>NW_021025523.1:2019767-2080851 GCF_004153795.1 Camellia sinensis
GCTTCGGCATCCTTTTGCATGTAGGGCCACCAATACCCCTGGGTAATGGCCCTGTGGGCTAATGATCTGCCCCCAGCATGACTTCCACAAATTCCTTCATGAATTTCGTATAGAAAGTCTTCAACCTGTAAAGGGTGTACGCACCTTAAAAGCGGTCCAGTGAAGAACCTTCTGTAGAGATGGCCTTCTTCTGTTAGACTGAATCTGGCCGACTTCAGTCTGATTTTATGTGCTTCCTTATGGTCTTCTGGAAGCTTCCCCTCTTTTAGGAATGCAATGATTGCATCCATCCAGCTTGGTCCCAAGTCCACGCACATTGCTTCTTGTACGGTGCTCTGTTTATCTATGCTCGGGGCCGACATGTAGTCGATCATAATTGTCCTTGTTTTTCCAGTTTGAATTGAACTGGCCAGGTTAGCCAACGCGTCGGCGTAGGTGTTGTCGTCTCGGCTAACTTGGAGTAATCTGCAATTCCGAAATAGGGCTGCTAATCTGACGACTTCCTTTGCATATGCCGACATTCTTTCGTCCCTGGCTGTAAATTCTCCTGTTGACTGGTTAACAATGAGTTGTGAATCACAAAAAATAATTACCTCATCTGCTTCTGCTGCTGCTGCTAGTTTTAGCCCTGCAATTAATGTTTCATATTCTGCTTCATTGTTTGAGGCTTTGAACCCCAAACGGATGGACTGCTCTACTATTTCTCCATCTGGAGATATCAGCAGTACTCCTGCCCCTGCTCCCTGGCGGTTTGAACTTCCATCAACGAATAGTCTGAATGAATCGCCGATGTAAACGCTGCAGGGTCTGAGCTTCTCCTTCTCTTGCTTTTTTGTCTTTGGCTGGGATTCTTTTTGCTTGTTGGGACAATGCTCATCTTGGCTCGACGGAGCCCGATGTGCGATGGTTTCAGGTGTGAGTTCTGCGACGAAGTCGGCCAAAACTTGGCCCTTTATTGCTGTTCTCGGCCTGAATTCCAGGTCAAACTGGCCCAGGGTTACTGCCCATCTTGCTATTCTTCCTGTTAAGTCTCCTTGTTGTAATAATGATTTCAGTGGGTGCTCTGTTAGGACCACAATCTTGTGTGCCTGAAAGTAATGGTTTAACTTCTTTGAAGCCATTACTAAGGCCAGCATTAATTTTTCCAGTGGTAGGTATCTTGTTTCTGCGTCAGCCAAAGTTTTACTTACATAATAGATAGCCCTTTGCTCTCCTTTTTCCTCTCGGATTAGCACTGCACTGACTGCGTGTTCTGAGATTGCTAAGTACAAAAACAGTTCCTCTCCTGGTACTGGGTTGGAAAGAACTGGAGTTGTAGTCAAGTACTTTTTTAGGTCGGTTAAGGCAGCTTCACATTCTTCTGTCCATAAGAAGTCTGTGGCTTTTTTCACCAGGTTAAAGAAGGGTCTGCACTTATCTGAGCTTTTGCTGATGAATCTGTTTAGGGCTGCGGCCCTTCCAGTAAGTATTTGAACTTGCTTTGCCGATGTCGGGCTCTGTAGTTCCAGGATGGCCTTGATTTGGTCTGGGCAGGCCTCAATGCCCTTTCTTGTTACCAGATACCCTAAAAATTTACCTGATCCAACTCCAAAGGCGCATTTTGATGCGTTGAGTCGGAGCCGATATCTTTTGAGTATGTCGAAGATCTCTTTTAGGTCGGCAAGATGACCCTTTGATTCCTTGGTCTTTACGACCATGTCATCGATGTAAACTTCTACTGTTTTTCCAATTAGGTGCTTAAATATCTTTGTTACTAACCTCTGATAGGTTGCTCCTGCGTTTTTCAACCCAAAAGGCATTACCTTGTAACAGTACAAGCCTTTAGGGGTGATGAACGCGGTCTTCTCCTCGTCTGGAGGGTACATGGCAATCTGGTGGTACCCTCTGTATGCATCTAGAAAACTCATCCTTTCATGTCCTGAAGTAGCATTTACCAGTTGGTCGATTTTGGGCAGAGGAAAGCTGTCTTTGGGACAGGCTTTGTTAAGGCTGGTAAAGTCTACACAAACCCTCCATTTGCCATTCTTTTTCTTTACTACTACTGTGTTGGACAGCCATGTTGGGTACTGAACTTCTCGGATGGCCCTGGCCTCCAGGAGTCTGTCTATCTCTTCTTCTACTGCTTCGACGTGCATCAACGTCGTTCTTCTGGCTCGTTGAATCACAGGTTTTGCTGATCTGTCGACATTCAGTCTGTGGCAAGTGACCTCGGGGTCAATGCCAGGCATTTCGTAAGGTGTCCAGGCGAACACCTCTATGTTTGTCCTCAAAAAATCTTCCAGTTCTTTCTCTTCTTCGCTAGCTAAGCCTGAGCCGAGAAGAAAGAAGCACTCTTCATCGCCTTCTTGGATGAAAACTTTTTTTAGTGCCTCTTCGCTTTTTTCGGCTGGTTCTTTCCCGACGTCTTCTAGGACCTCCATGTCCTCATCTTCAACTTCTGCTTTCCTTGGCTCCCGTACACTACAGGTGGACTTCATTGCTGCCATGGAGCAATTTTTTGCTTGTAGTTGATCTCCTCTAACTTTTTCAATCCCATGCTCTGTTGGGAACCGTAGTAGTTGATGCAACGTTTAGGGAACTGCCCCCATTGCATGCAACCACGGCCTTCCCAAAATGATGTTGTATGGTGAGGGTGTGTCAATTACCAGAAATTCCGTTTTGATCTTCTTAGTGCCGGCTTGTACTTCCAAGTTTGTTGCGCCCAGTGGCCACGTCGGCGTTCCATTAAAGCCAACCATTGGGCCGCTGGATTCTTCTAAGTCATCAGGGTGAAGGCCCAGCTCCTTGTAACATCTGACATACATGATGTCACAAGAGCTGCCTTGATCTATTAGGATGCGTTTCACTTGGCATTCCCCAACCTGGAGGGATACTACCAAGGCATCATTATGCGGATGTTGGACCAATTCCAGGTCGGCTTCAGTAAAGGCTATTATCGGCCCTTGGCATTCTTCTGGCCGATGTCTCTTTTCCCCGACTTGGTAGACATGCTGTAAATGTCTTATCCTCTGGGTCTCCCCTCTGACTTCGTTTTCGTTGACCTTTGAGTGGATCACATTAACCACCCTTGGTCCTCCTGCTTGTGGTAGCTGTGCTGGGGGAGGGGGTGCTGCTGGTGCTTGAGGCAACCTTGCTTGTTCTTCCCTGGTTCTGGCTTCATCGACCAGGTCCCTCAGAAGGCCTTGTCTCACCAGGTCCTCTAAGTGTGCTTTTAAGGCTCTGCAACTTTGAGTTGGGTGCCCTTCTTCATTGTGGTAGGCGCAACGTCTACCAACGTTCCTTCCCATGAATTCCCCTGGTGCTCTTGCCGGAGCCCTGAAATAAGGTTGATTTCGAATTTGATCTAGGACTTTATGGATTGGGATTCGGAATACCATCGTTACCGCCTGTTTACTTCTCAACTCTATTTCTTGTTTGGTCGGCCCATTGTTGCCTCGGCCTCGCTTTGGCGAGCCGTTTCCCTTTTCTTGCTTTACCTCTTTGTTTCCCGATGTATCTTCTTTGGCCCTGGCGTATTTCTCAATTCTTGCCATGAGCTCTTCCATACTTTTTGGCAATGTTTTCGCCAAAGACTTCCGTAGTGGGTAGTCATCTTTCAGGCCGTTCTTGAAAGACACGACTGCTACCTCTTGGTTGCATTCGGGTATTCGGTTGAACACCTCGTAGTACCTCTTCGCATAGGCCCTAAGGCCTTCTTCCTTGGTGATTCTTAGAGCCATCAAAGCATCAACCCTCAGGGGTTACAGCTTGTTGGTCACGAACCTGGCCACAAACATCTCGGCCAGGCCTTCCCATGTTTTTATGCTTCTTTTTAGTAATTTATGGAACCAATCAGATGCAATTTCCCCAAAGGATGAGGGGAATACTTTGCAGAGCAACGGCTCGTTCCCGCTATATAATGCCATTGAATTCAGGTATAGCCCAACATGAAAGTTTGGATCTGACTTACCATCATAAATTTGAAACCTCGGCATACAGAATCTCTTGGGTGGTTCGAATTTGTCCAGTTCCACCGAGAAGGCTGTTTTTGGTTTTACTGGGGAGTTTACCTCGGCTTCAGCATTCTGCTGCCTTCTTTTGAGGTAGTCCCTCAGGTCTTCTTTGCTCCTCCCTGGAGGTCGGCTGTCTTTGGATTTTAGTCTTTTTGGTACACTGCTTTCGGCCTTGTGGTGGGTCCGTTTGGATCTTTCTCCATGGGTTGTATCAAAGTAGAGTACTTGCCCCTAAACATGTCGATGTTCTTTGGGCTCTGGATTCTTCATGTGGTGCGTCCTTCGGGACTCTTCTTGCCTTGGCTTTTTCCGTCCGACTTCCCTGGAAGGCCGGTGAGAATGCCTTCCGCTCCCGGTATGCTGAGGGACCTCGGGGATTGTTTTTCTTCCGCCCTTCTGGGTGTTGGTTGCTGGCATCGGCGTATCTTGTAACGGGTATGGTGGCTGCATAACATTATTCTGCATCATGAAGTTGACGACTGACTGAAGGTCTGCCAACTTGTTTGCCAATTCTTTCACTTCCCCATCCCTCCGTAGGCATCTGTCCCTCCATACCTGGAGGTTATCTTCATTGTAGTACTTTCCCTGGTTTGTTCTTTTTGACGCGTCGCCTTCCGGGATTACGTCGTTTTCTCTATGACCCTGGTCACGGGCTTCTGTATTGTGGTTGTCTCCTTCAATGTCAAGGTCAATTGGCTTGCCACTCCCAGTGGGAGCGTCATCCCCAATTTTTTCCTGTTGTCCGTTACTGGCCATCTATTCTTCCTTCGTTCCCACAGACGGTGCCAAATTGTTTGGGTAAAAATCTGACCATACTGCCCGTTTAGTGATCAACTGGAGAGCACAGGCAGAATAGATGGCTTCAGCAACCTGTAACAGAAAGAAAAAGGTTCCGGCGGTGGTTCTTCCACCCGGGGGCACTCCGATGATCAAGTCAGTATATCTCTCAAAGATAATCAAGTGCTAAACTTAATACTCAAAACATAAATTGTATACCTTAGACCCATGGGGGTGCCTCTCTTTTATAGTATATTCAATCCAAGTCCTACTAGAAGTATGACTTTTATGATCTCCAATTCAGTGTTTACTTTGGACTCTTTAAGAGATAAAGATAAACTCCCTAAGAGCTTTATCCTTATCTTGGTTAAGTTCCCTCTTCGTCTTAGGACTCTTGTCTATTATCTGCTTATCTCGGATTCCGACATCTTCAGAGATAATCTTGGCAACTCCGAGATCATCTCGGCTTAACAACCACGACATGCGGCACCTCGGCTGACACGTTGGCGTCACCATGCCACGTGTTGATATTCAGAAAATATATCCCCACAATAATGTAGTTCAAATTACAATATTAATCTTTTATCCATTTAAAATTAATAAAATTGATAGAACTTATCACATAATTGTTCTGCTAACACTTTTCATATTTTTAATAAAAATTCAATTTGTTTCTTATATTTTCACCAACATCTTACTTTGGTCTTTGGTAAATAAACCAAAGCATAAATTGCAAATTAACTTGAAATTTACAATTGAGAGTGAAAGAATCAAAATGAGGTTTTGATAATTGAAAAGAAAAAACGTGATTTTGTCTGGGTTAGTAATTTGTATTTATGAGGTGTGGGAAATAGGAATATACAAAAAATATAACGGAGGAAGATGTAGAGAAAGATTTATCGACAATGTTCCCAGATTCTTTCAATGAAGTATACGATCTCTTCGACCTCAAAGAAATCGCTTCAGGCTCTAGGTATGTATGGAATGTGAGTTATAAACAAGTTTTAATACTGTTTAATTCCCTAAAATGAATTTGGTTATTTATTTATGAAAGTGTTTGATCCCACAAAAACTGATCCCACAAAAACACTCCGCCTGAATTGTCAGAATGAATATTTTACATGTAAAATATTTATTCTGACCAGTAAAAATAAATATCTTACATGTAAGATAAAAGTTCGGTGATCTTAGGGCATGTTTGATTGGGTGGATTAGAGTATGAGATTAGGATTATTAATCCATGGGCCCAATTATCTCATGTTTGTTTTAACATTTTGGTTTAGGATTATTAATCCAATGGATAATTAATCCAACAAATTTGTAGGATTATTAGTAATGGGGTAGGGGTGGGATTATTAATCCAATGGATATTAATCCAATTGGATAGTGAATCCTACACTAATTTAATAGGATTATTAATACTTCACTATTAGTCTTTTGAATCAAACATGACCTTACAGTACTATTTATTTATTGTACATTCATTCACACACTTGATTCTAGTGTCCTCTGTTTTTTTTTTTAACTTGAAGGGCAACTCATCTAGAATCACCCACCAAAGACAAACAAAAGAAAAGAACTCGCCAACAATCCCCTGGAAGATCACCTAAGAGGACCAGGCATCTTCAGACCTTTCTTTTTATATATCTATTTTTTCATGTAAAACACACAATTTACTTTGGTAAAATTATATCTTGCATTTTTTTTTTTACTCGAAGTAGTCAAATTATCCTTATAAAAAATGATATACAAGTCCATTTTATAAATTCATTGAAGTTTATGAGAAATAATTGGTTGATAATTAGAGAAGAAAGTTGTCTTAGATATTCTAATAAATTGTCACATAAATAGCGCTATTCAAGTCAAAAAATTAGATCGACAACTTTTCAAACCTAATGATGTGACAGTGTATTAAAATATTTAAGGCAAATTTCTCTCTCTCTCTCTCATGTCTTCTCAAACCATTTACCAATCATCTCAATAACATGCCATTGAGTCTCTATAACGTGAATCTACAAAATGAACTTTTATATTAATGTTTTCCTTATCACATCACTGCATTTTTAAAAGTTAATTTAATTTTTTAGTTAGAATAAGATTAATCTATCCCTATATAACTTCTCGGATTACGGTGTGTTCCCTTACATAAGAATGGTTCAACAGAAGCAATAAAAATAAATAGACATAGAAAAGAGACTAACATAGAATTTTCTGGGTTCGAGCAAAATGTCATCCCCATTACGATTGGTATAAAATATGGAGAATTATTGTATTTAAAAAAAAATCAAATCAATTAAAATTTATAAGTATTAATAATTAAATTTATAAATTTTTTCACTAATCTATAAATATTTTGTAAAAACTTTACTGACATGTAATTTTTTTTGTAAAATAAAGGGAGTATTTATTCATAAATCCCTCTTTATCTACTTATATTTCACTTAGCCTAGATTATTTTCTTATGTTCCAATAAGTCCTATGGGTAACATACCGACCAAAATACTGCTAATAATAATAGGATGAAGTGCGCATTAATATTCACATTGACAGTGTGAATGTTTCGTAATGTAATTCACACTGTCAATTTGAACATTTATACTGTCAAATTCATTTAGTTATTTTGATTTTATAAATTACATATTCAAGTGAAATCTTATTTGATAGATCTCATTAGCTAGGTTTAAAAAATATAAATTTTGTAAAAAAAAAATATATATATGTATATGTACAACAAAAATTATGAATTTTTAAAGTTTAATATATAAAAAGTACAAAATAATGCACACCAAGTTGTTAAGGGTTTAAAAAAATATTTATACTAGTAAAATTGTCCATAAATAATTAGGAACTAATTAGAATACAAGTATTTGAAAGAAGATTTTATAATAAATTTCCCAAAATAAAATGTTGTTAGTTGTACACACGAATTGAACATCTAGAGTCAAAGTCCTTAATCTAAATTTTATATATTTTTATTTGGAAAAGTTATGAAAATTTATAATAAAAAAAAAGAAAAAAAAAATAGATACAAATGTAATTGTATTTCATTCATATTTTCCTCACATTTTTTTTTTTAAATTCTTACCCAAACTAATGATTTAAGACGGTCTAAATAATCACATCACAACACTAAAGAGACCAACAAAAGAATTGTTTGATCTTATTCTTGGATCTTTTGCACCAAAGACATCAAATTCAATGTTAATATTTTGTTCAACCCATCTAGATGCTTCATGAAGTTTGCTCATTCTCTTATTGAGCAAAATTCATTTTATTTCCCTGTAATATGATTCGATAGTACTTCACTCTCTTATCTTTTAAAAATAGTCATATATCGCCTATATAGTTTTGAACTAAAATATAATATTAATACCGTTAATGCTAACAGTAAAAAGACAATTATACCTTTATACATTCTTTTATTTTTTACCCTCTTTGTAAATAAATAAATAAATTTACCTCCATGATTAAGCAAAACAATTAAAAATATAATACAATACTAATTTAAGAAACTCGAGTTTCCTAAATATTTTTTAATAAACTTAGTTTTTAATTTAATTAATTTATGATTTAATTTGTTATATATATATATATGCATTATGTATATGCTTAATTTAAAATTTTATTAAATAACGTAATTTTATGGTAATAAATTAGGATATTTAGTTTGATTTATTATTTAATTTGTTATATATATGTATATATGTTTATGTTTATTTTAAAATTTTATTAAATAAAAAATTGGGTTAAAAATTTAAAAGTAAATTAAAGTAATTTGCTGATTAATTTTTCTAATAATAAATTAAGGTGTTTAGGTTAATTTAATTATATATATAACATGCATGTTTAATTTAAAATGTTATTAAATAAAAAATTTAGATAAAAAAAAGTAAAACAATGTTAATTTCGTCTTCTTATATTGAAATTTAACTTTAACTATTTTTATTTTATTTTTTTCATTTCCCCATTCTCAAAATAAGCATGTGAGACACACTCTCCATTAGTTTGGATAGAAAATGCAACTGTAACATTTTAATCTAAATCCACATAGGAGGTATGTGGTTATTTCTAAAAGACAGCGAGGTAAAGTGATTGGGTCATATCACAAGTAGGGAGGCAATTGGTTCAATACGGTCGGTATTTAGGTAAAAAAATTCACCAAATCGATAATGTCGATTTTATTATTTTGACTATCGATACAAACCACTTTTCCCATCAAACCGAACCTAATCCTAATCTATTGAAACGGTTCAGTATGGTGCGATTTAATTGATTTAGAACCTATCAAACTTAAACCATATTTTACTATAGTCACTAGTCTACATAAAAATATAGAATTAGTTATTTGTCTATCGCTTCAAACATATTCAATCCATCTATTTAATAAATACTTTTCAATTCCTCGATTAACAAAAATACAAACAAACAAAAAAAATTAAAAAATACTAAAACTTTAAGAATAATGAGTTAGAGTTAAGATTATATATAGTAAGAGTTTACAAAGTACAAAAGAGATGATAAGGTTAATAATTTATTATACTTATTAATATCATTTAATTAGATTATATATATAAATATTATACAAATACAATATATGTTAAAGAGATTGGTTTCGATTTAATTTGATGCATAACGTGCTTGAATCGATACCAAAATGAAAATTGAAAAAAAATTCAAATTAAAAAATCGCATAGATCAATTCTTGTTAAAAAAGAAAAGACCAAATATAACTTCAGTTTGGTTCAATCAATTTAGTTAATTTTTTTAGTTTTTCTTATATCTGTTGGTGGAAGTGGGGTGCAAACCACTATTGGTGATTCACAATGAGAGGTTTAAAACTGAACCAAACTGAAATTCAATTCACTCAAAATAATTTTGAAAAACAAATGAACAGAGCACTCTTCCTCTTCTTCTCTCCCACACTCATATTACTTTGATACATTAGCTATTTATAGATAAACTAGCAGTGTGAACATATTCATTGCAACTATAGCTATTAGTACGAAAGCATTTAATGTGTATACGGCTATCAGTGTGAATGCATTGAATGCAACTACGACTAGCAACCAACCATCTTGATTTCAGCCTCCATTTTTGACAAACAATCAAGATTACTTCACAACATCCTCCCTTAATCTTGATTCTCCATGCTGCTTCATCCCGAGCATCAACTTCATTCTGTTGAACAGATCATTTTTCAATGGCTTCGTGAAAATATCTACAAGCTGATCTTGAGATTTGCAAAGAAATAATTCCTCCTCTTTATTTTTCACATGCTCTCGGATGAAATGATAGCGGGTGTCAATATGCTTACTTCTTTCATGATAAATTGGGTTCTTTGCCAATGCAATTGCTGAGCGATTATCAACATAGATCTTAGTGGGTTTTTCTTATGGAAATCTTAAATGCTTCAGCATGTTTCATAACCATATTGCATGGCACACAGCTGAGTTGGTTGTAACATACTTAGCGTCGCAAGTCGATAATGTCACAATGGCTTGCTTCTTGGATGACCATGTGAAGGCTGTATCTCCCATAAAGAAAGTAAATCCCATAGTACTTTGCTGTTCATCCAAGTCACATCCCCAGTTGCTATCTGAGTAGCCAACAAAACTGAAATTATCAGTTGGTTTATAGAATAAACCATCATCGACTGTACCTTTGATGTAGCGAAGAATCCTCTTTGCTGCATAAAGGTGTGGCTAATCCAGCGTGTCCATATGTCTGCTGATCAGTCCTACTCCATAGAGTATGTCTGGCCTGGTGCAAGAAAGATAGCGAAGACTTCCAACTAGGCTCTTGAAATAAGTTGGATCAACATCACCTGCCTTCGTACCTTTTTTGAGCTCCATTCCACTGTCTACAGGAGTGTCTACTGGATTGCAATTATCCGTTCAATGTCTCTTGAGAATTTCCTTGGCATAGCCACTTTGGGAAATAAAAATTCCATCTTTTCTTTGTACCAGTTCAATGCCGAGAAAATGAGCCATCAATCTAATATCTGTCATTTCAAATTCTTGGACCATGCTTCTTTTAAAGTCTTTGAACATGGTTGGATTGTTTTCGGTGAAAATTAGATCATCAACATAAAGACAAGAAAGCAACATGCTTCCATCAGCTTCCTTCTTCAAATATAGTGCGTGCTCATATGGATATTTTTCAAAACCATTGTCATGAAAATACTGATCAATTCTAGTATTCCATGTACGCGGAGCTTGCTTCAATCCATAAAGTGCTTTCTTCAATTTGTACACTTTATCTTCATGCCCATTTTGAACATACCCCGAAGGTTGTTCAATATAGATTTATTCTTCAAGAAAACCATTAAGAAATGCAGATTTCACATCAAGTTGATAAATCTGCCACTAGTGCTGGGTAGCCAAAGAAATTATTAGCCCGATAGTCTCTAACTGGCCAACTAGAGCAAACACCTCTCCATAATCAATTCCAGCTCTCTACTTGTAACCTTTTCCTACTAACCTTGCCTTATAGCGTTGCTCTTCGACTTGTGCATTTCTTTTTGTCTTGTATACCCATTTCACTCCAATGGGTTTGTGCCCCTTCGGTAGACTAGTAAGCTTCCATGTGTCATTTTTCTCAATGGCATGAATTTCTTCATCCATTGCTTTCTTCTATTTATTTTCTTGGATGGCTTCCGAGAAAGTAAGTGGATCACTATCTGCAAGTAAGCAAAACAAATTCAGCTCTACTTCTTCTGTACCTTCATATATCTCCTGCAAATTTCTCATTGGTCTTGGTTGTTTGAAAAAACTATCATCTGATGATAATGATGATGATGATGATGATGATGCGACACTTTTGTGAGAAACTGGCGATCTAGGTGCCGGTATTCTATGTAGAGGAGTTTGTGGCTCATCTTGAACTTCTCTTGTGATTTCAATTGGAGCTTTTGACGTTTCATCTTCAAGAATGAGTTCTGCATCTTTAACAACTTCATCTTGATTCCAGTTCCAAGCTTCTTCTTCTTCAAATATCACATCTCTACTCATGATCACATTTCTGGTAATGGGATTATACAACTTGTATCCCATTGTTCTGTCTCCATATCCGACAAGGATACATTTTTCTCCCTTATCATCGAGCTTGGTTCTTCTTGCTTCTGGAATACCCAAATATTCTGAGATGGTTGACACTTGGCTTATGTAAACTCCAAGCTTCTTCTGGAGTCATAGAGTGAAGGCTCCTGGTTGGGCATCTATTTAGTAGATACGCAACACATGATACGGTTTCAGCCCAAAATTGTTTGGGTAGTCCCTTTTCTTTCAACATGCTCCTTGCTATATCTAAGATTGTGCGATTCTTTCTTTCAGCAACACCATTCAGCTGTGGCGTCTAGGATGGTGTTGTTTGATGCTTGATTTCATGCTTTTTGCAATAATTCTTGAAACATATGATGCATATTCTCCACCTTGATCTGATCGTAATGTCTTGATGTAGTAGCCGCTTTGCTTCTCTACAAAAGCTTTGAATTCTTTGAAGATACTGAACACCTCCGACTTTCTTTTAAGAAAATACGCCCATGTCTTCCGGCTATAATCATCAATGAATGTGAGAAAATATCTATTCTATCCATTTGTCATTGGCTTCAATGGACCACACACATCAGTGTGCACTAGCTCCAGCGGCTTTGTTGCTCTCCACTTCACTTCTTTGGCAAAGCTAGTTCTATGATGCTTGCCAAGAATGCAGCTTTCACATACCTCATTAGTATGAGCAATATGAGGGAGCCCTTTTACCATATTCTTGCTTGACAACAGTTTCAAGCTTCTAAAGTTGTGATGTCCAAACCTCAAATGCCATAGTCAGTCTTTGTCTTTGATGATGGCACTTAAACACTTTGCAGCATCATGTTAGATGTTCAATGCAAACATCTGATTCTTGGACATTCTCACCTGAGCAATCAAATTATCATGATTCACTACTACAAAAATAGTTAAAGATCACACTTTGACAAAAAAAAAAAACAATATCTCACTTTTATTGGAAGTGTGATAAAAAAAATTAGATTGATACTTTAATCACACTTAATTTGATTGAGTGTGATAATATTTATTTTTTATGTCACTTTTCAATTAAGTGTGATTATATATATATTTTTTAATCACACATTCTAATTAAAATGTGATTATTTATATATTTTTTAATCACACCTTTTTAATTAAAGTGTGATTATATATATACTATTACTTTTTAATCACACTTTTTAAGTAAGTGTGATTATATATATATATTTTTTAATCACACATTCTAATTAAAGTGTGATTATTTATATACTTTTTAATCACACCTTTTTAATTAAAGTGTGATGATATATACACTATTACTTTTTAATCACACTTTTTAAGTAAGTGTGATTGTATATATATTTTTTAATCTAATTAAAGTGTGATTATTTATATATTTTTTAATCACACCTTCAAATTAAAGTGTAATTATATCACTACTACAAAAACAGTTAAAGATCACACTTTGATAAATGAAAATATCTCACTTTTATTAGGAGTGTGATAAAAAAAATTATATTGATATTTTAATTATACTTAATTTAATTGAGTGTGATCATATTTATTTTTTATGTCACTTTTTAATTAAGTGTGATTATATATATATATATATATATTTTAACCACACTTTTTAATTAAATGTGATTATATATATATTTTTAATTAAGTTTTGAAAAGAGTTTTGAATTATGTATTTGGCTATGAGTTTTGAAAAGTAATGATTATATTTTGAATTGAGTTTTGAAAAATAGATGTAAAATTATGATTTGAAAGTTCAAAACAAACACCATACTTAAATCAATGGGTGGAACTATGACCACCACCACTACTGCCACTACTACTACTACCATTACCTCTTATCCACCATCGCCACCACTCCACTACCACCACTACCACTACTGCAACTACTACTACCATTACCTCTCCTCCACCACCGCCACTCCATCTCCTCTACCACTACTACAACTTCACCACTAATCTCCTTCGTCGCCACCACCACCACCACCATCATCATCTCTTATCCACCACTTTCACCACTACTGCCACTCCCTCTCCTCTACCACAAAAAATTAGTTCATGATTTTTAATAACAAAAAAAAAAAAGGCCGTAGAAAAATATTTTTCATTGACCACAAAAAATTATCTTTAATTTTAGTGGAAAATATTTTTTATTAAAATATTACCCCTACTTCTACCAAATAGAAAATAATAATATTTTTTTCATTAAAATAAAAATGAAACAAATAAATTTTCAATCTTAGTAACTAAAAAAAAAAGATTTTTTTTTAAAAAATTCATTAAATATCAAAAATATAAAAAAAGATATGAAAATTTAGTATGTTTTTCTTATTCTTGTGTATTTATTGATTTTTTAAAATATTTTTTTAAAAAAATATTTTACTTTTTAATACATTTAAGTAAGGTGCATCTAAAAAAATAAAAAAAAAATTACTTAAAATTTTTAAAATATTCACTAAAAACAAAAAAATACGAAAAGTAAAAAAACTCAATTTTTAAAAAATTAAAACCAACCACAATAAAGATATCATTGTTCAGTTCGCTGATTAAGATTTAAAAATAATAAGAAAATTGAGCCAAACTCTTAAATGTCTTTTGAGAAAATTTTTAGGTTTGGGAAGTAGGTTGGCCTTTTGGCTTTTTGGTTTTTTTGGCTATTTTAGCCTGGGCTAAAAAGCTTGTTTTGGGAAGGGCTTTTTGGCTTTTTAGCTTTTTTGACTTTTTTGTGAGAGAAGAATGTAATGATTATAGGTTGGATGTGATGTTTTGTTTGTTATGGCTAAAATAGCCTATTTTGTTTTTTGTGGCTAAAATAGCCAAAAAAACAAAATGTGCATGATCTCATTGTCATAAATAATAAAAACATAAATATAAATATTTTAGACTTGGATAAACATATTTTTTAATTTATAATTTTAATTTTTTAAAAATATTTTGTCCAAACACATTTGTAATTTATATTTTTTAAAAAAATAAATAAAAATTAATTTATAAATTTTTTATAAACATAAATTAAAAATATAAATGTTATCAAACCGTACCTTAAATTTTCATTTGAGCCAGTTATGCTTGATGTGGCGAAAAAAAAGAGCACAAAATTTGATTCCCGCTCGTTTTTTCCCCTCTCAACCAAAAATTCCCAAATCTCAAATCCCTAATTTTTGAACCAAAAATCCCCATCTCTCTCTCTCTCGCGCGACTATGAGCACGGCAGACGATGGCCTCGAGCGACGGGGTTAAAGAGCCTCACTCTTTTGTTTCTCACTTCGTTGGCTTTCCCTCTGTTGCTCTCATTCCAGTGGCGAAAGAGCTGCTCAAGGACCACCGCTGCCATTAATAGCAGGCTCGAAGCTTTCAGTTTCAAGAACATCGGTCCGCTCAGATTCACATGATTGAAGAGACTCTCCGATTCGCCGGTGTTCCTGGTGCGGTCTTAATTCTTATGTCTTTCTGTCTATCTGAATATATTTTGACGATTTCATCTAATTTCATTTCATTTAAATAAACAAGACATTCTTATATTTTGCAATTGTTTTGTTTTTAAACAATGAACTCAAGGTTATGTGAAGTCAAGATTGAGGGATCAAACATTTCTTAAATAAACAAGACATTCTTATCTGCCCTCTAGGTTTGAACCTACAAACTCAAGATTGAGGGATCAAGTTTTAACCACTGGACCAGTGACCCCTATAAGGCCTGTACCCAATCTACCCCTCCAGAACCCCATCCGATGGGGTGGGGACTAAAGTCCACATATTTGATATTTTATATGGATCTTATTTTAGTTGTTAGCAACTTGTACAATTTTTCTACACCTAGTTTTATGCATGAAAGATGAAGCATTAACAATATTTGCATGTCATATTGATTTGGAGCACTTGGTATCAGGATATGGCTGGTGCCTGAAACAATGGTTATTGCAAGGACAACTGCTGTCAAAGCTGAAAGAAGACACTTAGTTTCTGAGGCTTATAATCCCAAACTTGTGAGTGCATCTTCCATTTTAACAAAACCTAACGTTTAGCTGCATTTGGAAGCCAACTTTCAGTCTGTGTTTGGATCTTTTCTTTTCCCTTCTCACAAATCCCTCGCCAAATCCAAGATCCAAACACAACCTAAGAAAGGATTGGTTTCAGTGACCACTAGAATATAATTGCTAAAAGCTTACTTGGCGATACATTATTTGGCTTTTCCTCATTTGGAATAGCTATTATCAACCATGGTGATTACAAGATCTACTTGATTTTGGAGTTTCACAAAATATTTGTTAGATTTCCGAGCAGAAAATAAATCCTGTTTCTCAACTCTTAATTTTTTCAAGCAAAGCTTGAACTTGGAGCTCATGAGATAGATCAGGTTGGCCTGAAAGATCATTCAGATTGTTCATGGGTATATGAGTCTTCAATCACTACAAAGAGTTATTTTTTCATAATCTCAAGTAGCCTCCACTTGAATCAGTTTAAACCTCCAACTTCTCTAACTTCTATATATTTTTTTTTCAAGAAATTAAAAAATGTAGCATTTATCCAAATACAGTGTGCAAACAAATTTTCTGATGGAAATTATTCTCTCTTCTAGACTTATCATCATCAACTATTTACTCATTTTCTGTTTTGTTGCTTCATTTAATTATCAAGTTCATAATACTGATGTGTTCATACTTCAAACTTTGTGTTTTCCTTGGTTTTCATCAGAAGCTTGTAAGCAATGAAGTTTTAAAGGCTCATCATCCCAAACGGTAAGCAATCCCAATGCTTGTTTGAGTTGGATTCAATTTACAAGTGATGCCCTCATGTATGGCATGGAGTCAACTGAATTGACATCCTATTCCTGATTATGGAATGCAGAACACAAGATGAATTAGCAGCTGTAAAAACAAGGAATATATCTCTACCGAGGGCCTCTCCCAAGTCAATAAACCAAAAGGTTGCAAAGTCTAACAAAAAATACTTCATGGTTATGGGAATTAATACAGCTTTTAGTAGCCAAAAGCGAAGAGATTCCCTACGGGAGACGTGGATGCCCCAAGGTGCATTAGCTGATCTTGTAGCTTTGTTTTTATTTCATGATTGATGTTATTGTATATGATCAATGAGTAATGGGTTCTCTGATAAAAAAAATTGAAGGTGAGAAAAGAAGGAAGCTAGAGGAAGAAAAGGGCATTGTCATACGCTTTGTTATTGGTCACAGGTACGAATTAGTATATGCTTTTCAGAGCTGATATTAGCTAATTGCATACGTATGTGGTTTTTAGTTGTGGTTTTATGTATTCTCTACAACTTATGTGATTGAAAAAATTGAGTTTTTTTTTTTTAAAAAAAAATTGTATCAATTTAATGATGAAGTCTGGACCGTGTTTCCTAGAATAGTAACACCAACCACAATAAGTTTAACATAACATGGAATTCCATGACTCAAACAATGTAACATTTGGCTGGTTTCTGCACTAAATGAAAATGAATCCATTAATTGTTTTTCTGTCACTAGTAACATTTTGCATATCAGTGAGCTGTGGACTAGGAATTTTGCAAGTGAAAATGAATTTTTTAATTGTTTTTCATCACTAGTTCAACATCCGATGGTATTCTTGACAAAGCTATTAAAGCAGAGGACAGAAAGCACAAGGACTTCTTGCGGCTGGTGATGTTGCGTTCTTTTTTCTTTACTTCCTCTATTGCCATTGCCAATAACTGTTTTGAGTAGCATGAATGTTAAAGACTAAATAAAAGCGTGTTTGTTAGGCACGCACTTGACTTTGTTTATGTTCTTTGGGCAGACACATGTAGAGGGCTACAATGAATTGTCAGCGAAAACAAAGATATATTTTGCTACCGCTGTTGCTTTGTGGGATGCAGATTTCTATCTCAAAATTGATGACGACGTTCATGTAAACATAGGTAAAACCATATCCAGTTTTTAATGCATAATACATGTTGATACCTCATTTTTTCTCCCCCTAAAAAAATACCCAACAATATTGGACCGAATTTTTTTTTTTGTAAACTTGAGTTATTCACTAACAAATAAATGTAAACATTTTATCTGATTTAAAATGAAGAAATTTAAAAAAATTTATCTGAGCTTGTATTTGATGTTACTGAGTACATCAACTTTTAATTTACAAGAAAACTTGTTATAGTGCTTAAATAAGATTAAACAAAGGATAGTGCATGTGGAGATAAGCTGTCTCTTATCGTTTTGTTTCCCTCTCTTTGTTAAAAGGCATCCCCAACTCAACGCAACTTGGATGGTTACCATCTCCCTAAGCAAAGTTTTTTTTTTTTCATTTTTATTCCTTAATTTTATTATTGGAAAATAGTATATACTTTCTTTTTTTAATATATTGAGAATGTTGTGTTGACAATACTTCATGCATTTTTAATTTTTGTAGATATGTAGCATTATTATTTAATACAAAACTCTCTTTATTATTTAATCAATAATGCGACATCCTCATAGTTTATTACCTCTAATGATATGATATTGAGGTTAGATCTCACATGATGGAATGTTTAAAATTTGACACTTGTTAAACATATCATTAGAGGTAATTTTTAAGAGTGATAAATTAGGTGTTTGAAATATTTTTCTTATTCAATACAGTACTCTCTTTGTAGATATTGTTTCTACGTAATGTTTTCTAAATTGATTAATGTGAGTGCTCAATGAAGAGATAACAAAGCATTGTGGATTTGTGGGATAGTGCCATATTTAGGTGTGATCAGCATTATTTAAATAAACCAGTGAGGTTCTCTTAGATTATCTCCATTAGAATGACCTAATTTATCAACTGAACATATTGACTTAATAAATTGGGTCGAGCACAATGTCTAATAAAAAATTTAAACAAAATAATCAAAAAGCATGTTGAACAAAATATCCGATAATCTGAACATAGTGTTTAGATAGAGTGTTCAAACAAAAAATTTATCACATTTCTATGTTGGGACTTCACATAATCTTGAGTTCACAAAAATTTATCACATTTCTCTCTCATATGCTTTCTTTGTTTTTAAACACATATTTTCATTCACCTTTTACCTGATTTGTCTATTTCAGGTATAGAAAAGTTTGGGCTTTGGTGGTAATGTGGTGGTGAAAGTGGTTTAGTTATTCAACAACAGCTATGGGTTCTTCTTATTTTGAGGGTAATAGTAAACCTCTTGATTTTTTTTAATTATTTTCTCTCTCTTTGTTTTTTCTCTTTTGTGGTTTATACTTGCTAGTGAATGAACTTTGATGATATCATTAGCTTTTGTTTTCCGGGCACACAGTTGAATCTTTTGAAGGTCTTTGGGTGATGGGTCTTGAAGCTTTAGCCGATCTATTTATTAGTCATATTTCATGAGTATTGTATTGATTTGTGATTTTAATGATTTGGGTTTCATTTGATTTTGTTGGTTTATGAGGTATTGATTTTAGGTTCTAAGATTGCCCTTTTTTTGTGGCATCAATCATTTCATAATTGCTATCCAATTGTTTCTGGATGGGTAAATTTGATCATCAAATCTTTGGCGGGTTATGCAGATTGAAATCTTTTCTCAGCTTATTAGTATTCGTTATCATAATGTGAAATTCTTACTTATTTACTATAAGTAAAGGTTTATATTATTTGATGGATTGGTGGTTTCTAGGGGCGTCATTACATAATTAACCCTTTTAGCTGCCCTTCATGGGAATTGCAAATGCAAAGTCAAATGAAGTATATTTAAGCTTCATGCTTCTTTAATCTGTTACGAAAGTTTTAGATAGTGACTTCATTTGCCCGATTTTATGTGGCTGCCCTATAATAATCCGACTATATTTGACATTGTTGGGATCTCTTTGTCATTGTAAGTCAATCATTAATTTAATTTAATTTATTTAATTTAGTTTGGTGGCTTTTCATCCGAGTTGTTGAATTAATTTGTGTTTTTATTTTTCAGGTTAGAAATTTTTTGGAGAGATGCAAAATATGGTCAAAGAATTCAATGACTTAATTTTTCAAGTTTTTTTTATTTTTATTTTTTAATATATGTAAGCACAGTTTAAAATTTTTTATTTAATTTCTTTGTATATACTTTTGAACATATTTAACTTTCATTTATGAAATATACAGCGCTATTCCATTGAATTTGTGGTTATGATTCAAAGTATAGTATATAGTGTGTATTACATTTTTGAAATGCACGTGCAAAAATAATATTGATTATTCTTTAAATATGTCGAATCTTTTTAGTAATTAATCACACTTAAAAGATGTGATCTAAATGTTATTAATCACATTTAAAAGATGTAATCTAAAGTTTATTATCACAGGTTTTATTAGTTTTTAATCACACTTAAAAGATGTGATCTAAATGTTTTTAATCACACTTAAAAGGTGTGATCTAAATATTTTTAATCACACTTAAAATGTGTGATTAAAAATGACCCTTTTCAATCACACTCCCAAAGATCACACTTCAATAAAACTTAAAAGGTGTGATTAAATAACAAACATCACACAAAAAAAGTGTGATCCTTATCTATTTTTGTAGTAGTGATTGTCTTTGATGGTAAGATGACAATCTTTCATGCTGATGTCATATCCTTTCTCTAGGAGTTGTCCCATACTCAAAATGTTGTTCTTCATGGCAGGAACATAATAAACATTGGAGATGTAATCATGATCTCCATTCTTGAGCTTGATCATAATATTACCTCTTCCTCTCACTGGAGTCTTTGAAGAATCACCAAATGAGACTTGTGCTTGTACAGTCTCGTCAAGCTCAACGAACAACTCTTTTTTACCATACATGTGATTACTAGCTCCCAAATCTAGATACCAAACATTGTTTTGGTTTTCAGTGTCTCCATGGTGGACAAACAAGATTGTAGGTCCAGATTTGTTTGTTTCCTGCTCGAAAAAATTTGCTTGCTCTCCAGCTTCTGTTGTTGCTCTACTTTGGCATTCATTGCTGTAATGCTCGAACTTGTGGCACTGGTAGCACTGAACATTGCTTTTGTCAAATCCTGGTCGATTGTTGTAACCACCTCCTCTATCTCTTGCTCTTCTTCTTGGAGCAAAGTGTGGTTGACTTATTCCTCCTCTTCTTGGACCTCTTCTGCCTCTTCCTCGAAAACCAGAACTTCGGTTATTGTAACCACGACTTCTTTCTCGACTTTTTTGTGATGTCCCCCCTTGCTCGTTTCTGTCATCTCTGAAAGACAACTTTGATTGAAGAGCTTGCTCTAGAGAACTTGAGGGAGTCTTCTTGTTGATCCTTTGTTCATGAACCTCAAGTGTGCCATCAACTCATCGGTGGTCATGGCACTGAGATCCTTGGACTCTTCTATTGCTACAACCACGTGCTTGAACTTGGGACTGAGTGATCGGAAAATCTTCTTTATCACTTGAAGAGATTCCATCCTCTCTCCATATCTTCTCATCTGATTAACAATGGTCAATGTTCTGTTAAAGTACTCAGAAATTGACTCATTCTCATTCATGTGCAACATCTTGAATTCACTATATAACACCTAAAGTCGAACTCTGACCGTCTTCTCAATTCCACAGTGTGAATTGCGAAGAATACTCCATGCCTCTTTAGAGGTTGCTGCTGCTGAAATCTTCTCAAAACTTGACACACCAGTGCCTTGATAGAGTAGATACGATGCCTTTTTATCTCTCATCCTTGAATCTTTTAATGCTGTCTTCTGAGCTTCATTTAAATTTCTTTCATATTCGAGAGTAGCTGACTCGTCATATCCTCAATCCACTAACTCCCACAAATCTTGTGAGGCTAGTAGGACTTGCATTTGAATACTCCAATTTTCATAGTTCTCCTTGCTGAGTTTTGGAAACTGGGGCTGAAAGAAGTTGTTTGTGTTGGCCATTGGTTGACTCTAAAAAATCTGTAAATTTTCAGGATGAAATTTGCAAATCCTGACCATACAGATGTGTCCAGAATATTCCAAATAGTTGAAAAGCACTATTGGATCACCAGAAATAGACTTTGAATGGCTCAGATCAAGCCAAAATAGTTTTGACGCTTCAGATCTACGGCTGCACCTTAGCCGCGTCACACTGGATTAATCATTGGTGTGCTGATGTCAACGGCTTGATTAACGGCGTAGTCAACGCGGCTTGGTTAGCGGCGCAACTCAGACTCGACTCGATCAGCGGCCCAGGTCAACAGAGGCTCAGCTCGGTCTGTGGCTCAAATCAACGGAGGCTCGACTCGGTCAGTGGCTCAGGTCAACAGTGGCTTGGCTCAGCTTGGTCAAAGCTGGTCAGCGGATCAGATGACGGCAGGTCTCTAGTGCGCGCATGTGTGGCGCGTGCTTGTGCGTGGGATCACGCGTCTTCTTCCTCTGGCAGTGCGTGTGACGCATGAGCGCGTGAGAACATCGTTAGTGGCGCGTTTGGCGTGTGTGGAGTCGTACGAGATCCATTTTCGACGCAGTTTTCACGGTTGTGCTCGTCTTGTCGGGAGCTTCAAGCTGATGTGATCAAAAATGGATTTTGACCACTTTGATTTCTGGGCAATTTTTGAAAACACACTCTGTTCTTGAAAATTTTGCAGAATGTTTGCAAATTCAAGCTACCTTCAGCTCTGATACCACTATTGGTAGGAGTGGGGTGCAAACCACTTTTTGTGATTCATAATGAGAGGTTTAAAACTGAACCAAACTGAGATTCAATTCACTCAAAATAATTCTGAAAAACAACAAACAGAGCACTCTTCCTCTTCTTTTCCTCCACACTCATATCACTCTAATACATTAGCTATTTATAGATAAACTAGCAGTGCGAACATATTTATTGCAAATACAGCTATTAGTATGAAAGCATTTAATACGTATACGACTATCAGTGTTGTGGGAGCTGAATAATGGTAAAATCAAAAGATGCGTACCTTAGAAGACTGATATTAATTGGCTGTATCCTACGAGAATGGGAAGCCGAATATAATATATGTGCCGAATAAGTGTAGATCCTTAGAGCCGAATAAGAGAGAGGATAATGATCAAAAAGTAGGCCCTGGCCCCAAGGATCAAAAGGAACAGGTATAAATACAGGGACAATGGATTGAGAAAGGTATGTAAGAATCACTTCACTTAACTTAGTAAATAAGCTTTCTTAAGTGTCTGAACTGACTTGTCCGTCGGAGTGCTAATTCCGGCACCCCCAACCGGAGTGGTTGTATCTTTTCAGGTGACTAGCTGAGGATCACTAGCGTCTTCTAGGATCTGAAGAGTATTTCCAAAACCACTTCTCCACAATTGGCGCCGTCTGTGGGAATACTCAAATACATCCATGGCAGGCGTGACTGAAGATCCTCCGATAGCCACTGACGAGACCACTCAGAGAGATGATCTCACTCCAGTAAATATGCTCAGAAAGGAAACCATCGCTGCAAGACGCGCCTTGAACTTCGACTCACCAACGACTTCAGCGCAAGAGACAATGCAAGCGATCATGGAACAAGCAAAGCAGAATGAACAAAGGCTGGAGAACACGATCGCTGAAAATGAACGTCTCCGTCAAGATTTGGCCCTAGAAGTAGCAAAATCCAGAGAAGCCGTGCACCAAGATCCCGAATGACCTCCGATGGCAGGTGGACAACGACCTCAAGCCCGACCAAAGGATACCGACAGCGACTCCAACTCATTACCCACGGAGCTCAACAAGAAGGGACGATCCGACACTTCTAGCTCCTTCGAAAAAAGTCTACATACAAGGAACAAGCGCAGAAGAAGCAGTTCAAACGAAGCGGACCGGCACGATCCTTTTGTCCGATGGATTGCAAGGGCGGCCTTGCCCAAGAAGTTCAAAGCTCCGTCATTCATTCTTTATGACGGAAAATCAGACCCCACTGATCATATCCTTCACTACAAGCTGGCCATGACATTGCATGCGGACAACGAAGCCCTCATGTGCCGAATATTCCCCAGCAGCCGGGGGCCATTAGCCGTCAGGTGGTATTACAAGATGGAGCCGGCTTCGATCAAAAGCTTCCATCAATTATAGAAATCCTTCAGGGCCAGGTTCATCACCAACGAGGTACAACCGAAACAGGCCGACTCTCTCTGGGCTATGCAGATCTAGTCAGGAGAAACACTCAGAGCGTACTCGGCGCGCTATTGGGAGTGCTTTAATCTCGTTGATGACGCTTGCAACGACTCCATGGCCATCATCGCCTTCAAAATGGGACTACACCCTGACAGCGCTCTTCGCAGTTCCCTGACCAGAAGACCCTCCAAAACAGTCTGGGTGTTGATAAAGAAAGTTAAGGAGTATTGCAAAGTCGAAGACGATGCCTTAAGAATTAAAGCCGGAAAAACGTCCAACAAAACAGCACTCCCTGAAATTGCTCAACTAATAAGTTTTGTGCCACCTCCGAGCATTGAACCATGGCAACGCGCTAAAAGAGACAAAAGGCGGGACTCTCACCGATCAAGCGATCAATGCTCCCACTGGACGAATGAACAACTGCAAGTTGACAGCAGGCGCTCGAGGCGTGCCGACAAGAAGTACACAGAATTGTCCGAACCAATCACCGCGATAATGACCAAGGTCCAACACCATCCATTCTTCAAATGGCCGTCGAAGATGGTAGGACCTCGCGACACGCGAAGAAGGGATAGGCGGTGCGAGTATCACAAAAATCACGGCCACGAGACTTAGAATTGTTACGCATTAAAGGATCACATGGAAGAACCGGTGCAAGACGGCCGACTACAGCAGTACGTGAGAAACGGTAAGCCAATCAAGGCACTAGCCTTGAGGCAGGACTCACCCCCACTTGGCGTGATCCGTATAATCTACAGCCTGCCAACGCCCCCAACCATGCAAGCAATCCAATCGCATCCAATCCTCTAAAAGCAACATATTTCGACCGAATGGCCCAAAGAAGCTCCAACAATCACTTTCAATGACTCCGATCTTTGCGGCGCAACAGCCTCCCATGTCGATCCATTGGTCATCAGATTACGCGTAAATCGGTTCACCATTGAACGCATTCTCATAGACCCAGGGAGTACTTCAGAGGTTATGTATCACAAGACTTTCATCAAACTCGGTTTTAACAAGTTAGATCTGTCTCCGGCTCCTCACCTATTGTTCGGCTTTAACACGAACCCTGAGTACCCGTTAGGAAAGATCACACTACCTGTTCAAGCAGGCTCCAAAACGGTCGAAGTAGAATTCTTGATCGTAAAGCTCCCTTCGCCGTGTAACGTCATCATGGGGCGAACCTGGTTACATATTATGAAGGCCGTTCCAAGCACTTATCATCATCTTGTACGCTTTTCGACAGCCTACGGCATTAAAGAAATCTGTGGCTCCCCGCAATCGGCACAAGCAGAGATTTTATGAAAACCTTATCACTGACCTGACCTGTGGGCTTTGATACTTGTATACATTTCACTTCTGCAATGCAAACCATTTTTCTTCCTCGCTCAAATTCATTTCCCAATTCCCATTGTAGCGCTCGTCATATCGCCGATTTAAAGCCCCCTTTGGTGCATGACACCTTAGGGCCGACTAACACTCTGGGTTCGGAGCGCCCTTCGTGGATATCACGATTGGCCAAACTAAGTCTCCGGATTCGGAGCCCCTTTCGGTGCATGACACTTTAGGGCTGATTAAAGACTCCGGATTCGGAGCCCCCTTTGGTGCATGACACCTTAGGGCCGACTAAGACTCCGGATTCGGAGCGCCCTTCGTGGATATCACGATTGGCCAAACTAAGTCTCCGGATTCGGAGCCCCTCTTGGTGCATGACACTTTAGGGCCGATTAAAGTCTCCGGATTCGGAGCCCCCTTTGGTGCATGACACCTTAGGGCCGACTAAGATTCCAAATTCGGAGCGCCCTTCGTGGATATCACGATTGGCCAAACTAAGTTTCCGGATTCGAAGCCCCTTTTGGTGCATGACACCTGAGGGCCGATTAAAGCCTTCGGATTCGGAACCCCCTTTGGTGCATGACACTTTAGGGCCGATTAAAGTCTCCAGATTTAGAGCCCCCTTTGGTGCATGACACCTTAGGGCCGACTAAGACTCCAGATTCGGAGCGCCCTTCGTGGATATCACGATTGGCCAAACTAAGTCTCCGGATTCGGAGCCCCTTTTGGTGCATGACACCTTAGGGCCGATTAAAGTCTGTGGATTCGGAGCTCCCTTTGGTGCATGACACCTTAGGGCCGACTAAGACTCCGGATTCGGAGCGCCCTTCGTGGATATCACGATTGGCCAAAATAAGTCTCCGGATTCAGAGCCCCTTTTGGTGCATGACACCTTAGGGCCGATTAAAGTCTCCAGATTCGGAGCCCCTTTGGTGCACGACACCTTAGGGCCGACTAAGACTCCAAATTCGGAACGCCCTTCGTGGATATCACGATTGGCCAAACTAAGTCTCCAGATTCAGAGCCACTTTTGGCGCATGACACCTTAAGACCGATTAAAGTCTCCGGATTCAGAGCCCCCTTTGGTGCATGACACCTTAAGGCCGACTAAGACTCCGGATTCGGAGCGTCCTTCGTGGATATCACGATTGGCCAAACTAAGTCTCCAGATTCGGAGCCCCTTTTGGTGCATGACACCTTAGGGCCGATTAAAGTCTTTGAAGTCGCAGCGGCTTTTGGTGCATGACACCTTAGGGCCGACTAAGACTCCGAATTCGGAAGCGCTCATCGTGGATATCACGATTGGCCAAACTAAGTCTCCGGATTCGGAGCCCCCTTTGGTGCATGACACCTTAGGGCCGACTAAGACTCCGGATTCGGAAGCGCCCTTCGTGGATATCATGATTGGCCAAACTAAGTCTCCGAATTCGGAGCCCCTTTTGGTGCAGGACACCTTAGGGCCGATTAAAGTCTTCGGATTCGGAGCCCCCTTTGGTGCATGACACCTTAGGGCCGACTAAGACTCCGGATTCGGAACGCCCTTCATGGATATCATGATTGGCCAAACTAAGTCTCCGGATTTAGAGCCCCCTTTGGTGCATGACACCTTAGGGCCGACTAAGACTTCGGATTCGGAGTGTCCTTCGGTGCATAACACCTTAGGGCCGATTAAAATCTCCGCATCTAAACGCCGGTTACGGAGCCCATCGGCGCATGATGTCTCTTGGCCGATTAAGACTCCGAATTCGTAGTGCCTCTGACGCATAACACCCTAGGGCAGATCATACCTCCGAATTCGGAGCACCCTTCGACAAGAACAAAACGAAGCAAAACATGCCAACATTTCGAAATAAGGTGCTTAGCTAAGCATATAAAAAATCCAGAGTAAGACGCAAATGTTTGAAATAAAACTTTTTATTTGATCAAACAGCTGTTACATAGACGCAATCCGTGTTCGAACATTACAATATCTATCTTTAACTTCTAAAGGCGAAAAGGGGAATTAATCACGTTGATACAGCGGAGGCCCCGAATCAATGCACGTCGTTTGGAAAGCCTCCGCGGCTCAAAATGCCTTGATCCAACCGTGCCCGAATTAGCGTATCTCTGGACCTCCCCCCGATACCATCGACAATGTCAAGGCCAAGATCCAAGACAAGGAAGGTTAAGGGCAACGCTCGTTGTGTCTCCTTTCGGGGCGATCTGCTTTGACGACTTGGAGGCTGACGCGCCTCGCATTTCTTTTTTAACGACCTACCTCCCACACCGGAGAATTCTCCGCTACGATCCATTGCGGCATCAAGCTCGGCCAAAGTTCGAATTTGGCTGATTAACGAAACTCTGTTTTACATCCACAATATTATATAACCCCACGCAACAAATAGCGTTATATTAATGAGGTCACTGGCACGAAGAGTCCATTTCATTTATTTTTAAATGCTGGCAGTGACCCCGAGGCAATTTCATTAACGCCAAAACCCCAAGAGACGAACGTCGATTGACATTCACCACGGCCTAAGTACCCAAACGGCTTTTTGGAACACGCACTGACTGGGACAGGGGCAGTGCTATCAATCCAACCGGCCAAGCATTTAGACCCCGCGCCGGCTGGAATTTGCCACAGCCACTGTACGTACTGGCTTTTGGCCTCTTGAAATTACAGTGGCCACATTCAAGAATAAACGGCCATCACGATTGGGCCGACCCCGCCTATAAACCGGCGCATCACTATACGATCAATATTTGTACATTCATTCAAACATCCATGTAATAAAACGAAACACGTATATGCCGAATACGAGCTACGACAAAATATTTATAATAGAATGTTTTTATTCAATCCAACAATAAATTACATAGTTTTTTTTGCGTTTCAACCTTACAATACGTACTCTTATACGGCGTCACCCTCATCCTCACTTTTCTCGACTTCAAAAGCGAAAAACGGAAATTGTTTACTGTGGTAGAGTGGCGATGCCGAATCAATGCCCGATGCTCGAAGAGCTTCCGCGGCTTGAGATGCCTTGATCCAACCGTGCCTAAATCCACGATTCTCACATCGACAAACCTCTTTGGCAAGCTTCTCCTTGGTCTTTTCGATTCCAACTTTTCGGCCTTCATGAAAACCTTTTTCATAGGCCCTCCCCTTCGCAGACTCCATTGCAAACATACTCGTCGTCTCACGATCGGCAAGCGCGGTACTGATAAGCCGACTGGTAACCCTTTCTTCCACAATTGGGTTTCCCTGCCCAGCGGGTTGTGCCTGAGCCACCCTGGTCTTCCTTAACTCATGCTCAGCCACCTCCGCGCGAGCCTCTAAACTTCGAATACGTTCCTCCTTCTTCTCCAATTCTCGACGGGCAGCGCGCAGTGCATGCCAATTTCATAGGCAGTATAAAGCCCCTTCACTGCCCCGTGAATGCCTTCACGAAATACGTCATAGTCCTGTCGACCTACCATTTACTACTGAACCTCAGAAGGAAAAATTTGTCGAGCAAACTCGACAGCTACATTTGGGTCTTGAACAATCGAGGCCGCCTCTGTCATGGGTCTATTCCCCACAAATACCGCAAAGCTTAATGGGCACGGTTTCGCGTCAGATCCCCTCTCGACTTGGGGTTGCGGAGATCTGCCCTGCGACTGCTTGTCCCGCCTGGGCGACCTGCTTCGACGTCGAGGAGACTGACGCCTGTCTTGATCCCTAGAACTCTTACTTCCTGTGCGCGAAGGTTCACCACATCGATTCATGTCTCCGCCCAGCTCAGCTAGCGTCCTCGCTTCCCCTCTGCTGTTAAAAAAGAGTCTGTTCGACATTCACACGATAAATCTTCCTCCAAGAGCTGGAGTCAGCTGTTTATTAAGCTCATAAAGGTTGTACCTTTGCTCATTTATCCTTTGCAGAGGCAGCGCCCTCGAGGCAATCTCATTAATTGAGAAAACCTCAATCGTCCGGCGCCCGAATGATCATGAACCAACTAGGTAAGGGCAGATTCATCAATCTATTCGGCTCAAGTGCCCCAGATGGCTCACAAATCGATTCTTCAAACTTCTTAAGGTCGTCTCATCCTTCGCCCGAATAATCATGCACCACTTAGGGCAAGGGCAGATTCATCAATCTATTCGGCTCAATTGCCCCAGCCGGCTCACGAATCGATTCTTCAAACTTCTTAAGGTCGTCTCATCTGACGCCCGAATGATCATGAACCGCCTGGGGCAAGGGTAGATTCATCAATCTATTCGGCTCAACTACCCCATTCGGGGCCCGAATAATCATGCACCGCCTGGGGCAAGGGCAGATTCATCAATCTGTTCGGCTCAAGTGCCCCAGACGGCTCATGAATCGATTTAAAATTTTTAAGATTTATCAATATATTCGACTCAAGTGCCCCAGACGACTCACTAATCGATTCTTCAAACTTCTTAAGGTCGTCTCATCCGGTGCCCGAATGATCATGCACCGCCTGGGGCAAGGGCAGATTCATCAATCTATTCGGCTCAACTGCCCCAGCCGGCTCATGAATCGATTCTTCAAACTTCTTAAGGTCATCTCATTCGGCGCCCGAATGATTATGAACCGCCTGGGGCAAGGGCAGATTCATCAATCTATTCGACTCAACTGCCCCAGTCGGCTCAAGAATCGATTCTTCAAACTTCTTCAGGTCGTCTCATCCGGTGCCCGAATAATCATGAACCAACTGGGGCAAGGGCAGATTCATCAATCTATTCGGCTCAACTGCCCCATCCGGCGCCCGAATGATCATGCACCGCCTGGGGTAAGGGCAGATTCATCAATCTGTTCGGCTCAAGTTCCCCAGACGGCTCATGAATCGATTCAAAATTTTTAAGATTTATCAATATATTCGGCTCAAGTGCCCCAGACGGCTCACGAATCGATTCTTCAAAATTCTTAAGGTCGTCTCATCCGGCATCCGAACGATCATGAACCACCTGGCGCCAGGGCAATTTCACCAACATATTCGGCTTGAATGCCCACAATACTCGGCATATGAATAATAAATCAATATTATCATAAGATATTCAATCTCTGAAAGCTCAAACACAGCAATGATTTTATCCAAAGTAGTGAAAGGCAAACATTCTTCATTAACATAACTTCACAAACTATGTACAAGTGCTGGTGAAATAACAAGGAAATTTTCATTAATAAATTGAGCGCAAATAGTAACCAATTTATACATGAAAACTACCCTGAACCAACAAAAGTCTATTGAACAAAAACTTACATCAGAATTAAAAATACTTAATAAAATTGAAATGTCTCCCAGATCAATCCTCAGGGTCAGATTCAAGTGGCTCAACGTCCACTTGCTCGTAGGGAATTGGCAAGGCCAATGTAACTCCAGCGGCAGTAAGGGCTTTGAGCCACCCATGTTTGAACCCCCGATTCTCGAATTTGGGGACTTCATCTACATATTCCGTGTAGGTGGCACTTTTTCCTGCCTCAAATGCCGCAAAAGCCTCAGAATCAGCATTTTCCTTGGCCGCCTTGAGCTCCCCTAACTGAACCTCCACCTCGGCAAGCGCCTCCTTGGCTAATTTGAGCAATTCTTCGCTTGCATTTGCCCTACTCTCGGCGTCAGAGTGGAGCTGTTCAGCTGAACGAGCCCTCTCATTCTCTGCTTCAGCTCGCGCACTCTCCATTGCGGCTCTCATCACTTCAAACTCAGCCCTACTCTTTTCACCATCCGCCTCCATTTGCAAACGATCAATCCTGCCAAGGGCATCATGCAGGCGATGGCCTAGGTCCGTGATCCTACCAACCGTCTGCAAAACAAGTTGGGATCGTCAGATACCTTAATGAAAACAAATTCAAGCGAATTTGAGATGGTCACTTACCAGGAGCACCGACTACACAGATAGGGCTACGGCCATAACATCCGGCACGACGCGAAAGGCTGCGTTGTCAGCCGGCAAGGAAATTGAAGCCGCCTGGCTCAACGCCACGGCTGGATCCTCAATGGCTGAAGCGTCAGAAAAGATCGGCGTATCTCTGACCTTTGGCCGAACAATAAAAGGAGCAACCACGTCCGACTCTTCTAAACGAGGCCGTTTGGAAGCAGGGCTAATCTCCGACCCAGCCTCTCCCTCGGCACTACATTTTTTGCCCCACTCCTCCAGATTCAGCCGTTCGTCAATGACCTATTGTTCAATTTCTTTCCCCGCTTCTACCGCAGCAACCTGAGCCGTCTCTTGAATAACGGGTACGAAAGTTTTAATTAAGGTGGGCTCAGAATGAGCAACCTCGGCCTTCTTTCTAGCAGCCATTCGCTCGGCATTTTTTTTTCGCGCCATCTGCATAAGGCTTTCCCCCAGCCATACCTTCGAAAAAATCACCGGGTAGGTCTCCCAAATTTGCAAAAATATCTCCAGAAGAAAACTCTGCCCGACTCGAAGTGGACGGTGAAGGTTGGTTAAGTCCGGCAGCCTCGAACGCCGAGCGTATCGCCTCGTCGACCTCTTCAGCCTCCTCAGCGACCTCTCTGGTTGGTTCTGCAACTACCTCTACCGCCGGCTCCGCGTCTTCCCCCGAATCCAAATCTTCGAGGCCAATTTGCCTAAGGCTTTTGAAGCTGGGAAAGAGAAGAGCCGAAAGGGGTTGATCGCCAGATGGAATTGGAATGCTATCGGCGGCCGAGAATGTAGTGTAAGTAGGTTCGTATCAAAGGAGTATATGAGCAGCTCTCCCTTGCTTTTGTACATTTGGACGGCCGAAGTATCTGAGTGTAGACTTAATTTCCTCAAGGACTGCGTCGTCGGTTGAGGGAAGAATCTTCTTCAATCTGTTCCCTGCAAAGAACAAGGGGTGATTAAAGGAAAAAAGTCGAATAAAAGGCAAATCAGCAAACACGAGGCGTTACATGGCAACCTGGATCACCCTTCCGTCTGGGTATAGGGTCTAGGCGGTCTTCGCCTTCACCGAACTCCCAATTACCTCGGACATTGACCATTAGGTCGTCAACTCTCTTACCAAAACTGGCAAGCATGGTTATCAAGTGATGGTCAGTGTCCTTGGCCTTGAGAAAGTATCGCCCCAGCCGACTGGAAGATTTGGCCAAAGCGTAGCAGTGCCGAATCGCCGGAATGCCAAGGTTGATCCTAAGGCGTCGGTTCAACTCTATCACCCCCATGATAATTCGAAAGAAATTTACGTTGGGTTGAGAAGGAATCAGACTCCAATAGCGAAGGATGACCCTAAGCAATGGGTGTAGGGGTAAACGGATTCCGCCTTCCGCTATGGATAAGAGAGGGAAGACGATCGTATTTTGATCCTCCCTCTCCATATCAAGAGTACTGTCCGTTACAAGAGATAAGTGGACATCGTCGGGAATGGAAAAGTGTCACCGGAATCCGGAAATACGACCCTCAGAAAGGAGGTCTTTCAAGTGTTTAGCCATTTTCGCGAGGATTTAAGGTTCCGCTGAAATCAAAATGAGAAACAGAAAATAGGATTGCAAAGAAGAGAGAAGAAGACTTACGAGGAGTAAACAGGGCAAGGATAGACGGAGAAGAGTTGCAGAAAATACGAGTCAGAGAAGGGATACCTGCTGGCGGTCCAAGAGTCTCGAATACTCGACGAAATGTGCACTCCAAAGGACTGAAATTTCAAATCACAATAAATGCGAGATGCAAGAGTGAGGCGGGAAAGTGTAATGATGACCGAAAATGTGTGCACATTCTGACATCTGTATCGGGGTACGCGAAGCCGCCTGACCTATTCTGACGTTTCCAATTCAACCAAACACGCCGATTAACTAGCGTCAATGGGGAGTTCGAGGGGCAATAGTGGGAGCTGAATAATGGCAAAATCAGAAGGTATGTACCTTAGAAGACTGATATTAATTGGTTGTATCCTACGAGAATGGGAAGCCAGATATAATATATGTGCCGAATAAGTGTAGATCCTTAGAGCCGAATAAGAGAGAGGATAATGATCAAAAAGTAGGCCCTGGCCCCGAGGATCAAAAGGGACAGGTATAAATACAGGGACAATGGATTGAGAAAGGTATGTAAGAATCACTTCACTTAACTTAGTAAACAAGCTTTCTTGAGTGTCTAAACTGACTTGTCCGTCGGAGTGCTAATTCTGGCACCCCCGACCGGAGTGTTTGTATCTTTTTAGGTGACTAGCTGAGGATCACTAGCGTCTCCCAGGATCTGAAGAGTATTTCCAAAACCACTTCTCCACAAGTGTGAATGCATTGAATGCAACTACGGCTAGCAACCAACCATCTTGATATCAGCCTCTATTTTTGACAAATAATCAAGATTACTTCACAACAATATCCCTAACCACAATAAGGTAAAATAAAATTTTCCCTCTCTTATTTGTAATATGTATAATTGCTACTTATGTATTGTGTTTGAATCATGGATTTGAATATGAATTTAAAAAAGAAAAGAAAAAAGTATGTGAAAAGTACGTGAAGTGTACTTATATTTCATTTACATGTCACTAATTTTTTTTTTCCTTTCTTATTTTAAATTCTTATTAAAATCCATGAACCAAAGGTTAACTTATATTTATACCTATTCTCTGGAAAGTCTCTACTCTACTGCTTTTCTCACACCTATTTACTGTTATTTCTCTCAATCTTGCACAACACTATATTACACACTGCGATCTTTTGTTGCACCATACAAGAGTGTACTCATCACTGTTTTCTTACTTATACAAACCACACCACCATTTCATCCCCACTATCTCTATTGGTTGATTTTTCTGGAATTAATGAATTTTATTGGATGGTTTGACTGTTGTGGAGTTTGGTGGTTTTGTAACGCCCCAACTTTCGGGCCGTTAAATACGCACAATAATACAACACAAGTAGGATAGATAACCAGAACATCTTAATATACATATATAACCAGAGTTAATATCACAGATAATTCGTTTATATTCCATTACAGGATTATCAAAACATTGCCAAACCAAAAATCAAAAGGAAAAAAAGACAACTAGTCTAAGTCTTCAAATGAACCACAGCTCCAACAGTTCATCTTATTTGCCTTCAAAATAACATTCACCATTGTAAACTACTTCATCACCTGGCATGACACGCCATGAGCTTGGAATGCCCAGTAAAAACACACACAACCCCATATCTTCTATCAACCAATCAACCTTACACAGAATAAATTGGGTAACATAACTAACAATATTACAACAAGGTTCTATGAATTAGTAGTTAGAGTAGATGACTAGAATCCCCCAAAGAGATCCTTCTACCCAACCACAAGGATTGAACCCTGGACTATTCAGAACTCCCCCTTTTGCTGCTTTGCAGACCTTACCATCTATGCCCACCTCCCGGTTATTTACAGGTCAATGACATTGATGGACCTCAAAAGGGACGGCCAAACAAGTGGGCTCGCTTACACCCAAATCGTGCCTAGGGCTCGCTTACACCTTGCACATACCATACCAAATCGTGCCTAGGGTTCGCTTACACCCTGCATATACCATACCAAAGGGCTCACTTACACCCCGAAACCACCGCATAGAGTCTGAATACATCCGTGTCAACCTAGGGGCTCGCTTAGACTGCTTGCGCAAGACTTAACTCATTTGGTTTTAATCCCATCATAATTCATGCCATTCATATGTATAAATTATTCCAACACTAATGTGAACGTCACCCATTGCCAACCCCTTATCATTTCCCGTTTATTGGATCTTTGGCCAAGCAAGTTAGTCACATTCAGTAATTCGGTAATACAAAAGAGCATGAGACAAACATAAGAGAGGAAATATAGCCCATGATAAGCATACATAAGTATGGTAAGGCAAGCAAATAACATTAGGCATGCTTTGAAATACTTAGAGACAAATAACATAATAGAACACAATTTCCAGCACTATTCGATTCTGCAGGGCTAACAAGAATGCTTTAGTAAAAATACTTCTAGGTCAAATTAAGGGCTGAAATTGCACAGAAACAATACTCAATCTGTCTAGTTTCAGTTCCAATTTTCAGGAGTTGCACAGTACCTCCAAAAATTCATCTACAAACTATATTCGAAAACCTGTCCAGATTTGTCACCCTTTGGGAAAACTAGCTTTTCTCGCAATCTACCCAATGATTTTCACCCAAATAAATTCCATTGGAAAGAGGACTCAGAATTGTAAGTTTTGAAAGAAGAACCAACATGAGATGATTTTTCTGGAATTTTATAAAATTGAAAGAAGTGGACTGTTTTCCAGAGACTCAGGACCAGATTTCTAAATAAAATATCCAAGCCCTAAAAACACATAATTAGGGGCTAGTAAAATTATCACAAGCTCTAAACACACCAAATAGCTTACACTAAATTCAGATTTGAAAAATAAATCGGTTTGATATTTCTTTTAAATTAGAGAAGTTGCAGCAGTGTATAATTTGGAAAATTTGTAAGGTAAAGTCACTAAATCAAACCCACACTATCATACACATCAAAAACCCTATATAGCATTAATATGCAACACAAGAGGGTATCTAGACAATAGGATGAGATGGGTGAAAGAATTGGAGAAGACATGGAAGGGTGTGTTCTTACCTTGACCCTAGAAGGCACCATTTTCTTCCTTTTCTTTTCTTCTTCTTCTCTACTTCCCTCTAATCACACTCTCCTTCTCTCACCCTCTCCTTGGCTGTTGGTGTGTGTGTGTGTGTGCGGAATTAAAACAAGGCTCTCAATTTATAGGAAATAAGCTTGGTCTTAGCTTAATGACTAAGGAAGCATAAATATCTAGATATTTTTTTTTTATGTTGTTTTTCAATCAATTTTCCACCAAAATATTATTTGTGACACCTATGTACATATTCAAATAAATAATATTCTATTCAAATAAATAATAAATTTTCAAATAAATAATAAATGAAGGAACAACAAAAACAAAAATAGAAATAAAGATAAAATGTATGAATTGATTTATAAACTATGAGGTAAATAAATAAAAACCAAGTTTTAGGGTATTTCCAATTATAAAGTTGTGTTCTATGATTTAATATGATAATATACAAGAAAATTATTCTTTATTGGGCCATTTTGCAGACTTTTACGAAACTAGGTGCGAAAATGCTATTAAACTAAGGCTCAGGGTTTCATGTGCAATTACCAAAAATTAGGGTCTCTACAGGTTTTCTTAAGCCTTTGTCGTTGATCGTGTAGACTAGATCACAACCTCAATCCTAGAGTATCAGAACCTTCACCTCATGCTCAGTTACAGCTGCCACCTCCATCGTCATCTCGCCACCGCCAATCATCGCTGAGGAGGTCCTGTTCACCACTACGTGAACGCTACCAAACTAGAAAGCGTAGATGATTCGCAGATTGAAAGCTGCCATGGGACAAGAACACCATCTAAACAGAAAGCACAATTCGATTTGGATTTGGTGTGTTAGCTCGCATTTGACTATATGTAAATCAAATCTACTAAAAACTTAGAAATTTATTTCAGAAATTTGTTTAAAAAATTCGACTTCTCAAATTTATTATAGATATAAGTTAATTTTCTGGTTCAAATTGTGGCCTTCAATTTTGGAGTTATGTGATAATTTACATTGCCAATTAATGATCATCTGTGGATTTTATGTGTGCATACATATTATTGGTATGCGAGTTTTTTTTTTTTTTTTTGAGCAGCAAACAGAGATATATTTTATTAAAACAATATAAGTACAAAAGCTTGGAAAGAATTTGCATCATTGTCCAAGCTAGGCATCCCAACTAGGTTGGCACTCATAGCAAGACTAATCATGTGCATTTCCAAAACCCCAGAAGAGAGTTCGAGAGTTTCTAACTCAAAGCCCTCAAAACCTCAATGACAATACAACATTACTACTTCCTGCCCAAACAAATATAATTTGCACCAGGTTATACATAAAATCAATGATTGAAAAATGGAAATCCCTGGATGTGGATTTCAACCAGATTGCAAGCCTAACAATGGTAACTTCATGTAGCTCCTCCATGTTTGGTTGGATATCTTGGAAGAGACAATCATTCCGATGCTTCCAAATAGACTAAAGAGCCACCAAAGGAATGACATTCCAAATTCTCCTTTAAGCTTTCAGGAAGTTATTCCCAGCCCAACACTACAGTAACCCATCAACTGTTCCAGGCACCACCTATTGAGCCCCCTGCTAAGGATAATGCATCAGATAATGAATGCATCAGCCATGAATAAAGCAGTTGCATCATAATTACCGTATGTATGGTTGTAGGAGAATATTATATAATAACAAGATGTAGTTAGTTTGTTAGACATTTAGGATTAGTTAGGTTGTTATTACTGGTATTGAATAAATGCGTATATATACACTTGTACAGAGATTATTTTTTTTTTGAATTATTTAATGGAATACATTCTTCATGGTATCAGAGCATTGTCACTCTAACGAGTGATCCTGTCAATGGTTTCCTCTTCTCCTTTGTCTATTCCTTCCAATCTCACCATGCTAATCTCAAATATTAATTCTTTCATTACTGTCAAATTGGATAGCACAAATTTTATCATTGGGAAAAATCAAATGCAAAACATTCTTCGTGCAACTGATCTTCTCAAATTTGTTGCTGGATCATATCATTGTCCACCAGATTCAGTTCGAAGTTCTTCGGGCTCTGGGATTTGTAATCCGGAGGCTGTACAATGGAGAGTGATAGATGCACATCTTCTGAGTTATATTACTGCTACACTTTCACCAGTGATGTTCACTACTGTTCTTCATCTTCACACCAGTTTTGAGGTCTGGATGTTACTTGAAAAACGTTTTGCCCCTCTGTCTCGATCTCACATTCATTAACTCAAGAATAAGCTGAATTTGATTTCTAAAAATTCAGGCCTTGTTTGGTTTGTTTTTCAGAAAAAATTTTGGGAAAAATTCTCTACAAACAAATTTTCAAGAATAATCAAACCAAACAAATTTTTTCAAAAAAAATCTCAAAATTTTGTGTGGTTACCTACTTTCCAAAATCACTCTCTCTCTCTCTCTCTCTCTCTCTCTCTCTCATACACATCAAATCAATCACTTTTTTAAAATTCTCTCCCTAAAACAATTTTCCAAAATCATTTCTAAAAAAAGGCAAACCAAATAAGTTTTCGTACTTTTTATCTCAAAAACTACTCTAGAAACACAAACCAAACGCACCCTCAGATTCCATGGAAGTTTATCTTAGCAATATTAAGACGATTGTTGATTAGTTGAATATTGCTTTTTCTTTTACTGATGATGAAGATATTGTGTTGATTACATTGAATGGATTGCCTACTGAATATGATTCGCTTAAAATGGCTATCCGTGCTCGATCGGAGAGTATTACAATGGAGGATCTTTCTTCTCTCCTATGCTCTGAGGCTATTCATGTTGAAGGAAAGATCAACCATGCCTCTAATCTGACTGTGGCTTATGCAGCTATGAAATATACTAATTTTTCTAAAGATTTTACTTCTTATCATCATAATCGTGGCTTCTCTCATGGTGATTTAAGAGAGTCCAAAAATACATATCGCGGAAATGCATATCGTGGTTCTCTGTCTGGTTCTAATAGATATTCCAGTTCTCGTGGCAGATCTCAATCTCGTACCAGGTCTCAGTATGGCATCATTTGCTAAATCTATGGAAAGGTCAATCATACAACCATGGAGTGTTGGCATCGCCTTGATCCACAGTTTCATGCTCCCTCACAGACTCAGTCGCAATCCTCCTCTGTTACACCTCATCAAGCATTTGTTGCATCTACACCAGATATTGCTTTTTCATCTCAGACTTCTTGTCCTTGGTTCTTGGATTCTGTAGCTTCAGATCATATAACCAATGATCTTCATCGCTTTAATTCTTATCAACCATATGATGGCACTGATCAAGTAACCATTGGAAATGGTACTTTTCTTCCCATTCATCATACTGGGAAAGGTATCTTGCCCACACCACACCATTCCTTTCGCCTTGATAAAGTTCTTCATGTTCCTTCCATTTCTTCTAACTTGCTTTCAATGCATCAATTGGCCAAAGATAATAACTGCAATATTATATTTGATAACTCTTCTTTTGTCATTCAGGACAAGGCCTCTAAAGCTATTTTACACGAAGGCTTGCATACTAATGGCCTATATCATTTTCCTATACTTCATCATCATCACCTCATGCTTTTCATAGCTACTCCTTCTCAGATGCTGACACATCTATTGCTCCATCTGTTATTACCTGGCACATGCGTTTAGGCCATCCATCATTTTCAAAATTTCAAGTTCTAAAACCTCATTTGTCTTTGTCTACATCTGTTAATAAAGCACATTTGAATTGTAGTGCTTGTTATGTTTCCAAATGCCATAGACTTCTATTTACACTTTCTAATTCTTCTGTAAATAATCCATTGGCATTAATCCACTTAAATGTTTGGGGACCATTCACTTGTTCTACTTCTACTTACAAATATTATGTGTTGTTTGTGGATGATTTCACTAGATTCACATGGCTTTACCTTCTTTCTTACAAAAGTGAAGTATTTTCCAAATTTATGGAATTCAAAGCATTTGTTGAAAAACAATTTGGCTGCCCTCTTAAGATTTTACGATATGATGGTGGTGGTGAATTTACAAATCATTCTATGAAAATGTTTATGCAAACTTATGGTATTCAGCACCAATTCTCCTGTCCCTACACTCCATCTCAAAATGGCGTCGCTGAGCGCAAACACTTGCATATTATTGAAACTACCATCTCTCTTTTGCATCACTCTTCTTTATCCCTCACATATTGGTTTGATGGCGTAGCCACAGCTACCTATCTCATTAATAGGCTTCCTAGCAAAACTCTTTCTAATTTTTCACCTTATAAACTGCTTTATCACCAATCCCCTAACTACACTAACCTTAAAGTCTTTGGTTTCTTGTATTACCCTTGGCTTTGCCCCTATTCTCCTCACAAATTTGCTCCCAAATCAGCTCATTGTGTATTTCTGGGGTATCATCTTCTGTCAAAGGTTATCGTTGCCTCGATCCTCTCATAGGTAAAATCCTCCTTTCTGGACATGTCAGATTTCATGAAACCTCTTTTCCCTTTTCCTCTTCTTCTTTACAGTCCTCACAGTCTACTTTGTCTCAGATTCAGACCTTCTTTTGGTCTTCTTCTCCTCTGTCTTCACCAAAACCAGTGTCCACTCCTCTGTCCCAGCCCCAGACTGTTCTCCTTCAGTCCCAACCTGGTATGTCCCAGTCTCCTTCTACTTTCTCTGCGCCCCAGCCTACTTTCCCACCTCTTTAGACATCTGTTTCACCTTTGTCCCCTTCTGTCCCTCTTATACTGCCTCTGCCAGTGCCACTAGACTCTATCTTTGTTTTCTTGCCTCTTCTACCCCCATCTTTCACTAATGTTCACCCTATGACCACTTGATCTAAGTCTCACTCTACTTGCCTTTTAGCCACTGCTCATCTGTCTCCTGCTAATACTGAACCTTTATCCTATCAACATGCTCTTCTTTCTCCTGTTTGGTTCTAAGCTATGCTCGATGAATTCAATGCTCTGCAATAACAAGGAACTTGGTCTCCTGTTCCTCTTCCTCCCTCTAAGCAATCCATTGGCTGCGAATGGGTTTTTAAAACTAAGAAAAATTTTAATGGGACTGTCGCTCGACACAAGGCCAGACTTGTGGCTAAAGGTTTTTTCAACAGCTTTAATACCAGGAGACCTGTCCAAACTCTCCAGATCATAGGACACCAGATAAGCACATGCGCAACTGTTTCTTGGGCATCTTTGTAGAATATACATACAATGACAACATGTAACGAGTTGAATAAAATTGAATTTATACTTTAATCTCAGTTGGGGATTTATTTTAAATTATTAAACTCCATTCATTTTGAACCAAATTGATTGAATCGTGACCCGTTAGTAGCCATGTAATATTGTTGTTGTTTTATTATTATTATTTGATTACCATAAAAGAGTTGTGAATATTTATGGTGTGTACCATTAAACGAAATATATTTTGTGGTGAGAAAATATTATTTGTACTTTAGTCATTAAAGATGTTGAAATGTACTTTTAGTTGATATATATATAGGTGTATATGTATAGGTAGATATTTGTTTGAAAAAAAAAAAAATGGAAAACAGCAAAGCAGCAGCCATGTGGGCCTTTTTCCCTCCTTAACCATTGCATTACCTTCTCTTTTTCTTTATTATTGAGCAATAGTGTGCTCTCCCTCATATCTCTCGGTTATCTTTCTCTCCCTCTCAATTTTTTTTTTCTTTGGTTATTTTTATTATATAAAATCCTTGATTCATCAAAACTTGTTAGGTTTTAGACCCTAGTTCCATAGATCAAATTGTAGTGGGTTCCGAGGGCTCCGATTTAATTTGAACGAATCGAATTTTTGCCGCCAGAAATTTTTTATTTTCTTAGAAGCTCTTGGATCGAGGTAGGGATTTTTCCTACACTTCTTTATGCACTTTTACTTGATTATAGGGAACTTAGAGTTATATATAATTTAATTAGAATTTTTGAAATTTTTTTGATTTATTTGCTTAAAAGAGAAATTTTGAGAAAAATAAAAAGTTGATGCCCAAATTGCAAAAGTGTAAACTTGGAATATGTTTGTAAGGTTATGAAAGAGTTATGTTTTAAATTGGAACAAAAACGGACTTCGATTCGATTGGTCTTAAAATTTTTATCGATTTGTGACCAAAAGAGCATTTTTAAAGAAAACAAAGAAATTACATTTAACTTTTAGGGCTTTCGATCAAAATAGGATGTCACAATTGAATAATGCTTGGAGAATGAGTTTGGCAAGAGAATGATGTTTTCTTGGGCATTAACGGTATTATTTTGTTTAATGTATATGTTAGAATAAAACCGACACAGTTAGAAATGGACCTTGAGAGGTTACCGGACATGATTGTGATATGAAAACTAGTGTAGTTGTTCATATTTGATGAGAGTGGAATATATTGTATTTATCGGAATTTTTTTGGAATTTAATTGTTTAAATATCCATTTAGAAATATCTATTTTGGGCTATCGGTGGAGGATAACCATGATTGCTGTAGAAATGCATGAGACTTAGGTAAATCGAACCACATTTCTCATTTGTTGCATTGGACATTATATTACATTCGTTTCATTGGAAATGTATATGTTTTTGAGAAATGTTTGGAAATGTAATTGTTTGTGAATAGATGAATACTTGGTGAATCTGGGTAGGGGGTGCAGAACCGCGTGGTTAGGTGTCGAGCCTTCCAGTTTACTGGTAAAAATGACAGTGGTAGTGCATTAGGGCCTACTTGCAAACACTCACCTAGAGATTCACAGAACATGCATTCATGTAACAGATATGGTTTAAAATGGAAATGGTTTTATATCTATTGTTGCATCTCAACATCGCATGCTTTATTAAAAGAGAGATAAACTGTTTTATCATGAGCTTGGCATGAGCATACTCCTCTTTAGTCTTGTCATGGTCCGTATGTTGTGTGGTATATCCGTACTGGGCTGTGGCTCACCCTATAAGGGAAATCATTTCAGGTACAAGTAATATGTCTCCGCCAATGCACTGGCTTGGAAGGACTCGGAGTTGAGGCTTCATTTTTGTTTTATTGTTATTTGTTGAATGTAAGCCCAGGGCTGTATTTACGTTGAGTTGAAACTCCATTTTGTGTTACCAAGAATGTTCTTGGATAAATTTGTAAGCCTGTAGGGCACTCATTATCTGTTTGGCTTCCATTTCATACTTGTTGTAAAATGCATGCTTGGGATTGGAACTGGGGCATTGAGATGTGAATAGCATGCATTTGGCTTTTGGGATTAAAATGGATGGATGGAATAGTTAGCAATAAATATGTGTTTGTCTATGTCATGGGTTGTTATATAAATAGATATACCCTGCCCAAATTTTTGGGGCGTTACAACTTGGTATCAGAGCGTACCGGATTTGAATACTTTGGGTATGTGGGGAGTGGTTAGTACCACAGTGGGTTTATCTCGCTTGATAGAGATATCTGTATGATGAGGTGTTATGTGATAACATGCTTATGTGATTATATGGGTATGGGGTTTGATTTTTGAGATGTTGATTGGGTCTGTGAGTTCCTGAAAGTCCATTCAGAAGAGCACTTGATCACTGCTATTTCTGATTGAAACTCTAGCAACATCATGGGACAATCATTATCTAGAAAGAAAATCTATATGTGCTTATGTGACTATGTGCTTATGTGGAATGAATTAACTGTTGTCCATTGCCTCAAGACGTGAGTGAGTTAGCTTCGGTATAATTGTGACTGTGCCAATCTCGAGTGCTACCTTTATTAGGATGTCAGGACGTGGAAAGGGTAGTGGTAGGCATGCTAGGCCCAGGAGGCACAAGATGCCAATACTGAATAAGATTCCGGCGCAGGAGGAGGGGACAGGACAGGCATATGTGGTTGAGCTAGCTGGGCAACAGGCCATGGGTGCTTTGGCACGAGAGATGGCAGGGGTACTGAACATATTGAGGGCTAAAAACCTAGCACAGGCCCCAGCTACCCCAGTTGCAGAGACAGGACCACTCTTGCTAAAAAGGGAGTTCTTCCGAACTAATCCGAATATTTTTGTAGGAGATCCTAAGGAGCCACTAAAGGCTGATGAGTGGCTAGAGTAGACGGTTAAGACGTTCGAGACGCTAGACATTGAGGACAATGCTCTGAGAGTGACCTTAGCATCCTTTCAGCTGAAGGGAGAAGCGGGTCAGTGGTGGAAATACGCGTGAGGACGTATTGTGGTGACCTAGGAGGCCTTTGTCAACACCTTTCAAGAGAAGTATCAGCCTACTACTGTCAGAGAGAGGTTGAGGGAACAGTTCAAGAACCTCAAACAGTAACTTAGCACACTAGTGGCGGAGTTAGAGGCCACTTTTGCTAGTTTGTCCAGATTTGCTCCTAAGCTTGTGGTGACAGAAGAGCGCCGTTGTATCGAGTTTGAGACTCGACTGAGAGATGAGCTTGCCTACTATGTGGGCGGGTCTATGACGAAGGAGTACAACCATCTTGCCGAGGCAGTGGCACATATAGAAACCCAGTTAGGAGCTGGAGAGAGGGAAATTAAGGGCTTCAGGAAGAGAGGCCAGGAGAGGCAGGGTGAGGCTCAAGACAGTAAGAGTCAGAGGGGTTTTACACCACATCAATCTCATGGGACACAGTCTAGGTCCACTTTTCTAGTGCCGAGTTTAGGGGCAGGGGGAGGTGGCCAGGGAGGATTTTCTTGTTTCAAGTGTGGCCAATTGGGTCACAAGTCCTTTTCTTGCCCCCAGAAAGGGGGAGGACAGCGGTCTCCGCCTTCAATCCGCTTACCGAGCTAGAGTTAGGGGAGGGGGAGTCTTTGACTTTATTTCAATGTGGGCAGGCAGGACACATGAAGAGGCACTGTCCATAGTTAGGTGGCACACCTGGTGCATCTGGATCGAGGCAGACTCAAAGTCACCTGCTAGCACAGTCGGCACAGGCCTCGAGGGCCACTCCGGGAGCCTCTTCGGCTCAGTCTGTACATCCAGTTTATGCTCCGAGAGGGGAGCAGGTGGATTAGAGACCTATTAGGTGTGTGTATGCTGTTACCACGCCAGGGTTAGTGCCAGCACCTTCGGTTGTGAGAGGTACCTTCTCGTTTTGTAATTCTATCGCCAATGTATTGATTTACATGGTTTTTCTTTCGTTAATACCAGTCAGTGTATATAAGTGTGTTTGGATTGTTTTGCTTCATTTTTCTTTCGTTAAGCCATGATTTTGATTCAGGTTAGTATGGAATCAATGTCCAGTTCAGAGTTCAAAATTCAATCATTCTCAAATTTAGTCAAATAAAATTGTTTTCAAGCTCAAAGTGTTATGCCAGTTACGCCGTTGATGTGAAGTGAAAAAAAAAAAAAAAAAAAGGGGAGAGGGATCTTGTTTTTTTTATGACAATCACATGCCGACTTCACTTACTTGACCCGCTGAGCTCTTTCTCTTTTTGTTATCTTGGGAGACCCTTGAAGGCCCTACCTCAGTGCATACAGGACCACCGAGAAAGTCGACTCCCTGCTGGCTGTCAAAGACGAAGTACAAAGGTGTTTCGAATCGGACCACGACGGTGGTCTTCCATTTCAGCTCTTTATTCTCCACATTCAGTGTGCAAATCTCTGCTCGCACATCCTTGTACATGCGCTAGAGTAGAGAGAGTTGAGCGTTCAATTGGTGTACCTCACTGGTCCTATTTTGCAATTGGTGAGACAATTTGGAAGCAACAGTCACTGTCTCCATGTTGGATCTCAGTGTGAAGTGGTTGGCTTCATTGTCAGATTGAACGGCCATGATTTGCTTAACTGACATCATAGGAAAGTTAAGAAGAGTAGGAGTAGGGGCACTCTATCCAGGAAGGTTAGGAAGAGTAGGGGCAGGGGCACTCTGTCCAGCAAGGTTAAGAAGAGTAGGAGTAGGGGCACTCGGTCCAAGAAGGTTAGGAAGAGTAGGAGCAGGGGCACTCGTTCCAGGAGAGCTTGGATCATTGAGTTTTCGGTAAGAGAGTGAGGGGACGAGATGAGGCCATGTATGGTGAGAAGTGTAAAAAGAAAGAAAGGAGTCACAGAGAAATAACAGAGAACAGACTGAGTTTTAGGGTAGTTTTTCTCCTCTGCTCAGTCTCGATGTTTTGTCTCTCTCAAGGGGAATGAGGAATAAGAAGGAGAAGAGAGTGATTAAGTAGACGAAAGAAAGTGATGAAGAAGAAGAAAACGGAAAAGAAGAAGACAAAGAGAGAGAGAGAGTTGAGGCAAAAAAAGAGGCAGAAAAAGGAGATGGAAGAGAATCAAGGAGGGTAGCTTTTGTCGGCCAGCCGATGAAAAAGAAGACGAAAGAGAAGAAGACAAATAGGAAGAGAAAGCCGAGGTGAGCTTGCAAATCGAGGAGGTCTAATTTGTCGGCCAGCTGACGTAAAAGCAAGGCCGCACGTCAAACGCAATTTTCGAAGGAAGAGAGAGAAACAGGAAAGTTGTATACATATATGTATATATATTGTATATTTATGTATTATATACATTTATTCGACTATTTTTGTCACAAGAGTGACTTGGTTAAGTGGTCTGGTTCAGAGTTTAAGAATAGAGAGGCTAAGCCCAAGGTCAGGGGTTCGAACCTTGCAATGAGTATTTCTTTTGTTTTGTTTTGATTTTATGTATATATGTCTCATACCTATGCTATATATGTATATATATATTTGTTTGAATATCTGGTCACATGAGTGGCTTGGTTCAGTGGTTTGGCTAAGTGGTTGAGGATTGAGAGACTAAGCTTGAGATTGGGGGTTCGAAACCCCTATCCCTGCATTCGTGTTTTCTTTCCTTTTTGTATGTTTTGCTTACGTGCGATGACATCAGTTAACAGAATATTCTGTCGTAATAACGACATATGCTCGCTGACGTCCATAGACAGAATATTCCTTGTCAGTAACGACATATTCTCCAAATGTGTTTGTGTATATGTACGTATTTGTGTATCTTTTGTTCGTATTTGTCCCTTGGTGAAAATGTTATGGAGACACTACGGGGTTGAGGAGGCAACTTGGGAACGTGAGGCTGAAGTCCGTGAGAAGTATCCTGTGATAACCCTGTTCCGTATTATGCTAATTGATCTCTATTATGAATATGATTATGTGTTTGATATGATTTTGAGTGTCATTTATATGAATATATGTGGTTTTGAATTTTTATCTGTTCACTGTAGGAAAATCTGTTTGACTTCTTGCTTCAGAATTTAAATTAAAGGCCTTATTGGCCACAGAAACCAAAATTGGCTGTGCCATTATGATTAGCATAATTTTTAGAGCCTACGGTGAAATTTAATTGAAAATTGATTTGGATCAAATTAAATAGATTAAATTGATAGTATAGTGCCCAATTAATTAGTAATAAAGAAATGTGATTGAGAGAGAGCCAATAAAAGGGGTCATTTACACTCAATTCCTCTCTTTTTATTCAATTTGGCTGAGATTACTCTAAGGAAAGAGAGAGAGAGGGTCGGCTAGAGAGAGAGAGGGGGGGGAAGCAATTGAAGATTTGAGCAAGAAACTTGAATAATTTGAAGACCAATTCATGGCAATTTAAGCTTCTAGGTGAGTAATTGGTTATGATTTCATAAGTCTGAAGTTGTAATTTTGTGAATTCAAGTTAGATGATCATCCAGAGCTTGAATGGAAGTTGGTATGTTCATGCATGCATAAAATTGCAATGAATTTGCATAAACTAGCATGTAATATGTTGATTATGAAAAATTGAGCATTGAAGCGTACATGCAAGCATGGTTTTGTTGAGTTTCATGATTATAGACACCATTGGTGTCATTTAAAATGGAATTGGAGTAAAAAATGAGCATGCATTTATAATTCAAGGAGTTTATGGAGTATGGGTATATGTATATTGAAATTAGACTTTGAAGCTATGTGTTTTGTTGTGATGGATTGAGGGTTGGATTATGATTTTGAGCAATTGGCCTCATATTGCTTGTATACTCGTGATATATAATGTGTTTTCCTATTTTTGGTACCTTAATTCGAGCTCTAAAGCCTTTGAATATTGAATTTAAGCCTTAAGAACAGTTTTGGAAAACCCAGAATTCATGAAGTCCGCTCGAGCAGGGGAACCGTCGCTCGAGCGTGAAATGTGAGCTCCCAGAATTTTTGCAGACATTGATGTCCGCTCGAGCGGGGACATTAACGCTCGAGCGGGAAGCCATGTAGTGTGACTTTCAGCTCGAGCAGCCGAATTCACGCTTGAGCTTAAAAATGAGGCAACCAGTATTTTTGTAGACCCACGGGATCCGCTCGAGTGGTGGAACCCACGCTCAAGCGGGGACCCCTATTTTAGAAAATTTGTAAAGGTGTTCTGTGTTTCATTTTCCGTTCTCTTTCACTTCTAAGCACTCTTAGGCGTACATTAAGCATTGTAAATGAGTTAAAAGGATAAGAAAGAAGCCTAAGAGAAATGTATGGATTAAGAACGGATTGAATCGTTTGTGACTCATTATGTTCATGAAATGTGTAGGGTCGAGCTCCAAGGTAAATCCACTGGCAGAACACTGTGAGTAATATCTTAGTAAAGATATTTTGAAGTATGTTATTTGTCTAATTGCTTATTTCCCTATAAGTCTTATAAGTTTGTTACTTTGAATTGTGGGCAAATGTTTGCTATGCCATATGGTTGGGCCAAAGGCCGTTGGATACAATTGATTGGGCCGAAGGCCCTTTGACATGCGCGAATAAATAGGCCAAAGGCTGTATGACATGAATGAATGGGCCAAAGGCCGTCTGTTACAAATGAATGGGCCAAAGGCCGTATGACATGAATGAATAGGCCAAAGGCCGTCTGACACGAATGAATGGACCAAAGGCCGTCTGACGTGAATGAATGGGCCGAAGGCCGTTTGACAAGAACGAAGTGGGCTAGAGGCTGTTTGATATGTTCAGGCTTGAATCGCCTAATGTACTAAAATAATGCACTAAATAGAATTCTACATGGGCCCAAGGCCGTTTGACATATGTGAATCTCATTTGCGTACCTTCTTTATTTGATATTATTCACTAGGCTTTCGCTCACGCTCATTCATGTGTCTATAGGTGAGCCAATGGAGGTCCAAATCCAGCCTCAGTGAAGTTTGTGTGAAACAGTCAAGGTTTTGAAGTGTCAGCCCATACGTCTCACGTATGAGACTTGTTTTTTCCCTTTTGCTATTTTGTTATATTTTGTCATATTAGCGAGAACTTTGGATTACGATTGTATATAGTTTTGATTGGCTGACCATGACTTGAATGATCCTGTTGTGTAAAGCTTATATGTTAACTTTCCTTGATGTGAGTTATTAATGTATGTTTGAGAAATGTTATGACGTGTCTTGTAAGCACGGCTCTATGGACAAAAGTTTGAAATTGCTTCCGTTTGGCCCCCCTTAACTCTGTTAAAACATATCTGATTTGGTTTGAGGCCGTAGGTAATCTTGTGATTACTGGCCGGTTATGTCCTTAACCCATAGGGGCGGGTTCGGGTCATGACATATCCGAACCTTTTTATCGATGTTTGAGAGTTGTAATAGAAATGTTATTTTGATATTAGGATGTACATTGTATATGTTATGAAATAGGGTGAATTTCTTATGTTTAATTGAGAGGTTGTGTTATCATGCCATGATTGCATTTCTACAGTTGTAATTGATTTTGATTCAGCGAGGTCATCTAGTTTAAATTTCGGGGACGACATTCCTTAAGGGGGGAAGGTTGTAACGAGTTGAATCAAATTGAATTTATACTTTAATCTCAGTTGGGGATTTATTTTAAATTATTAAACTTCATTCATTTTGAACCCAATTGATTGAATCGTGACCCGTTAGTAACCATGTAATATTGTTGTAGTTTTATTATTATTATTTGGTTACCATAAAAGAGTTGTGAATATTTATGATGTGTACCATTAGACGAAATATATTTTCTGGTAAGAAAATATTATTTCTACTTTTGTCATTAAAGATGTTGAAATGTACTTTTAGTTGATATATATATATATAGGTGTATATGTATAGGTAGATATTTGTTTGAAAAAAAAAAAAAAGGAAAACAGCAAAGCAGCAGCCATGTGGGCCTTTTTCCCTCCTTAACCATTGCATTACCTTCTTCTTTTCTTTATTATTGAGCAATAGTGTGCTCTCCCTCATATCTCTCGGTTATCTCTCTCTCCCTCTGAATTTTTTTTTCTTTGGTTATTTTTATTATATAAAATCCTTGATTCATCAAAACTTGTTAGGTTTTAGACCTTAGTTCCATAGATCAAATTGTAGAGGGTTCCGAGGGCTCCGATTTAATTTGAACGAATCAAATTTTTGTCACCGAAAATTTTTATTTTCTTGGAAGCTCTTGGATCGAGGTAGGGATTTTTCCTACACTTCTTTATGCACTTTTACTTAATTATAGGGAGGTTAGAGTTATATATAATTTAATTATAATTTTTGAAAATTTTGTGATTTATTTGCTTAAAAGAGAAATTTTGAGAAAAATAAAAAGTTGATGCCCAAATTGCAAAAGTGTAAACTTGGAATATGTTTGTAAGGTTATGAAAGAGTTATGTTTTAAATTTGATCAAAAACGGACTTCGATTCGATTGTTTTTAAAATTTTTGTCGGTTTGTGACCAAAAGAGCATTTTTAAAGAAAACAAAGGAATTACGTTTAACTTTTGGGGCTTTCGATCAAAATAGGATGTCATAATTGAATAATTCTTGGAGAATGAGTTTGGAAAGAGAATGATGTTTTCTTGGGCATTAACGGTATTATTTTGTTTAATGTATCTGTTAGAATAAAACTGACACTGTTAGAAATGAACCTTGAGAGGTTACCGAAGGTGATTGTGATATGAAAACTAGTGCAGTTGTTCATATTTGATGAGATGTGGAATAGATTGTATTTATTGGAATTTTTTTGGAATTTAATTGTTTAAATATCCATTTAGAAATATCTATTTGGGGCTATCGGTAGAGGATAACCATGATTGTTGTAGAAATGCATAAGACTTAGGTAAATTGAACCATATTCCTCATTTGTTGCATTAGACATTGCATTACATTCGTTTCATTGGAAATGTAATTGTTTGCGAAAAGATGAATACTTGGTGAATCTGGGTAGGAGGTGTAGAACCGCGAGGCTAGGTGTAGAGCCTTCCAGTTTACTAGTAAAAATGACAGTGGTAGTGCATTAGGGTCTACTTGCAGACAGTCCCTTAGAGATCCACAAAACCTATATTCATGTAACAAATATTGTTTAAAATGAAAATGGTTTTATATATGTTGTTGCATCTCAGCATCGCATGCTTTATAAAAAGAGAGATAAACTGTTTTATCATGAGCATGGCATGAGTATACTCCTCTTTAGTCTTGTCATGATCCATATGTTGTGTAGTATATCTCTACTGGGCAGTGGCCCACCCTATGAGGGAAACCATTTCAGGTACAGGTGATATGCCTCCGCCAAGGCACTGACTTGGGAGGACTCGGAGCTGAGGCTTCATTTTTGTTTTATTGTTATTTGTTGAATGTAAGTCCAAGGTTGTATTTGCGTTGAGTTGAAACTCCATTTTGTGTAACCAAGAATGTTCTTAGATAAATTTGTAAGCCTGTAGGGCACTGTAGACGCGCCTGTGTGAGGCCTTCGTGCTACAGTTCGGACTCAATTTGTGTCACGGTCCTTGATCTGAACTGAAGAGTCCAAATATGATAAATCGTTTTGAGAAAACAGATTTTTTGAAAAGAAGTGCCAAACATGGACTGCTTTGCCAGATACAGAGTCACCACCTAAATATTTTTTTTTATGGGGGAATTTAGGAAACCCTGACTCGGTGCCAAAGGCCACGTGTCCGTCATCACCAAAGTTGCCTCGGCTCGGGAGCTAGGGTACGATTGGGGAAGGTCAGCTATGAGCACCCCCTCTCGCCCGATCCGAAGATCGGCCTCTACTAACCGTGATATCCATTTTTGAAAATGTTATGCGTTCTTAATCCATTTATTAGCCTAGAATTACTATGTTATGCACGCAGCAAACAAGTATAAACCAAATCGCCTAAATTGGAACAAAACATTGCATGTTCATTTTGAAGATGGTTTGCTACTCGTAAGTAGGCTAAAATGCAGGTTTTGCCACCCTCGAGTGGGCTTTTAGAAAAGATGGTTTTGCCACTATCTAGTGGGGTTAAAACTCACAGTTTTAAGGCATTATTCCAATTTAGGTAATTCAACCTCTATTCACAGGCATTCAAGCAGTTATATCACCTAAGCAACTAGCCTTAGGGTAATCATGCTGTTATGGCAACACTCACACGCATGCGGTATGCTACAGCATAAATACTTACAATATACTCCGTGCCAAAACAATAAACTAGTTAGCAAGCATGCGTGATCCTAGTTCATGTTAAAGTGGCTAATGCAACGCATGCAGAATGCAATTAGGATAGGCTCGGCTAATCCTAGAATGGCGTGTAAAGTGCGGCAAGTAGCATGTATTCAAGGCAGATTTGAAATACGATGCAGTTAGCATGATGCGCCGAGCCCGGTGCATGCAAGACAAATGTATGGATGCACGCATGCATAGCATAAGGATGCTAAAGTAAACATGTCCTAATACTAGCCATCAAAGTAGGTAAGTAAAAGGGAGAAAGAAGCGGGGGTTGGAAGACATGCACAAACGCACCCACACTTATTACATAATTGCCCTCGCTCGGTGGGTCCGAAAGAATAATACAGTCTGAATAACGAACCAACTATCCTAGCTAATTAATTATTACAGACCAACTAAATTAGTTTAGCAAATCAACTAATCTAAGAAAGCAATAAGCGGCCTCGGGAAAAGAGCCCAATGTAATGCATGCTCGGTCTTGCTCGGAAGTCCACTGCCATGCACAAGCTGCCTCTGTTTTCCCTGCTATACTCCTCTAAAAACTGTCAAAGTCTCAGGATATTCTCACTGGATGCTGGGGAATGCCACCGGCCAAAGGAGATCATCACTGGCTGTGATTTGGTGGTCATCGGCTAAAGATGAATCCATCAGCCACCGATGGATTGCCGGTCGGCACTCTGCGCAGTCGATCGGCAAAAAGTTCCTGCAAAATCTGTTTGACAGCAGTAGAGGACAGAGCTTTGCATGGCAATGCAATTCAAGCAATGTATGCACCAACCATATCCCTTATCATGTTTATGACTCAAAGGGACATGGTCCTTGGTTCTCGGACCATCAATCGCGCATTTCAATGCGTGATGGCCCAAGAGACCAAATTATGCATGTTGATTTCAAATGCAATGCAAACCAACAAACAAAGGCCCAACTCCCATCACTAAGTCAAGGAACAAGGCATGCATGCTAGATGGAGTGCAACTTAGGCATGTGAACTAGCATGCAACATGGGCATACAATGCATTTATGCAAGTATGCAAGCGAACATGCAATGTAAGCATGCAAACAAGCAAATGATGGACTTAAGCTCGTTTGGGAAGCCCAAAACAGTGGCCATCAACCAAGGAAATGAGGCCAAATGCACATGCAAGCATACATGACAACATGGACCAACATTTAAGCACGTAAAGGCAACTTTTAAGCGCACTTTAAAAGAGGCATAGCATGGACAATTAACATGCAAATGAAGCTCTGAAAATCATGCTATAGGAGGTGCCAAACCAACTAAACAAAGCAAGCATATCATGCAACCAAGCCCAACGCCTAAGGCTCACCAAAGAGGCATTGGACTACACTTATCAAGACCAAACATGGCATGATTTAAGAAACTAAAATAAGGGTTTTAGCATGTCAAAATGAACCCCCAAAACCACTTAGATGACATCTAAATGATTTACACATGGAAGCATGCACAAATGCACTTTCAAGGAGCATGAAACACGAACTCTTGAAACATCAAAGAGCCATGAAATGCAAGTATACAAGCGTGCTAAGTGGACTGAAATAACATGGAAAATAGTCCCAACTCACTAAATCAAAGCAAGTAATGCATGCTATACACTCACATACTTGAAGCCTACAAGCTAAAATGCAAAGGGGCTATGCAATGCATGCTAAAGTCGACCCAAACAACTAAGGATGGACCTTAAACATGGCAAAATAAACATGAAAGCTTCACAAAGCCAAGCCTAAAACATGCTAGAACAATGGTTTACAACCTAAGGCATGTTAAGGCAACAAAATGGCATTACAAGGCATGTATGCTAAGCAAGCATGGTGTACCAAAACCGACATACAACAATTCTATATTATGACATAATAAGCTTCAAAATCAGTCAAAGCATGGTCAATACATACTCAAACTATATGCTCCCTCAAGAGGCTAAAAATGGCCCTTTTCAAGGACAACAAGGAGAGGGGGTGGCCCTCTCCTTCTTGGGACCTCAAGGCACCATCCTCACCTCTGAAATCCCTCAAGATTTTCAGTGGTGAGGAGGCCCAAACACAATGATCCCAGAGCTCAACCAAAATGGCACAAAATGGAGCCTTTCAAGGCTTAAGAGGGGCCAAACAACCCCAAAGCTTGAAACACCCTTAAGCAACTACTTCGAGCAAGTAAAAAAACAACTTTTATATGTTATACACTAAACTCAAAAACAGATGCAAGATAGGTTAAAAAGTTTTGGAAAAATGGGGTAAAAAGGGACAAAAGTCTTACCCTTGTAGACCCTCTTCACAAATGATGGACCAGCAGTCTCCTTAGGTCCAAAACAGCTTCAAAACTTCCAAAACAACCCTCTAGAACCTCAGTTCCAAGAGAAAGGTGCAGTAGTAGGTGTTTGTGTGCAATACTAAGGCCTAAAACACACATGAATACATCAAGAAAGAGAGATATAGAGATAGGATATATACAAACCCTAACCCTAGAACTCAAAGCTCTGAAAAATAATGCCTAACTTGTCTAATTTTGTCTAACCCCTCAACAAGAGAGAAGAACCTCTCTTTTGTAGACAAAATGGTCTTGTAAAGCTTCCAAATGAAGCTAACAAGAGGGCAATCCCTCCATACACGTGTATGGAGGGGGTGAAATTGTATGCCAGTTGCACAAAAATATCTGCAAAAGCAGATGCACAGTAATCGGCTAGCCAAAAATACAATTGACTAAAAAAAGATAGCCGGCCGGCCAAACATTTGGCTGGTGGAAGCAAAACACAGCTGTTGGCCTCAAGCCCTGGCCGGTGATGTGTGGGGATGGCCCACAAGCCATTCCCTGCCCCTCCAAGGCAAAGCACAAGTGCTTGGTGCAAAACCAGACACAAAACAGTCGAGTCGAGAGGTCCTGAGGCAAGGCGCGTAGCCGAGACCTCCGGGAACTCAAGACGAACACAAACATGGATGATCACCGAGTGTTCAAGCGGTGACGTCCAAGTCTTGAGGACGGTCAAAAATGGGGTGTCTACAGGCACTCATTATCTGTTTGGCTTCCATTTCATACTTGTTGTAAAATGCATGCTTGGGATTGGAACTGGGGCATTGAGATGTGAACAGCATGCATTTGGCATTTGGGATTAAATGGAAATGGATGTATGGAATAGTTAGCTATAAATATGTGTTTGTCTATCAGGTGGGTTGTTGTATAAATAGATATACCTTGCCCAAATTTTAGGGGCGTTACAAAAAATGGTCCAAAAATAGCAAGAAAAGATAAGAGAGAAGTAGTGTAAAAATTGCACAAGTTATACCTCTTGAAGCAAGGTAACTCTTTTGTCCACAAACCCACAAGTTCTCACTCTCAAGGGCTGAGATTTGAGCTCAAGAACCTCAGCAAGAAGATCTAACCCTAATTTCCTTCTCCAAATTTTTCTAACCTTTAAAAACATGAGGGAAGGTCAAGTATATATAAAAACACAGCCTCTGAGGTTAGAAATAACTATATACATACAGCTGGTACAGTGTGGAGACAACTAGTAACAAATATCTACAAAAATCTATTTTTTGACACAAGTGGCCGGTAGGCCACTAGTGGGGGACACTTGGCTGGCCAAAACACTCAAAATAGCCAAATTTTGCACAACTGGCCGACAGGCCACTATTAGTGAAATCTGTTTTAGTCCCGACTTTAAATGGGCATATCTCCCTCATCTGGACTCAGTATTAGGCCATTCTTGAGTCTAAATTGAACCCTCGGAAGTCTACTTTCCAATGGAGGTGGCCTCACATCTAAATTCTAAGTGTGCAAAGAGATATTCCTATTTTAGTGGAGGCTGCTCATTTTTGTCCTAACGGATTAATGCCCAACATTTCCCCTAACTAGTTTTCTTCCTTCCCCTCCTATTTCCTTCAACTCCAAACCTACAAATAAGAGGTTTTAAAATATTTTTCAAAGAGTTCACCTCTCTTCCATTTATTTCCACTTTGTCCTTGCTCTCAGGAGCTAGGGTTTCACTATGCACGCAACGGTTTCAAACAACCTATATCGGGTAAGCAACCTGAACACGCGGCTTTTGAGATGCACGTGAACTTGAATATGCGACGACGCGAGTCGCTTGAAATACACGTATAATGCAACTTATCAAAAGTCATTCGGGCACGACAAACACCGAAGGACTTGCACCTTCAGAGGAATTAGGGTCTCCTAGACCGTCGTATGTACAGGACGGTGTGATGCGCAAAATAACGCGATGGAATGCATGCAAAATGCAAGGGGATGCGCAAGATAGCGCGATTGAATGCATGCAAAATGCAATAAGATGCGCAAAATAGCATGATGGAATGCATGCAAAATGCAATGAGATGCGCAAAGCAGCGCGATACGTTAGACAACGCGAGTGCACAAGACAGTGCGATGCGCAAGATAGCGCGATGGAATGCATGCAAAATGCGATGAGATGCGCAAAACAGCGCGAGGCTTTAGACAATGCGAGTGCACAAGACAGTGTGATGCACAAGATTGCGCAATGGAATGCATGCAAAATGCAATAAGATGCGCAAAACAGCGCGATGCGTTAGACAACGCAAGTGCACAAGACAGTGCGATGCGCAAGATAGTGCGATGGAATGTATGCAAAATGCAATAAGATGTGCAAAATAGCGCGATGCGTTAGACAACGCGAGTGCACAAAACAGTGCGATGCGCAAGATAGCACGATGGAATGCATGCAAAATGCAATGAGATGCGCAAAACATCGCGAGGCGTTAGACAACGCGAGTGCACAAGACAGTGCGATGCGCAAGATAACGCGATGGAATGCATACAAAATGCAATGAGATGTGCAAAACAGCGCGAGGTGTTAGACAACGCGAGTGCACAAGACAGTGCGATTGACATGTGTATGATACTTACAAGATATGTGCGCAACAATGCGAACTAGATAACGCATAACCAGCGTGCGTTCACGACAAAGCGTCGTAATGCAATGCAAGTAAGGCAACTTTCACATCTTGTAAGGGACAAAAGGATACAAAAAGGATACTCCTCGCACATATTCGAGTGCCACGCACAGAAGACACGGTCCGAGGCCAAAACGGAGGCCGATTGAGCTTCGGAAATGCCTTTTCATGTACTATCTTGAGCAATGAAGGCCGCAAACTACAGATCTAACCCAAACAAGGTTGTAGGGAGCTCACCGGCCGGAAGGGGAAGTCACCGGCTGTCCACCGGCCATCAAAACACATCACCGGCCAAATATTTGGCCGACCAGCCAAAAATGTAGCCGACCGGCCAAAAATGCCTGAATCGAGGCAGTTTTGACTTTTCACCTCGGGTCTTTTAAAATAGGGTTCCAAACCCTATTTTCTTACTTCCCTCTAGCCGAAATTTCATCCCCTCTCTCTCTAGAGCATTTTCCCTCTTCCTTTCTCTGTTTTCTTGCGTTTCACGCCCGTTTCATCGTTGGGTTCGCGAAGTTCTTCGCATTTCGAACATTTTGAACCGAACATTTCTTTGTTTCGGTGCTTCCTTTGCCATTTCCACTTTTTGGGGTTTGTTCCCCTTGTTTTCCTCTCGATTCCTATACCTTTTTCACTTCCTGGCTTTTCTGGCCATTTTCTGCCCTCTCGGGGGTTGACTTTTCGTTGACCTTTCACATTCTAGCCTGATTTTCACTTTTTCGGCCATTTTCTCATGACCATTGACATGGCGGATGATATCCCACAGGGCGGGACTCCCCCGGATCACGAGATGGACCCCGGGGCCGAGCTCCTCCCCTTGAGCGTCCGCCCGTTCGACCCGGCGACCTACCGGCCGGCGATTCACATCCTGCCTCCTGATGGACTGCGCCAGTTTAGGAGTTTCGAGAGGGGCGTGCCTCCAGAGCTTCTCTTGCGCGAGCCTACATCTCATTTGTCTTTCGGCGCTTCCGAGGTAACATTCTTCCCTCTGCTTTACTTTTCGCAATGTAGAACACCTAGTTGCCATAACTGATTATGCTCTTTAACTGCTTAGCCCAAATGCACTGAGGCACTGTACACTGTAATCGACCATGAACACACTTGCAACTGTTATCTGTTCGAATCTGAACGCGCGCACACACACTGCACTTGCCCTGAACCACTCAAACAAACTGACACTCCAGTCACTGTAGTTCACTACGAGCACACCGGCAATGAAAACATGTACACATGCTATACTTGCACTGAACCATTCAAACACGCCGACACATCACACGTTGCAGTTCACTGTAAGCACACCGGCACCCGGTATCTGTTTGAATCTGAAAGACTTGCACACATGCTGTATTTGCCTGAGTTCTGAAGGCCTTTCAAAACTGGTATATTTATCATTGCTTCGCAATTGTCTGTTCGAAAACAGGGAGATTCTCATACCGTCCGGGGGTATAGGAACATCGCCGCTCGTGATTGGTACGCAGAGCTACCTGATGCGGTCCGCCACATCGTGGACCAGGCCGGTTTTGGTGCATTCTGCAGAGGGCTGTCCAGACTTACTACGAGCAGGCCTCTCCTCGCTGCTCTAGTGGAGAGGTGGTGGGACACCACCGACTTGTTTCATCTTTCTGCGACGGGAGACATGACGATGACTCCTTATGATTTCTCGATGCTCACAGGCATCGGGGTAGGGGGTGATCCGATCCCCTTTGATACTGATATGGACGAGTGGACGGCAGCTCAGATCTATCTGCTCGGTGAGGTGCCGCCTCTTGCGCATCCCGGCTTCGTCCGATATTCGTGGTTCGAGGTTCAGTTCAGGGTCCAGCCGGCTTTGACCGAGGAGGCTCTGATGACCCAGGAGGCAGTGGAGCAGTACTCCCGCGGCTTTCTGATGTTTCTGTTGGGGACTAACATTTTCGCCGATCGGGCGAACACCGTGCCCCTTTGTCTGCTCAGTGCACTGGTGGATGTCAGGTAGATTTTGCACTATGACTGGGGTGGTGCCGCTCTGGCCACCCTCTACGAGTACATGAGCTCAGCTTCCCGCGGTAGTGGACAGTTGCTCGGGGGCTATTGGCGCTTGGGAGGTACATTTCCTTTTTCTTCTTCACATTTCATTTCTGCTTTCTATCATCTATACTTTATACTGTACTCTGTACACTGCACACACTGTGGCCTGCTTTATACTGACTGTATACTGTACACATGGTGTAGACACCCCATTTTTGATCGCCCTTAAGACTTGGGCGTTACTGATGGTTTACTTGGTGGAGACAGGTGTGCAGGGGAAATGTTCAGTTTCTTTGGCAAGGAGAGAGGCAAATCCTTCAAAACACTTTGTTTAGGAGTCTGGAGTTGAAGAAGAGAGGAAAGGAGAGGAGAAAACTAATTTGGGAGAAGTTCGGCATGAATCCGGGTAGAAGCGAGTCGAGCAGCCCTCGCTTAATCGGGCTTATCTGTCTGTACGCTTGGATTTTAGCTATGGGGCCACCACCGTCGGAAAGCTTACTTCCGGGGCTTCATTTTTCACTCAAGAATCTCCTAGAGCCAAGTCCGGGTGGGGGAGATATGATCAGTTGAAGTCGGGCATCATCCCGGTTGGATCGAATCTGGGCGGCTTCACGAAAAAGGGCATAACTTTTTGCACAGAACGAATTTTAATGCAAGGTTTGCGCCATTGGAAAGCTAACTTCCGGGGCTTCAATTTGGACACCCACCGGCCTTTTTTTGACCTTGGCAGCATCTATCGGCAATCTATTTATCCGGCCGGCAATTTATTGTGCCGACCGGCACTTTATTGTGTTGACCGGCAAATTTTGCTGGCCGACGACCTTCCGGAGCATTCTGCAGATTGAGTGTATGCTAGCTGTGCCAGCTGGAGGGCACAGAATGGATCCTCCATACATGTGTATGGAGGATATGCACCCTTGTTTAGCTTCCTCAAGAAGCTTTACACTTTGTTTTGCCTATAAAGGAAGCTCTCCTCTTCCTTATACTAGGTTAGAAGAAGAAAAACCAGCTGGGATTGATATATACATCCCTCCATATATCTCCCTCCATCTCTCTCTTTCAAGCTCAAGCATCCAAGTCCCTTGCATCATTCGTTCATCACTACCAAGCACCACCACCACTACTCCATTCCAGCAGATAGGAGTGGCTTTCCAGCAGCTAAGAGGCAACATTTTTCAGTCCTAGAGGCAGCAAAGGTTGGGTCTTCAAGGGTGAGTACTCTTCTCCCTCTTTCTAGCTCATTTCTTGCCTCATTTTTTTAGCCTCTTTGCTTGCTGTTTTGAGCTCCGACCAAAACATAAAATGCCATTTTCTTGAGCTATATTCCATGTTTCGTTAAGGGCTTATTACAGTTTGAAGCTTATTTTTGGCACTTTCTTCATTACCCCTTTGTATGCCATTATTTTGCATGATTCTTTTAGCCTATGTGTGATCTGTTTTCGAGCCTGAGGTAAACTGAATATAGGCTTATTTTGAGCCCTTCTTCAACATTGAAGAAGGGTTCACCACTGTTTGGGACCTCCATGTTATACTTGCCTTTATATTCTCTTTTTGGTCCCATTTTTGCATGCTTTGGCAGCCTATCATGATTCGGTTTTTGGCCTTTTTACAGTTCTGTAAATATGCTTATTTTTGGTCCCTCTTCAATGTTGTAGAAGGGAATTTTTCAGTTTGGGCTTTGCATATATCACTTGCCTCTTTGGCTACCTTTTGGCCCATTTTCTTGCATAAGAACTTAGCCTTATCTATGTTTGTTTTTAGGGTTTTTACAGTTCTGTAGATGTGTATATTTTTGGCCCCTCTTCAATTTTGTTGAAGGGCCCTAACCTGTTTGGAGTTAGCAGCTGTGAGTTGCTTCATAACCTCATGTTCAGGGCCATTTTTGCATGCCATTGTTGCCCTATCTTTGCTTGCTGTTTGGCCATGATTTGTACTGGTAAAATGCTTATTTTGGGGCTGTCTTGCTTCTGTCTTTTCATTCCATGTACCAATTATGCATGTTTGGTATAGCTATAGGCCATTTCGG
>NW_021025523.1:2082315-2093031 GCF_004153795.1 Camellia sinensis
ACCCTAGCTCCCGAGCCGAGACAACTCCGGTGATGACGGACATGTGGCCTTCGGCACCGAGTCAGGGTTTCCTAAATTTCCCCATTTTAAAATATTTAGGTGGCGACTCTGTATCTGGCAAAGCAGTCCATGTTTGGCACTTCTTTTCAAAAAATCTGTTTCTCAAAACGATTTGCCAGATTTGGACTCTTTGGTTCAGATTAAGAACCGTGACACAAAATCGAGTCCGAACTGTAGTAGCAAGGCCCCCTCCGCGGGCGCGTCTACACATGGCACACACATACTCTGCTTTACACCGACTGTACACTGCTCACACTGTACACTCTGCTCAACACATTACACACGGCTCTGCTATTTCTGTTTTATTCTGCGTCGTACTTTGTCTGATGATCATATTGGTATTTGGTTTGCAGTTGTGGGTCTATGCTTACTTTCCCAAGTTAGCCCCAGTACCCGACGCGGAGACCCCTCTCGTCGTCCCATTCTCACGCCGCTTTGACGGGAGGTGCGTGCGGAGGCCCTGGGAGACATTCACCTTTTTCCGTCGCTATTTTGACACCATCACCCCCGCGGAGGTATGTTCGACTTTAGGGTTTATTTGAGCTTCGCTTTTCACTGTATGTTTCCAATAACAGTAGATAACAAACTGTATTTCATTTTCAGATCACCTGGCAGCCTTGGGCTTTGTTGCCAGCCGTGACCCGGGATCGGTTTGCCGGGGCAAAGGAGACTGCACGCTTCCGGATCTTGCTAGAGGGCCCGGTCTGTCGGGCTTGGTACCTGGGCGAGCATTTCCTACGCCAGACCCTGGGGTTTCCAGAGCAGATAGTCCCGGGTCCACCTCCTGCCCACATGAGAGATACTGAGAGGTTCACCGCCCAAGAGATGGCTGATTACACGATCGGCTGGGACACGGAGGACTTCAGAGGCGAGGGCGAATTCAGAGAGTACGTCCAGACCTACATTATGCGGCCTCTGAGCAGTGGCCGTCGAGCTGAGAGAGGTAGACCGGTGGTGCCGGCAGCTGGAGCTGGAGCTGGAGCTGGGATAGGGACGTCGAGGACGGCTCGTGTTCGTGGCAGGAGCGGAGCTCGGAGGGGTCGGGGGGTTAGCTGGCCAGCGCTACCCACGATGATGACATGCCGAGGGCAGGGTGGGGCGACGTACCAGATCCCCTTTGCTCCTCCTCCAGCTGACCATGAGTTGGTCGGGTTCTATGACTTACCTCCGGTATGTACTACTTCATCTTGCATCTTGCATTGTCATTTTATTTTAGTTTATTTTGATATTCCGCAGAATACTGATGCATTTGATACTTTTGCAGGCTTCTTCCGAGTATACCCGGCAGTCCTTGGAGCTGAATGCCTCCATGATGGGGATGTTGCAGCGGACTTTCGACCTCCGGGCCCTCTACAGCATTCTGGCATGTTCTTCTGATCACGGCCTCAAACCATACTCATAAGCTGCTTCACATAATCTGGTGCACAACACAACACTTGATAAGCTGCTCACGTCATTCATACACTGTACTCATACACTGCATTCTGCACTGATAAACTGCTCACGGTATTTGCACACTGTACTCACACACTGCATTCTGTACTGATAAACTGCTCACGACACTCGCACGCTGTACTGTATTCTGTACTGATAAACTGCTCACGGCACTCACACACTGTACTGCATACATTGCATTCTGCACTGATAAACTGCTTACGGCATACTGATGCGTTTGCCTTTTATACTTTTCAGCCTCCTTTCCAGATTCCCACTGTGGGAGGTGTTCCAACTGGACCTTCTATTCCTACCGGAGGAGATGGCAGAGCAAACCCCAGCACCAAGGGGGGGCGCACTCACGTTGGGAGTAGCTCACGGGCACCCGTCCCTGATGATGATTATGAGGAGTCAGAGGCGAAGGCAGAGTCGTCGTCGGAGGAGACCGGAGACGGCTCAGACTCGAACTCAGATGACAGTGCTGATGATGTTCCTGGACCTTCGTCCAGGAAGAGGACGAGGACGGACTCCTAGACCCACGGCCTTTTGTCATTGATCCAGACTTTTGCTGGTTTTTCTTTTTTCTTTTTCTTTTGTACTTTTTGCTGGTAGTTAGAGTGCCTTCTACTGCCGCAGGCAGATTTTTATTTCCAAAACTATGTACTTGAAAAAGATGATGAAATGAAACAAACCTTTTGTCTGAAAAAAGTGTTGTATTTGTACATTTTATGTATTGCATCGCATTGCATCATGTTGCACCTCAAACGAAATGAAATTGATCTGTTGTCTGAAAATTGAACACTTGCATTGTAATAATCAGATAATGAACCAGCCAACAGCAAAAACAAACCATACAAACCACTACACATTCTGAACATTCGGCTCATACTCTACTGGGGCTTAATCTGCATACAGCTCATAGCATAGCGCTTGGTTCATTTTGCACACAGCGGATCTTGAACAAACAGCCCAAATCTGACAAGATGGACCATGAAGGTTGAATCCACTGAAGTTGAAGCACACTCAGATACGATCTGAAACCCAGAAGCTTCAAGGAGGTCCAGGTTTTCCTGTTCACACTTATCGGGGGTGGACCCTGCAGTTTGTACGAAAGAACCAAATCATGTTTTTGCACGAATGTGGAGAATAACACAGCATTCTGAGCACAAAATGATTAATTTTTGAAATTGAAGAAGGTTTTTTTTTTTCAAACCGGGATATTGAGCCTCCAACTGAACTTAGCATACTATGACTCAACAAAAGGTACACGGCCTAAACACATCGAGCAACACTTGAAAAAGACTCAAAACAAAAGTTGAGGTAAACAAAACAAAAGACACGACACACAGAGGTGTTACAAAGACAAGAGACCTCTCAGTTCGCGAGGAGCCAGTTTCTTCGGGTAGTGTTTCCCACCCTTTCTTATTTGTGATCCTCACATCCCTCTGGCACTCAAGCTCGATTTTTTTTTCTCACAAAATCCCTTTAGCTTGCTTTTTCTCTCAAATTACACCTCTCTATTCTTTATTCTCTCATTTTTTATCCCTCCCCGGGGTGTTTAATCGACGAATAGAAAGTTGTGGGTTCATGCCCGATACAGTTAGCTCGCAGCTATTTCTTCTGGTGGCGTTTGGTCGATGCCCCAGACAAGGGAATGGAGTATCTTGGTCCGTTTTGATTCGTGCTTCGCACTTGGTTCGATACCTCGTTGCTCGAAGGTTGAGAGAGCTTTCAGCTCTTTGATGGCAGCTTGAGTTGTGCTTTTCTTGGCAAGTATGCTGGCGATGGGGGAAAGACAGGAAGCCTGACTCAACCGTGCCCATAGTTCATCATTTTGACCATTTTTGTTTTGGTTTTCTACTAAAACAATTTTGACCAAGATGAGAGTCAGATTAACATACTTGTTCAATTTTGATTTAAAATCATGCAAGTCAGGCTATGAGCACTGAAAATTTTCCTTTTTTTTGGGTCCCAGAAAATGGTCCAGTTTTGAAAAATAAAACAATTTTCGAGAAAACTAGCCATCCTCAGTAAAAATTCTCAAAAACTATTTTTGTAAACGGCCGCTGCCCAACGAGCGCGGAACTCATTCTCGAGATGCACAACCTCGGATCGGAGGCAATGGAAAATTGCCCCTTGTTTGAAGGACGCTGCACGGCAACGGAAAATTGCCCCTTGTCTGGATGATGCCGCATCATATTATAAACAGTCCTTACCAGTGATGATCACGACCGAACTTTCTCGGATACAGAGAAGACGAAGATGGTCAAAACCAATATATGGACACAGTCACTTTGAAGGTGTTGAGGGCTGGACTTCAGGACAAAGTCGCCTATGTATCCGGTTGTCACAACCGAACTATCGGATTCGGGGAGGGCAAGAATAATCAAAACCATTACATGGACTGAGACGCTATGAAAGCGTTGAGCTGGACTTCAGGATGAAGTTGCCTACGTATCCCAAACATGGGAATCAAGCCTTACGTAGCGGTTAAGGTACACTCGGGTATTTTAACCTTCACTTTTTAGGCTCTAACTTTTGCCAAGGCGCCCGCTGCGGATTTTCGACCTTGTGAGCCCTTTTTTTTTGTATATATATATTTTTTCTTTTTTTGTATTTTTCTTTTTCTTTTTTTTGTATTTTTCTTGTATATATATTTTTTCTTTTTTCTTTTTTGTATTTTTCTCTTGCTCTAACTTTTGCCTGCGTCGCCCTTCCGGGTTTTCGACCCAGCGAGCCTCTTAAAGGGTAAAAGTGTAACAAGTCCATGCCAAATGGTTTTGAGATCCCGAAATCATCTGAATCCAGGAGAATGGCTGTTGCGTTGATTTGCAAAAGGATCCATCACAGTTGCTTCACACGCTTCTTCCGGTGAGATCCGATCTTCTTGATCTGATTTTGGTGCCTCTTGTTCGAGGGCTGCTTCAAAACTGGCCACACGGGCCTCCTCTGACAGTTGACCGTTGAATGTTCCGAATGAGTTCGAGGTTCAAGACAAACAGGTCGAATTTTGAGGTTGAGAGCGATCCTAGGCTGCACAATCTCAAGAGCGATCCCACACAGGTCTTCACAGGGCCGCGCAAAACATTTGTTTTTGAAAGTTTTTAAGAAAGCGACAAATCGCTCGCGCCAGAGATAGTGTGGAACCAATCTGGATCAAGCCAGGGTCCTTCTCAGTACTCACGCTAACAAGCATGGTTTCATTCATTAAAGGGCTTGCATGCCTCTCCATTTTTCTTCAGAATTGATCAAAGTTTTTGCAAAACTGAGGAATTCCTCTCTCTTTGTTTTTTACCGCAGTGTTAAAAGGGGTTTTGAACAATATAGGTTCAATACAATGATTTTTCAGGCACAAGAGAACATGTGGAATGCAACGGCCGTTCGTTCAACATCCTTTGACACAAACTAGCTCAAAATATGGCAATAAGCCATGGAAAATGGATAGTCGCAGCTGCTCCTATCAAATTCCCTGATTGTAACTGGCTCCACAACAGAGACAGACTTTCAAAAACAAAAGGGTTATTTACAGAAAACAACAACGTGTTCGATGGGCAACAACCTAGAAATACCTGACCATCCTATGACAACGAGGACATGCTCAGGTACCAGCAAGACAGGACCAAAAAATACAAAAGGCTCGACTCAAGCAAGAGGCGAGACTTCAAAAACGAAAAAGGAACTGACTCAGAAACCCAAGCCCAGAAGCTAAAGACTGCATTCACAAATGCTCAAACAAGTGCGTGCCAGACGACTCACAATCTGAAATTAACAGCGAGCGGCCGCCCCGCAGGTGTCCAACCCCTTTGATCACATACTCGCAGTATCCTCAAAGTCGCAACAGCTCGGTGTAACAGGCTTCTGCTGAGGGGTAGGTGGAAGAATGACCTCATTATCGGATCGATCCTGCACTTCATGGCGAAAGGCGGAAACAGTTGTGGTGGCGTGACCAGGTCTGTTAGTGGTAAATCGCGCAGTACAGCAGATCATGTGTGAGAGAGAGATTCTTCGGGAGAGGCCGAGGTTCAAGGGGTTTGAGGTGCCCCCTTTCGGCAAGAATCTGAAGTGCCTTAGACAGAGGCATGTAGAGAGCATGAAAGATCCTGCGCCCTCGGGGCAGGTACTTTGAAGTCTGAGTATTTTTACTAGACGCACTAGCAAAAGGGTCGGCGGGCACTGCCTTGGTTTTCTGATCTTTCCTAGGTACAGGGTTGGGAATAGGAGGAACAGTTCTGGTATGACGGGGCCTATCCCAATTTTCTGACTGACTTGAACTACCCTCAGGTGGAGTGGGGAAAGTATCCTCCACAGTTTTTGCCACAACTGCGGATATCTGTTGCTTGTTCATCCCCTCGGCTTTCAAAGCCTCGACTGCCCGCAGTAGTTGTTCAATGGGATCGGCATCTGCCTTCATTTTGTTCTTGCCTCTGGCCTCAGCCTGATCGGGGGTTTGGGTTACTACATCAGAGCGAAGCCCAGTTGTTGCTGGCACGTCGTTGCTGTAGCTGGAGGCAACCTCTGGTTGGCTAAGCTCTATCACAACCCGCCCCAGTAGCGGGGGCTCCTGTGCTATGAAATTCCCGGCATACGGTGCCGCTGGCGGCGAAGCCGACATTCCATAGGCCGGATCGGCCACAGATCTCTGGAGGTCGCCTATCATTCCCATCAATTCAAATGTGGTGGGCTCACGAGCCTGATACAACTGGGGGGTCCAGACTGGGTGCGCGGCAGGCGACCTGGGTGGATGCAGTACATCGACATTGGTCTCGCTTTGCAGAGTGATTCCTTGATCTGATGCGACCGTCATAACCACAATCTCCTCTGAATTCTGTGTCATGATAAGTTCGCTGTACTGAACGGTGACTGACGAATCAGATATCCATCTTGTCTGAGCAAGGAGGAATACTAGCTATTCTGTATCAACTCTCTGAACTGAAAGAGAAAACATGCAGCATTTCGGACCAATCAGAACGGACGCTAGTATAGCAGAATAACTGTACTCTACTACTGATCACTTTTGCCCGAAATCACTGCCCCCAAAATACTGAATCGAATACCCATAGATATAACTGATTCTCATAAACTGACACTGATGCCCTCAGGTCTGACACTCAAACTTGCGAACTGATATATGTGTTCCCCTGCATACATACACTCTAAAACACATAGCAAGTAAAGAGAGCCAAAACACCCCTATGGAGGAGTAGGGTTTCCCTGTCCTATTTTGTCAGGAGCTAGGATTTCACTACGCACGCAGCGGTTTCAAACAACCTAACATCGGGTAAGCAACCTGTCCTAGTTTGGAATGGTCACTATGGATTTCGGTATGCACTAGGTCGAATGGTCGAAAAGGGTGCCCTGGTAAAATTGGGGTTTGTGTTCCCATACTGTCAGAGCCCACAACCGATCAGCCTTATGGTCATGCCTTGACAAGACAAGCCTCCGGCAAACCGTTCAGGAATGGCAGATGGCAAACACGGTGTCCTAGGCGCACCAATGCACATGCAATGCAAAGAGACACATGAATGAAATCAAAATAGAATATCACGAGTTCGAGTCAAGCTCTCTAAATCCCCAGCAGAGTCGCCAGAAACTATAGACGCGCCCGCATGAGGCCTTCGTGCTGCAGTTCGGACTCAATTTGTGTCACGGTCCTTAATCTGAACCGAAGAGTCCAAATTTGGCAAATCGTTTTGAGAAAACAGATTTTTTGAAAAGAAGTGCCAAACATGGACTGCTTTGCCAGATACAGAGTCGCCACCTAAATATTTTTAAAATGGGAAATTTAGGAAACCCTGAATAGTGCCAAAGGCCACATGTCCGTCATCACCAAAGTTGCCTCGGCGTTTCACCGATGCTCAAAAAAATTTAGGAAACCCTGACTCGGTGCCCGCACTGAGATATCCCACATCAGCGGAGTTGTCTCGGCTCGGGAGCTTGGGTACGATCGGGGAAGGTCAGCTATGAGCACCCCCTTTCGCCCGGTCCGAAGACCGGCCTCTACTAACCGTGATATCCTTATTTGAAAACTTTATGTGTTCTTATTCCATTTATTAGCCTAGAATTACTATGTTATGCGCGCAGCAAACAAGTATAGACCAAATTGCCCAAATTGGAACAAAACATTCCATGTTCGTTTTGAAAATGGTTTGCTACTCGCAAGTAGGCTAAAATGCAGATTTTTCCACCCTCAAGTGGGTTTTTAGAGAAGATGATTTTGCCACTATCTAGTGGGCTTAAAACTCACAGTTTTAAGGCATTATTCCAATTTAGGTAATTCAACCTCCATCCACAGGCATTCAAGCAGTTATATCACCTAAGCAGCTAGCCTCAGGGTAATCATGCTGTTATGGCAACACTCACATGCATGCGGTTTGCTAAAGCATAAATACTTATAATGTACTCCGTGCCAAAACAATAAACTAGTTAGCAAGCATGCGTGATCCTAGTTCATGTTAAAGTGGCTAATGCAACGCATACATAATGCAATTAGGATAGGCTCGGCTAAACCTAGAATGGCATGTAAAGTGCGGCAAGTAGCATGTATTCAAGTCAGATTTGAAATACGATGCAGTTAGCATGATGCGCCGAGCCCGGTGCATGCAAGACAAATGTATGGATGCACGCATGCATAGCATAAGGATGCTAAAGTAAACATGTCCTAATACTAGCCATCAAAGCAGGTAAGTAAAAGGGAGAAAGAAGCGGGGGTTGGAAGACATGCACACATGCACCCACACTTATTACATAATTTCCCTCGCTCGGTGGGTCCGAAAGAATAATACAGTCTGAACAACGAACCAACTATCCTAGCTAATTAATTATTACAGACCAACTAAATTAGTTTAGCAAATCAACTAATCTAAGAAAGCGATAAGCGGCCTCGGGAAAAGAGCCCGATGTAATGCATGCTCGGTCTTGCTCGGAAGTCCACTGCCATGCACAAGCTGCCTCTGTTTTCCCTGCTATACTCCTCTGAAAACTGTCAAAGTCTCAGGATATTCTCACTGGATGCTGGGGAATGCCACCGGCCAAAGGAGATTATCACTGGCTGTGATTTGGTGGTCATCGGCTAAAGATGAATCCATCGGCCACCGATGGATTGCCGGTCGGCACTCTGTGCAGTCGATCGGCAAAAAGTTCCTGCAGAATCTGTTTGACAGCAGTAGAGGACAGAGCTTTGCATAGAAATGCAATTCAAGCAATATATGCACCAACCATATCCCTTATCATGTTTATGACTCAAAGGGACATGGTCCTTGGTTCTCGGACCATCAATCGCGCATTTCAATGCGTGATGGCCCAAGAGACCAAATTATGCATGTTGATTTCAAATGCAATGCAAACCAACAAACAAAGGCCCAACTCCCATCACTAAGTCAAGGAACATGGCATGCATGCTAGATGGAGTCCAACCTAGGCATGTGAACTAGCATGCAACATGGGCATACAATGCATTTATGCAAGTATGCAAGCGAACATGCAATGTAAGCATGCAAACAAGCAAAGGATGGACTTCAGCTCGTTTGGGCAGCCCTTGAGGAAGCCCAAAACAGTGGCCATTAAGCAAGGAAATGAGGCCAAATGCACATGCAAGCATACATGACAACATGGACCAACATTTAAGCACATAAAAGCAACTTTTAAGCGCACTTTAAAAGAGGCATAGCATGGACAATTAACATGCAAATGAAGCTCTGAAAATCATGCTATAGGAGGTGCCAAACCAACTAAACAAAGCAAGCATATCATGCAACCAAGCCCAACGCCTAAGGCTCACCAAAGAGGCATTGGACTACACTTATCAAGACCAAACATGGAATGATTTAAGCAACTAAAATAAGGGTTTTAGCATGTCAAAATGAACCCCCAAAACCACTTAGATGACATCTAAATGACTTACACATGGAAGCATGCACAAATGCACTTTCAAGGACCGTGAAACACAAACTCTTGAAACATCAAAGAGCCATGAAATGCAAGTATACAAGCATGCTAAGTGGACTGAAATGACATGGAAAATAGTCCCAACTCACTAAATCAAAGCAAGTAATGCATGCTATACACTCACATACTTGAAGCCTACAAGCTAAAATGCAAAGGGGCTATGCAATGCATACTAAAGTCGACCCAAACAACTAAGGATAGACCTTAAACTTGGCAAAATAAACATGGAAGCTTCACAAAGCCAAGCCTAAAACATGCTAGAACAATGGTTTACAACCTAAGGCATGTTAAGGCAACAAAATGGCATTACAAGGCATGTATGCTAAGCAAGCATGGTGTACCAAAACCAACGTACAACAATGTTATATTAAGCTTGAAAATCAGTCAAAGCATGGTCAATACATACTCAAACTATATGCTCCCTCAAGAGGTTAAAAATGGCCCTTTTCAAGGACAACAAGGAGAGGGGGTGGCCCTCTCCTTCTTGGGACCTCAAGACACCATCCTCACCTCTAAAATCCCTCAAGATTTCAGTGGTGAGGAGGCCCAAACACAATGATCCCGGAGCTCAACCAAAATGGCAAAAAATGGAGCCTTTCAAGGCTTAAGAGGGGCCAAACAACCCCAAAGCTTGAAACACCCTTAAGAAACTACTTAGAGAAAGTAAAAACAGAACTTTTATATGTTATACACTAAGCTCAAAAATAGATGCAAGATAGGTTAAAAAGCTTTGCAAAAATGGGGTAAAAAGGGACAAAAATCTTACCCTTGTAGACCCTCTTCATAAATGGTGGACCAGCAGTCTCCTTAGGTCCAAACCAGCTTCAAAACTTCAAAAACAACCCTCTAGAACCTCAATTCCAAGAGAAAGGTGTAACACTATGTGTTTGTGTGCAATAGTATGGACAAACACACACTAGACACACACAAGAGAGAGATATAGAGATAGGAAATATGTATCAACCCTAACCCTAATCCAGAGCTCCCTCTAAATTTTTTGTAACCCTAATGCCCAGAGAGGAGCCCTCTTCTTATAGGCAACTCCCTCTTGTAAGGCTTCCAAAACAAGCCATCCAAGAGGGAAATCCCTCCATACACGTGTATGGAGGGGAGCAGAGTGGGTGCCAGCTATCACAGCTGGCACAAAATATCTACTAAAAGTAGATGAACAGTGATCGGCCATTCAAAATTGCCATTTTGGCAAAATAAATGGCCGACCGGCAACAAAGAGTGCCGACCGGCAATATACATTGCCAATGGCATCAATGCAATATCTAC
>NW_021025523.1:2097048-2114174 GCF_004153795.1 Camellia sinensis
GAAGTAGACAGACTTTTGGAGGCCAGGGCCATTAGAGAAGTTCATTACCCAACATGGCTATCCAATACAGTGGTGGTAAAGAAAGAACGGTAAATGGAGGGTCTGCGTAGACTTTACTAGCCTCAACAAAGCCTGTCCCAAAGACAGCTTTCCTCTACCCAAAATTGACCAGCTGGTAGACGCCACTTCAGGGCATGGAAGGATGAGCTTCCTGGATGCCTACAGGGGGTACCATCAGATAGTCATGTACCCCCCAGATGAAGAGAAGACTGTGTTTATCACCCCAAAAGGACTGTTCTGCTACAGAGTGATGCCTTTTGGGTTAAAAAATACAAGAGCGACTTACCAAAGGTTGGTAACCAAGATGTTCAAACATCTAATTGGCAGAACGGTGGAAGTCTACATCGACGACATGGTCGTGAAGACCAAGGAACCCAAAGGACATCTGGCCGACCTTAAAGAAGTATTTGAAATTCTTAAGACATATCGGCTCCGACTCAATGCAGCAAAGTGTGCATTTGGAGTAGGATCTAGTAAGTTTTTTGGATATCTGGTGACTAGAAGGGGCATAGAGGCCAGGCCAGATCAAATCAAGGCCATCCTAGAGTTGAAGAGCCCGACGTCAGCAAAACAGGTGCAGATGTTAACTGGAAGGGCCGCAGCCCTGAACAGGTTCATAAGCAGAAGCTCAGACAAGCGCAAACCTTTCTTTAACTTGGTAAAGAAAGCCACGGACTTTCTTTGGACAGAAGAGTGCGAAGAAGCATTAGCCGATCTGAAGAAGTACCTGACCACAGCTCCAGTTCTTTCAAATCCAGAACCTGGGGAGGAGCTGTTCCTATACTTGGCGGTTTCGGAACATGCGATAAGTGCAGTACTAATCCGAGAAGAAAAAGAGGAACAAAAGGCTGTTTACTATGTAACCAAAACCCTGGCTGATGCAGAAACGAGGTATCTACCCTTAGAAAAATTGAGACTGGCTTTGGTAATGGCTTCAAAGAAGTTGAACCATTACTTCCAGGCCCATAAAATTGTGGTGCTAACAGAACACCCCTTGAAGTCCTTACTGCAACAAGGAGACCTGACAGGAAGAATAGCCAGGTGGGCAGTCACCCTAGGCCAGTATGACCTGGAGTACAGGCCAAGGACAACAATCAAAGGCCAGGTTCTGGTCGATTTCGTGGCCGAGTTCACGCCAAAATCCATCGAACATCAAGCTCCGTTGAGCCAGGGTGAACGATGTCCAAACAAGCAAGGAGAAGCTCAGCCAAAGGCGAAAGAACAAAGAAAAGAGGAAAAACTCAGACCCTGCAGCATTTACATCGGCGACTCCTTTCGACTGTTCGTTGATGGGAGTTCAAACCGACAGGGAGCGGGGGTAGGAGTAGTGCTGATATCTCCAAATGGACAGATAGTGGAACAGTCCATTCGTTTGGGGTTCAAAGCCTCAAACAACGAAGCAGAATATGAAGCTGGCAGTAGCAGCAGAGACAGACGAGGTAATAGTTTTCTGCGATTCCCAGCTCATCGTTAACCAGACAACGGGCAAGTTTGCTGGTCGAGATGAACGGATGTCAGCCTACGCAAAGGAGGTCATCAGGCTGGCAGCCTTGTTTCAGAACTGCCGAGTACTTTAGGTTAGCCGAGATGATAATAGCCACGCCGATGCGTTGGCCTACCTAGTTAGCGCAGTACAACCTAGAAAAGTAAGGACAATAATGATCGACTATTTGTCGGGCTCGAGCGTCGAGCCACTATCCATAGAGCATGAGGCAATATGCGTGGACATGGGACCAAGCTGGATGGACGTAATTGTTGCATTCCTAAAAGACGGGAAGCTGCCAGATGATCACAAAGAGGCACACAAGATCAGATTGAAGTCGACAAGATTCAGTCTGACAGCAGAGGGGCATCTCTACAGAAGGTCCTTCACTGGACCACTTTTAAGGTGCGTACATCCTTTACAAGTTGAAGATTTTTTACATGAAATTCATGAAAGAATTTGTGGAAGCCACGCTGGGAGCAGATCACTCACCCATAGGGCCATTACCCAGGGGTATTGGTTGCCTTACATGCAGAAGGACGCAGAAGCATATGTGAAGAAATGTGAAAAGTGCCAGAGATTCGCACCACTAATACACCAACCAGTAGTAGACCTGAACCCTGTATCCAGTCCTTGGCCATTTGCCCAATGGGGCATGGATCTCGTTGGGCAACTACCCCAAGCAACTGGGCAAAGGAAGTACTTGCTGGGGACAACTGATTACTTCACTAAGTGGATAGAAGCTGAACCCCTTGCCAAAATACGAGATGTGGATGTAAAGAAATTCATTTGGAAAAATATCATCACCAGATTTGGGATTCTAAGAGCAATAGTTGCAGACATTGGAACACAATTTGACAGTAAGCTAATTAAGAGCTTCTGTGCAAAGTTCAAGATCAAGAACTACTTTTCAACACCAAGCTTTCCCCAAAGCAATGGACAAGCAGAAGCATCCAACAAAGTAATTCTGGACGGGATAAAAAAGAGGCTGCATGCAGCAAAAGGAAAGTGGGTGGACGAACTGCCCAATGTCTCTGGGCATATCGGACTACGCCGAGAAGATCAACAGGGGAATCCCCCTTTGCCATGGCTTATGGCACAGAAGCAGTTATTCCGCTGGAGGTCGGCATCCCAGGAATCAGAACCCACAAAGGGACATGGTCCTTGTTTCTCGAACCATCAATCGCGCATTTCAATGCGTGATGGTCCAAGAGACCAAATTATGCATGTTGATTTCAAATGCAATTCAAACCAACAAACAAAGGCCCAACTCCCATCACTAAGTCAAGGAACAAGGCATGCATGCTAGATGGAGTGCAACCTAGGCATGTGAACTAGCATGCAACATGGGCATACAATGCATTTATGCAAGTATGCAAGCGAACATGCAATGTAAGCATGCAAACAAGCAAAGGATGGACTTAAACTCGTTTGGGCAGCCCTTAAGGAAGCCCAAAACAGTGGCCATCAACCAAGGAAATGAGGCCAAATGCACATGCAAGCATACATGACAACATGGACCAACATTTAAGCACATAAAGGCAACTTTTAAGCGCACTTTAAAAGAGGCATAGCATGGACAATTAACATGCAAATGAAGCTCTGAAAATCATGCTATAGGAGGTGCCAAACCAACTAAACAAAGCAAGCATATCATGCAACCAAGCCCAACGCCTAAGGCTCACCAAAGAGGCATTGGACTACACTTATCAAGACTAAACATGGAATGATTTAAGCAACTAAAATAAGGGTTTTAGCATGTCAAAATGAACCCCCAAAACCACTTAGATGACATCTAAATGACTTATACATGGAAGCATGCACAAATGCACTTTCAAAGAGCATGAAACACAAACTCTTGAAACATCAAAGAGCCATGAAATGCAAGTATACAAGCATGCTAAGTGGACTGAAATGACATGGAAAATAGTCCCAACTCACTAAATCAAAGCAAGTAATGCATGCTATACACTCACATACTTGAAGCCTACAAGCTAAAATGCAAAGGGGCTATGCAATGCATGCTAAAGTCGACCCAAACAACTAAGGATAGACCTTAAACATGGAAAAATAAACATGAAAGCTTCACAAAGCCAAGCCTAAAACATGCTAGAACAATGGTTTACAACCTAAGGCATGTTAAGGCAACAAAATGGCATTATAAGGCACGTATGCTAAGCAAGCATGGTGTACCAAAACCAACATAAAACAATGCTATATTATGACATAATAAGCTTGAAAATCAGTCAAAGCATGGTCAATACATACTCAAACTATATCCTCCCTCAAGAGGCTAAAAATGGCCATTTTCAAGGACAACAAGGAGAGGGGGTGGCCCTCTCCTTCTTGGGACCTCAAGGCACCATCCTCACCTCTGAAATCCCTCAAGATTTCAGTGGTGAGGAGGCCCAAACACAATGATCCCGGAGCTCAACCAAAATGGCACAAAATGGAGCCTTTCAAGGCTTAAGAGGGGCCAAACAACCCCAAAGCTTGAAACACCCTTAAGAAACTACTTAGAGAAAGTAAAAACACAACTTTTATATGTTATACACTAAGCTCAAAAATAGATGCAATATAGGTTAAAAAGCTTTACAAAAATGGGGTAAAAAGGGACAAAAGTCTTACCCTTGTAGACCCTCTTCACAAATGGTGGACCAGCAGTCTCCTTAGGTCCACACCAGCTTCAAAACTTCCAAAACAACCCTCTAGAACCTCAGTTCCAAGAGAAAGGTGTAGTAGTAGGTGTTTGTGTGCAATACTAAGGCCTAAAACACACACAAATACACCAAGAAAGAGAGATATAGAGATAGAATATATACAAACCCTAACCCTAGAACTCAAAGCTCTGAAAAATAATGCCTAAATTGTCTAATTTTGTCTAACCCCTCAACAAGAGAGAAGACCCTCTCTTTTGTAGACAAAATGGTCTTGTAAAGCTTCCAAAGGAAGCTAACAAGAGGGCAATCCCTCCATACACGTGTATGGAGGGGGTGAAAGTGTATGCCAGTTGCACAAAAATATCTGCAAAAGCAGATGCACAGTAATCGGCCGGCCAAAAATACAATTGACCAAAAAAAGATAGCCGGCCGGCCATCTATAGTGTCGGCCGGCCAAACATTTGGCCGGTGGAAGCAAAACACAGCCGGTGGCCTCAAGCCCTGGCCGGTGATGTGTGGGGATGGCCCGCAAGCGATTCCCTGCCCCTCCAAGGCAAAGCACAAGTGCTTGGTGCAAAACCAGACACAAAACAGTCGAGTCGAGAGGTCCTGAGGCAAGGCGCATAGCCGAGACCTCCGGGAACTCAAGACGAACAAAAACATGGATGATCACCAAGTGTTCAAGCGGTGACGTCCAAGTCTTGAGGACGGTCAAAAATGGGGTGTCTACAGGCACTCATTATCTGTTTGGCTTCCATTTGATACTTGTTGTAAAATGCATGCTTGGGATTGGAACTGGGGCATTGAGATGTGAACAGCATGCATTTGGCATTTGGGATTAAATGGAAATGGATGTATGGAATAGTTAGCTATAAATATGTGTTTGTCTATCAGGTGGGTTGTTGTATAAATAGATATACCTTGCCCAAATTTTAGGGGCATTACACAGCACTAGCATGCAGCACTCTAATTTCTTACAAGATTATGTTTCTATGTGAGCCACCCAAAAAATTGAGCTTTAGGGGGGAGGTACTTGGTCCACACCAATCTGCTAGAACTCTTGAATTCAATGTACTCTAAATTAGTGTGATTGTAGAGGGTTGAGACAAAGGATTGACCTCATTTGGTTGCTAACTAAACTACTATGTCCTTGTCATGCAGATTCAAAACGGGGCCAGGTCTGATAGATTGATTAAGTGTGATGAGCTCTTCATGTTCCTATTGAAATAAAGCCCTCCTAAAGCTGAACACCCAATTTTCAGAGTTACCGCTTTTAACAGCATAGTCCCTGAGTGACCCATTCTTATCATTAGACAACCTGAAAAGTCTAGGGAATAACTCTTTGAGGCTAACTCCTCCATTCCAGTAGTAATGCTAGAAGCGCACTCTACAACCATTACCCACTCTAATCTGAAGATTATTGCCATAAAATTGCAAGAGTCTAACCCTTTGATTTGCTGCTACCAATATATCTCCTCAACTAAAGTGTTAATGTGGCGGTTAATGATACATTGTAATTAGTTAAAAATATTTATAAAAAAATGATAATATTATAAATATTAATAATTAAAATAATAAAATTTTTTTTACTAATGTCTAATAATTTTCAAAAATTTCCCATGAATGGTAATTTCCCTTTTTTTTTATTTTTTTTTAATGCCACACCAACATACCCTAATATCAATTTTTTCTTATATATTTGCTAATTGTTTTTTGTATAAAAGAATTTTGCTTTTACTTATTCTAAACAACATAAATATATATATATATAGTTTCCAAATTAATCTTTTTCTAAATATTGTTAATTACAAAAAGAATCAACAACTTAAATAATAGATATCAATTACCGGATGGGCTCCATTTTATTTGAACTATATTTTGATTTGACCATTTTACATAAGTAGTATCATATTGTGTGATAGGCGTGTAAGTAATTTGGTTCAGTCAGGGTTTGAATCAAACATTTTGGTTTTCTTGGTTTGTGAAAGTTGTTTATAAATATTTTCCTTCATAATTTTTATTTCAAAACATGTTATTAATGACTTATCTTCTAATTTTATTTCAATTAGTTGAATTGATATTGGTATAAGAAAAAAATTTAGAACTAAAACAAACCAAACATACATCAATGTTGTGTGATAGATAGAATCAATTCTAGTGATAAAATAAAACTTAGGTAGTTTTTTTATTTTTATCAGCATATTAAAATTTTCATTAAAAAATAAAAAAAAATATAAGAAAATGAAAGACACAGGGAAATTCAAAGAATGTAAACTTTCCTACTGCTACTACGTATTGCTCGCATCCACATAGCAACCCATTGGCCTCACGAGTTTTAAGATTAAAATAACAAAAACCAAAAAGTAAGAATGAAATACAAGGAAGAAAAAAAAAAACTAAATAGATGTTAACTACACAATACCAAATTGCTTGAATCTCCCAAAACATTTTGTCCCACCGCACCTTATAGTGTCTCCCACGACAAACCACTGATCCCCTAAGGCACTACGCAAAACACTATACCACAACACTAGGTTGTGTCACACGTGCCCACTAAATATTATTAGATACTCCTGTAGTATGGTTACGTAGCGTTTCATGAGATTATGATTGCTAGAGAAGGTGGGATATTATAATTTTGTGTTGTGTGATTAAACATGAGGAGATATATTAAATAATAATTGGTGAAGAAATATAAACGCATGATATTCTGGGAGTACTTAATAATTTTTATTGAATGTCATATTTTTCCTCAAGCTCCACAATTTTATTAATATCTTCATCTTACCTTTAAAATTGAAAAATCTAGAAATCCCCTAGATATTAATTTGTGATTATGTATCAATTTTAAGCAATAAATAGCAATCCCAATCAAATAATCAAGAGAAATCGGCACAACGATTTTAACGTGAAAAAATCACAATTGGAGCGCCTCCAATTGTGATAAAAAGAAAGCCATGGGCCAAAGCCACAAAACAATCCACTAAGAAGACAAAAAGAATTACACAAGTGTACTCTGAATTACCTAGCGAATCCACACCCTAATTCAACCAACCCCTATATACTTCTTCTACCACGGTCTTCACCTCGGAATCATCTTGCCCAACGTTGAATCCACAGCACCGATATCGAATCCATGACGATGAATCACTCCAGAATCCACCAAAGCTTTAGGTCCAAATTCTACGGAATCCACCGAAGAACAACACTCTCTTTTGTATTGAACGAAACAAGCAATCCTTTGATGTATACTTTTCAAACACTACAAAAAATTCAGGTTTCCTAATGCTGTCTCAAAAAAAATTTAGCGACGGTAAAGGGGGGTCACAACAGAGGGCATTGCAAAAACTTTTTAGCGATGGCATCATGCCGTCACCTTTTTTTGCGACGGCAATTGTTGTTTTTGCGACGACATTTTACTATCGCCAATAATATGTAAAAAAGTGAGAACTTTTGCGACAACATTGTTTTACCGTCTCTAAAAGTCTTATTTGAGACCGCAAGTAATGTTGTCACTAATTTTTTTTTTTTTTTTTTTTTTTTTTTTTTTTTTTTCATCATTAATTGTTAGTTTTAATAACATATTTATAAAATCATCACAAAAAATCTTTAAATCCAATTATTAGGACTTTTTGATCTAAAAAAAAAAAAAACTGCAATAGAATTATTAAAAATATTAAAATTACATGTATTAAATGAAAAATAATTGAAAAAGAAACCAATAATTGCATAATAATATAAAATTCATGTATAGAAATAACAATTTCTCTATAATAAAAACATTCTTGCATCCATAACTACACATCAACAAAATTACTCCACTACATAATGTTCCATAATACATATATAATGTTTAAATACATAAGGTTGTTCATAATTCAAAATAACATAAACCAAAATTAAAAGTTTTCCTCATCATTCTCTGCGGGTAACAAAAACAAAAATTAGTCGCACTTTTCACAGGCATGCATTCCACAAGAAGCAAACTCCTACTCAGGAAATATCTGAAAAAAATAAAAATAAAAATAATTAGTGACAATATAATTATGCGTTAATATGTTAATTACAAAAAAATATAAAAAGTTAACTACTATACACTTACAAAGATAATTAAGTAAATAATTTTGTCTAGACCGAAATCTGACACAACTCCCAAAACGAGAACGCGATTCAAGTATCGTCCTCTCCCACAAGTCTCTCGTGCCTAAGTGGTCGTGTGTGCCAAGTTTCGTGCTAATCCGATGCCGTTTGGTGATTTTGGGGCGTCAACACCTCGAATTCTAAGTTTCTTAAGGAACTAGTTTGCCTAACGTGAAATTCGGCTCTAACTCTCAAACCGGGAACCCGATTTGAGTCTCGTCTTCACCCATAAGTCTCTCGTGCCTAGGCGGTCGTGTGTGCCAAGTTTCGTGCTACTCCGACGCCGTTTGGTGATTTTGGAGCGTTAACACCTCGAATTCTAATTTTCTTAAGAAACTAATTTGTCTAGAGTGAAATCTGACTCTAACTCCCAAACTGGGAATCCAACTCGAGTCCCGTCTTCTCCCACAAGTCTCTCGTGCCTAGGCAATCGTGTATGACAAGTTTCGTGCTAATCCAATGCCGTTTGGTGATTTTAGAGCGTCAACACCTCAGATTCTAAGTTTCTTAAGGAACTAGTTTGCCTAGCTTGAAATCTGGCTCTAACTCCCAAAGCAAGAACCCGATTCTAGTCCCGTCTTCTGCCACAAGTCTCTCGTGCTTGAGCGGTTGTGTGTGCCAAGTTTCGTGCTACTCCAACGCCGTTTGGTGATTTTGGAGCGTTAACACCTTGAATTCTAAGTTTCTTAAGAAACTAGTTTGTCTACAGTGAAATCCGACTCCAACTCTCAAACCGGGAAACCGATTTGAGTCTCGTCTTCTCCCACAAGTCTCTCGTGCCTAGGCGGTCATGTGTGCCAATTTTCGTTCTGCTCCGACGCTTTTTGGTAATTTTGGAGTGTCAACACCTCGAATTCAAAGTTTCTTAAGGCACTAGTTTGCCTAGACCAAAATTCGGCTCTAACTCCCAAATCGGTAACCCGATTTAAACCTCGTCTTCTCCCACAAGTCTCTCATGCCAAGGCGGTTGTGTGTGCCAAGTTTCGAGCTAATCCAACGCTGTTTGGTGATTTTGGGGCGTTAACACCTCGAATTCTAAGTTTCTTAAGGAACTAGTTTGCCTAGACAAAAATTCAGATTTAACACCCAAACCGGGGACCCGATTCATGTCCCGTCTTCTTCCACAAGTCTCTTGTGCCAAGACGGTCGTGTGTGCCAAGTTTCGTGCTAATCCGATGCCATGTGGTGATTTTAGGGCGTCAACACCTCGAATTCTAAGTTTCTTAAGGAACTAGTTTGCCTAGACCAAAATCCGGCTCTAACTCCCAAACCAGGAACCCGATTCGACTCCCATCTTCTTTTACAAGTCTCTCGTACCTAGGTGGTCGTGTGTGCCAAGTTTCGTGCTAATCCGACGCCGTTTAAGATCAAGAGACGTTACAATCTCTTGTGTAATTATGAATCTTAAACTTTAAATCCTTGAACTACTTCATATAGCATATATAAGAAAATCTAGTTGAGACCCACCTTCATGTATTGAGATAGGTCTTTTCTCTTTATAAACAACTTCATAACGTTTTTTTCTGGATTCATAAAAATTACAACAGCAACACAATGTGTCAAGTGTTTCCAAAACATCTCTTATGGGTTTCAAGAATCCATCCCCAGATGTTTTCCACTAACATTTAGGGTAAAAATCCTAAATTGCATTTGTTGTTCGGAAAGAGAGTTTTGGGTAACTTTGGTGCAGACTAAAGAAACAGTAACATGGATTTTGTTAGAGAAGCATGCATTTTGTTTCCACTTTCCAACACATGTATCAAATAATCTTTAGTTTAAATACTTCAGTTTAACTCCACCTCATTAAAGGGAAAATGCCAGGTAAATAGCAAAACTTGAGAACTTAAAAGAACAATAAATAGGGCAAATGCTTACCAGTGGATACACATCTTCAATAGGGGTCCAGGCTTTAATGCCACACCAGGCCTCATGCCCTTTGACTTAATCTGCTGGACAACTTCTTGCCAATTGTCTGTAAAAGGTAACCATGTGACCCCAAATCAAACCCAAGAATCAATCCCAAATCAATAAGCAATAGTTGATAAAAATACAGAGGAAGAAAAAATCAAGCAAGAATAAAGAAAGGCAACCCTAAATCAAACCCAAGAATCAATCCCAAATCAAACCCCAAATGACTTCCCATTGTGATACATTGTGCAAAGAAAAATTAGGGAACAATGCCACCAAACTCTGTATATCATGAGAGAAGAAGGCTTACCAAAGAGACAAACAAGCACACACACAAAAAAAAAAAACACTCACAAAGCAGCGAGGAAGACCCAATGTCGACCACGGCGAATGACCCAACGACAAAGGTATCGACAAAGGAATCTCCAATCCAAGTAACCATACAAAGATCTCAAAGGAAAACCAAAAAGAATTATATTCTGGGGAAAAAAAAATCAAAAAGAATTTAGATTTTAAATAGTTGAAGTTTAAAGCGGAGAAATAAATTGAAATGTTGGATTCCAATATTTGGTATAACTATTGCCTACAAAGACCCAAGTAAATCTTAAGATTTGTTTGGAGTTCAAGTCAGAATAGTGAAGCCTTTTGTAACCATTTCTTATGATTTCATAATAGTAACTAAATTTTCAAAAAATCATTACTAACCCAACAACCAAAAAAATTAATAAAATAAAAATGATCTTTAATTTAACTTATTGAACCTTTACAAGAGGATGTCTGAAACAATTTCATCATGCAAACTTCCATGATCCAACCAAGGAGTAAGAAGTAGTGCCTCTGAGGTATAGAGGAATCCAAGTAGCTAATTGCACTAATGTAAAGATAAGATCAATCAATTTCAAGTAGATAGCCTCAAATAACCAACTCACTTAAGTCATTGGCCCTGTTTGGTAGAGCTGTGGGAAAGTGCTTACAGCTTATACCTTAACAGCTTATAGCTTATAACTATGAATATAAGCTGATTTCTGACTTATAAATTAAGTTTCTCCTGCCACACTCAAAAAATAAGCTGATTTCTGACTTACAAAAAGCTATAAGCAGTATTGTTAAGCTAAACCAAACACATCAAAATAGCTTAAATTAGGCTGAAAGCTGAAATAAACTGAAAAAAAAGCTGTACCAAACAGGGCCATTATTGTAATTGATAATCAAAAATTAAATTAATTTATTTCTAACCCCACAAATATATTCATTAATAGCACCAGAATCCTAGTATAACCATATTCTAGGCCTTTGTTTTATTGAATTTTATGATGACGAAGTAATAATTTATTACCATTGTATTTAGGGCATTGCGCCAACATGTTTAGATTTGTTTTACAATGATGCTATACTTGTTTTTGGAGAAAAGTGAATAGGTGCATTTGAACCAAGTGTCAACATTGTCGGAACACCTAATGAAGGACAAGAGTCTAGTTCATTGCAAGTAGCAAGTCACCTGACAAAGTCACTTATTTCAAAGTCCCTCAAGTCATCTATTGAAAGTTTTCTTCATAATCTCAATTTCCATTTATTCTTTCTTGTCTAAGTCATATTATTAACAAGCCCAAAGTAATAATGAGGCATGAACTGATCAAAATCAATAACATATATATAATCTAAGCACAAATCCAAAACAATCATCAAGATAGACCAACCTCAATATTAACCAACCAATAGTCAATTCCTGCTTCAAATCCTGCATAAAAATGGTATATCAATGGACAAGCATATTATGATGAAGGTTGTAAAAAAATGAACCAAAAAGGAAGGTAAAAAATGCAAGATAAGCTGCTGAATCATAGGCACAATAAAGAAAAATCAAAACAATTGGACATTTACATTAACGAAGTTTTCTTAAAATAAAGATCAGAGAACAATGATCAAATCAGAAACAAACAAACATAAATCTGACCAAAATATAGATAAGGTAAAAGAAAATCTAAATAGAACTCTATGTATTTAGTTTAAAGTCCAAAATGAAAGTCCAAATAACCACACAAACAAAAAGTAAGTAAATAAAAATGATAGTGTATGCAGAGTTGACAGAAAATTTAGATCATTAACCAAAGAATTCATCGTCAAAGATAGCAATTTGGTAGATTTGATTGAATCAATGAACAAGACATGATTAAATTTGTGTCTGAGCTAAGAAAAGCCCAAACTTCCTGTTTGGTTGCTGAGAAAATTAAGAAAAAAAACCTTTCAGTTTAAATTTTCTAGATTCAAATAAGCAAGAATATCACTTGACTCAATTAATCGTAGGAGACATAATTGAGCTGACTCTTCTAGTGAAAAACTACAGAAAATATGAAATCTCATTGAATTTTCTTATTTCCTTTTCTCAGCAACCAAACGAAAAATGAACTACAATAGAAAGAAAAAAAATAAAAATAAAAAAATAAAAACAAAAACACAACAAATCAAAGCTATAAAAAAGTGATTAATCAACTTACTCTCAGAGCTCAATCACTACAAATCCATACTCAAACCCCTGCAAAATCCAACGAAAAAAATAGTTGAACATAAAAATATATATATATAATTTAACAACACATCAAATTGAACATGAATTCTGAAAAAATAAAAAAGGAACATATTGCATCAATCGATAAAAACTGATACAGATAAAAATTCAAAAAATAAAATAAAAAATCAAGCCGAAATTGATTAGAGAATAGGGGCTAAAATTCGAAAGAAGAAATCAAAGAGAGTACCTTAAAGATTCTTACTAGTCATATTACTGTGAGAGAGGGAGATACAGAGAGCAAAGAGACCGATCAGTGTTTGTGAAGGGGCTAGGGAAAATATAAGGAAAAGGGAAATATATATACATATATATATATATGTTAGGGTTTACTGAGAGAGAGAAACAGAAGCATATACACACCAATTATTATGGAGAGGCCGGTGATGACGAGAAGCCATGCTCATCGGTGAATCGCATGAAGATGAGTTCCGTGAAGGTGGGGAGAACTCAGGAAAATGATGAATCGCACGAAGAAAGTCATTAGAGTTGAGCATGAAAAGAGAGAGGGAAAATGAAATCAGAGAGATAGGGTTTTGTGGAAAATTCGAACACTAGGAAATTTGGGAGGGAGGTAAAAATTTGAAATCTTGTTTAGTTGATTTTCTTTTAAAAAATGTATTTTTGAATTTTAAAAAATTGTTTGGTTTCAATTTTTTGGATTCAATTTTCTGAAAATTGAGTTTTTTATTTTTCATGTTTTTTTTTTTATTTTTAGTAAATTTTTAAAATTTTAATCAATTTTTTTTTTTAAGATGCACCTTACTTGGATGTATCTAAAAAGTTAAATATTTGTCCAAAAAAAATTAAAAAATCAATAAATGTACAAGAATATGAAAAATGTACAAAATTTTCATATATATATATAGTATTTAGTGAATTTTATAAATATTTTTTTTTCACAAATATTATATTTTTAAAGTGTATTTATGTGTGGTGTATTTAAAAATTAAAAAAAAAAAGCTTAGAATATTAAAAAAATATTGAAAACATAATAAAATTAAATTAAAAATACACATAAAATAAAAAATTTCAATTTTCTAAAAAATAAATACTGGAAATCTAAACCCAACAAGCTGATCATATCCTTCATAAAATTATATAAAATTGACAAGTATGGGGTTTTGATTTTTTTAATTTTTTCATGAAACTAATTTTTAGTCTTTAAAAAATAAATTTGAATCAAGTTTTCGAAAATCAAACCAAACCTGGCCACCACCTCAACTTTGGAAAGAGTTTTGATTCTCGTAATTTGGTTATTTCAACTTTGGGTTTTGTGGGCATATTTTGAAACTGATTTCGGCGATTCGAACCATTCACTCTTGTTACAATTTATTGACTAGAAGAAGGGAGGGAGAGAGAGACAAAGTGGTCGCTAAAAGTACATTTTCTTGTAGTGGATCGATAAAATGAGAGGAAGCTAGATAAATAGAGAAGAGGGGAAGAAAAGAGTGAGCAAGGCGAACACAGTGGGGGAGAGACAGACAGCCAAACAGAGAGAGAAAGCGAGAGAGAAGAGTGATGAGTGAGAGACAGAGATAGTGTGAGAAAGAGATAAAGAGAGGGAGACAGAAAAAGAAAGAGAAACAAGAGATGAACGAGAGAGAGAGAGAGAGAGAGAGAGAGAGAAAAGAGATGAACGAAAGAGAGACATAGAAAAAGAGAGAGACTGAGAGAGAAGAGAGATGAGCGAGGGAGACAAAGAAAGAGAGATAGAGAGAAGAGAGATGAGCTGTCACGCCCCGTATTTTATTACTCGGATAACCTTACCAATATTCATTAATTAAGTCCATTTACAAATAACATTTCATCATTGGATGAAATGATGAATAATTAAATATACATATTCCCTCTCGTTATACAACAATGACATTTACATACAAATAAAAGAAATGCCCTAAGGCTTACAACAAAATAGAGAACAATACTCTTTACAAAAAAATAGCACTCAGCCAAACAAAAAATGAAGTAGTACAATCCATCACTACATTACACTTATGAAAATGGTAAAAACCATTGTTTGATCTTCAAATCCAAAAAGCATTCCCTGTACACATGTACAAGCAGGAGGTAAGCAACCACTAGCCCACCAAGCAATTTCATATTAAAACATTAGAAGATATGCGGGTACAAAGATACTCATACATATATGTGAAATCATATCATGTCAAAATCATATGATTTTATCACATAATCTCTTAAATCCAATTTATTTAATTAACCACAATCAGTTAACTTAAATAAATAAACATGCTTCAATAGCAACATAACATCCTTTTCAATCCATTCAATTATCTCATTATCAATTGAATCAAATAATTAAACAATTCATAATGACATCTAACAAAGCATCAAATACATTTTACACAGCCTTATAAGATGAATGCATATGCCATGTGATGCTCAAAAAATTTTCTCATCTTTTGAAAATCTTATGCACAATGCCAATTTGAAAACACATTAATCCATCAATTTCAATAAAATTCCAAGGTGGTAAATACGACTCAGGTAATCCCTAGGCTGGTGTCTGCAAGTAAACTATACAAGTACTACCAATTTGTCATTTTTACCAGTATTAACTGGAAGGCTCGACACCTATTATCTACAACACCTTTCAATCCCTAGGCTGGTGTCTGCAAGTAGACTATACAAGTACTACCAATTTGTCATTTTTACCAGTATTAACTGGAAAGCTCGACACCTGTCATCTACACCACCTTTCAAGACTTACCACCATATTTACTCCAAAATCATTTCATGAAAACTTGTTTCCATACATTCCTTTCTCAATGCAAAGTTTTCAAATCAAATTTCAAAGCTCATCATTATCAAATGAATTGATATGCCAATGCAATGATTAATAATACAATGCAATATTTCTTCCACTTTCAATACTTCCACACAATATTCCTATTGTAATCAAAATTCTCATTTCTCATTTCAATATAAGTTCTAATACAATTCCAAGAGATAATACAACCATATCCATATTCATATAGTCTCCACATGTTAATCAACATTCCCAATATAGTCATTTCAAGACAAATTTATAACATATTATATATCAAACTTCCAAAGTTCCATCATTTCTCATCCTTCCAAGAAATCCCTCATTTAAATGCAACATGGTAAAGTTTCACCGATACCCAAAATAGTTATCTCTAATATATTAATTTAATTTCTAATACAATTCCAAGAGATAATACAACCATATCCATATTCATATAGCCTCCATATTAATCAACATTCCTAATTTAGTCATTTCAAGACAAATTTATGACATATTATATATCAAACTTCCAAAGTTCCATCATTTCTCATCCTTCCAAGAAATCCCTCATTTAAATGCAACATGGTAAAGTTTCACTGATAGCCAAAATAGTTATCTCTAATATATTAATTAAAAGATAACAACATGGACATACAATCCAACATATAACCATAACCTGGAATCTCCCATGATTCCCAACATTTAGAAACAAAACATATTCCACATTTTATCAAATATGACAACTACACTAGTTTTCATATCACAATCACGTCTGGTAACCTTTCAAGGTCTATTTCTAACCGTGTCAGTTTTATTCCAACAAATACATTAAGCAAAATAATATCATTAATGCCCAAAAAAAAACATCATTTTCTTTCCAAACTCATTCTCCAAGCATTATTCAACTATGACATCCTATTTTGATCAAAAGCCCCAAAAGTTAAACGTAATTCCTTTGTTTTCTTTAAAAATGCTCTTTTCGTCGCAAAACGGTAAAAATTTCAAAACCGATCGAATCGAAGTCCGTTTTTGTGATACCCCTGTTCTGTATTATGCTAAATCGGTCCTTAATTTGTTTATGGTTATGTGTTTAGAATGATTTTGTGTGCCATTATGTGATAATATGTGATTTTGAATTCGTATCTGTTCACCGTAGGAACATCTGTTTGAATAATCAGCTTTGGAAATTAAATTGAGGGCCTTATCGGCCACAGAACCCGAAATTGATTACGCCACTGTGATTGGCATAATTTTTAGAGCCTACGGTGAAATTTAATCGAAAATTTATCCTGAGAGATGGATGGAGAAGTACGGAGGGAGTTAGGGCAAAACTTTCTTCTTGAGAGGTAGAAGTGAAAGTTGGAGAAAAGAAAGGGAAATAGGATGAAAATTAAAGCGACTTCAAATTCATCCTTCTGGACTTGAGAACTGAACACTTAAGTGATTGACAAAACCTTAAATGAGGTGCTTAAGTTAAACTAATATCATTAGTCTACAATTACTCAATATAATCTCTTTCTTGGAAGCTAAGCAAGATTA
>NW_021025523.1:2114581-2133989 GCF_004153795.1 Camellia sinensis
TATTAATTGGGCCCAAGGCCGTTTGGAGCATGTTGTTCTACATATTGTTATGTAGCTGTCATGTTTGATATTATTCACTGGGCTATCGCTCACGCTCATTCATGTGTTTGTAGGTGAGCCAAGGGAAGTCCAAACCCACCCCCAGTGAAGTCTGCTAGGAAAAATCCGAGTTTTGAGGAAGTCAGCCTTGCGTCTCACTCTTGAGACCTACCCTTGCCTTTTGCTATGTAATTATATTTTGTCTTGCCAGCAGGGACTTTATGTAAATATGTAAATAGTCTGTCATAGGTTGACTTGTTTTGGATGATCCTGTCTGTAATGAATTTTGTGAAACTGTACTTTTGAACTGTGGGTTATTAACGTAACTGAATATAGTCTGTTGATGTGCACATAAGCACGGCTCTATGGACAAAGTTTTTATTTATTGCTTCCGTTTGGCCCCTTTACTCTGACAGGTTATGTCTGTTTTGGTCTGAGGCCGTAGGTAATCTCAGGATTACTGGCCGGTTATGTCCTTAACCCATAGGGGCGGGTTTGGGTCTTTTGGACATTTAATTGAGGGCCTTATCGGCCACAGAACCCGAAATTTATTACGCCATTGTGATTGGCACAATTTTTAGAGCCTACGGTGAAATTTAATTGAAAATTAAATTCAGATTAGATTAAATTGATTGAATTGGTGGGTTAGTGCCCAATTGCCTTATTATTATTATATTAACTTAGTGAGACTTGGTGTATTTGAGCACTACACCTCATTTCTCTCCCTTAGCTCATTTTGACTGAGTCCTGGACTCAATTGAAGAAAAGAGAGCCGGCTATAGGGAGGGAGAAAGAGAGATTGTGCAATTGTGGTCTTGAACTTGGAGGTTGGAAGTCTAATTCAAGATTTAATCATAGATTGTGAGAATCTAGCTCCTAGGTGAGTAATTCTTGGATTATAGTTTGTAAATTTTGTGTACTCAAGCCAATTGGGTGATCAAAAGTAAGATTGAAATGGAATTGGACTGATTTTGTAAGATTGAAGCTTGATATATGCATGCATGTAAGGAAATGTTTTGAAATAGCATGTATAAGCTTAAAATACATGATTCATGTTGAGTTTAGTTGAAACTCATGTCTTGATCACCATTTATGTTGTCTAAGTTGAGAATGTGGCAATTCATCACATGCATTTACAATTTGTGAAGATATGAACTTGAATGTATAAATTTGTTATGTTAGAATGAGTTTGACATATTTTGGGGCATGCATGTGGATAAACCAAGAAATTGAGCTTCATAATGTTATAATCTTGCATTGGTGCCATGTTAGTATGATTATATTGAGATTCGAGCCATTGCATGCAAGAAATGTGGCTGGAAAGTCGATTTGGAACTCAAGAACACAGTTCTGGGTTTTCCAGAATTTTGATGTCCGCTCGAGCGGGGTAATGGCCGCTCGAGCGGGAAAATCGTGCTCCCAGCATTTTTGCAAAGTTGGATGTCCGCTCGAGCGGGACATATCACGCTCGAGCGTGGATTTTTGTAGACAGGCCTTCCGCTCGAGCTCCCTATTTAACGCTCGAGCGTATTTTTCATGCAACCAGTACTTTTGCAGGCCTTGAGGGTCCGCTCGAGCGGGTAAATTGACGCTCGAGCGGGGACCCTGTTTCCTGGAATTTTGTTCATGCGTTCTGTGTTTCGTTTTCCATTCTCTTTCACTTGTAAGCACTCTTAGGCATATGTTAAACGTTGTAAATGAGGTAATGAGATAGGAATAAAGCCTAAAGAGGAATATGTGAATTAAAGAACGGATTGAACTGTTAGTGACCCTTTTGTATTCATGAAATGTGTAGGGTCAAGCTCCAGGGCGCATCCACAAGCCGATCACTGTGAGTAATATCAATATTTCAAAGCTTGTCAATGTCCAATTGTTATTCCCTTATAAACTTTATGAGTTGTTAATTGGGATTGTGGGCAAAAGTTTGACAGGAATAAATGAATGGACCAAAGGTCGTTTTGATAAGAATGAATGGACCGAAGGTCGTTTTGATGTAAATGAATGGACCAAAGGTCGTTTTGATAAGAATGAATGGACCAAAGGTCGTTTGATGTAAATGAATGGACCAAAGGTCGTTTTGACATGAATGAATGAGTGGGCCGAAGGCCGTTTCGATATGAAAGAGTGGGCCAAAGGCCGTTTTGACATGAATGAACGGGCCGAAGGCCATTTGGACAGAAATGAATGGGCCGAAGGCCGTTTTGCCATGAACGGAAACTCGAGTGGGCCAAAGGCCAGAATGTTTAGAACTACAGTTACTTGATTTGAATTTTGTGTAGTTATATATTCGTTAAATAGAAGTATGAATTGGGCCCAAGGCCGTTTGGAGCATGTTGTTCTACATATTGTTATGTAGCTGTCATGTTTGATATTATTCACTGGGCTATCGCTCACGCTCATTCATGTGTTTGTAGGTGAGCCAAGGGAAGTCCAAACCCACCCCCAGTGAAGTCTGCTAGGAAAAATCCGAGTTTTGAGGAAGTCAGCCTTGCGTCTCACTCTTGAGACCTACCCTTGCCTTTTGCTATGTAATTATATTTTGTCTTGCCGGTAGGGACTTTATGTAAATATGTAAATAGTCTGTCATAGGTTGACTTGTTTTGGATGATCCTGTCTGTAATGAATTTTATGAAACTGTACTTTTGAACTGTGGGTTATTAACGTAACTGAATATAGTCTGTTGATGTGCATATAAGCACGGCTCTATGGACAAAGTTTTTATTTATTGCTTCCGTTTGGCCCCTTTACTCTGACAGGTTATGTCTGTTTTGGTCTGAGGCCGTAGGTAATCTCAGGATTACTGGCCGGTTATGTCCTTAACCCATAGGGTCGGGTTCGGGTCATGACAGAGTGGTATCAGAGCTCGAGTTAATAACTCACACACACTTGTCCAAAAAGAGCAATAAGCGTCTAGATAAGATCTAGGATGCATTCATGTGATAAGTACGAGTTTGGAAGCATTGGTTATATGCTTAAATGTTTTGTTATGAATAATTATATGTGTAAGTTGTGAACTACTTGTATTGCGGATTATCTGGAAATATGTGCTTCTTAGTGTATGCGTACTTGTGTACCTTTTGTATGAAATATAATGCAAGTTTAATCAGATGGTGAGGACCAGAGGTGATGAGTTAGAGGAATCCTCTACTGCCAGACTGGACAGAATGGAAAGACTGATCCAAGAAATGGTAGAAGCCTTGAGACAGCAACAGGAGTGGCAACAACAGTGGCAGCAACCACATCCGCCACCTCCACCTCCGGCACCACCTGTGCCAGATAATCAAAATGATGATCGGATAATCGCTCTCACCAAGGAATTCAAGAAAATGAAACCACCACAGTTCCATGGCGGACTGGATCCTTTGAAAGCTGAGGCTTGGGTTCTTGGGATCGAAAAACTGTTTGAGGTGTTTCCGTGCTCGGATACACAGAAAGTGCTTCTAGCTAGCTTTATGCTAGAAGATGAAGCGAGAAGATGGTCGATGTTGATGAGAGAAAACCACAGAGATGTTGATTGGGCGAAATTTTTGGAAATCTTCTATGACAAGTACTTCCCGCAGTGTGTCCGGGATAGGAAAGTGGCAGAGTTCATGGAACTCAAATAAGACAGCATGACTGTAGTTGAGTATGAGGCCAAATTTACTGAGTTGGCCAGGTTTGCACCACACGTAATTGACACTGATTATAAGAAGGCAAGGCATTTTGAAGGTGGGCTCCGAAGTGACATCCTAGAGCGAGTGAATGTCCTGAAGTTGGAGACCTACATCGGGGTGCTTGATCGGGCCATCATATCAGAGGCTAACATAGCTAGACAAGCTAAGCCAACAACCGAATGGAAAGGCAACAAAAGACAAGGCTTCTTCTCGAAGAAAAAATTTCTGAAAAAGCAAAACACTGGCTCCTCAACTACTTCAAGTTCTTCCCGAGACACAGCTCCCATGTGCAACATTTGTAGCAAAAGGCACCGTGGAGTCTGTTACTGTGCATCGGGAGCCTGTTTTAAGTGTGGGAAACAAGGGCACATAGCCCTAGATTGTAATCAAAATAGTGGAAAGATAGCTGCTAGCTCCACTGCATCGATCCCAAAGCCGGGAAATACTTTGAGATCTGCTACTACAGGAGATACAGTGAGACAGGGAAGAGTTTTTGCCCTCGTTCCGGGCGATACACGGAATGCCAATGCCATTGTCTCAGGTACCATTTCAATATGTAACCAGGATGCCTTTGTATTAATTGATTCTGGATCAACACACTCATTTGTGACATGTACATTTGCATCTAGACTGAATAGACCCCTAGAGTTATTGCCATATTTGTTATGTGTGTCTGCTCCATCGGGGGAATCTGTGTTATGTGACTATATATATCGGTTTTGTGACATGCATATTGAGGATGCTACCCTATATGTAGATTTCTTGTGATACCCCTCGTTCTGTATTATGCTAAATCGGTCCTTAATTGTTAGGTTATGTCGTTTAGAAATGATTTTGTGTTTGCATTATGTGATAATATGTGATTTTGAATCTGTATTGTTGCACCGTAGGAATATCTATTTTGGAATAATCCGCTGTGGGAATTAAATTGAGGGCCTTATCGGCCACAGAACCCGAAATTTATTACGCCATTGTGATTGGACAAATTTTTAGACCTACGGTGAAATTTAATTGAAATTAAATTCAGATTAGATTAAATTGATTGAATTGGGGGTTAGTGCCCAATTGCCTTATTATTATTATATTAACTTAGTGAGACTTGGTGTATTTGAGCACTACACCTCATTTCTCTCCCTTAGCTCATTTGACTGAGTCCTGACTCAATTGAAGAAAGAGAGCCGGCTATAGGAGGGAGAAAGAGAGATTGCTTGCAATTGTGGTCTTGAACTTGGATGTGAAGTCTAATTCAAAATTTAATCATAGATTGTGAGAATCTAGCTCCTAGGTGAGTAATTCTTGGATTATAGTTTGTAAAATTTGTGTACTCAAGGCAATTGGGTGATCAAAAAGTAAGATTGAAATGAATTGGACTGTTTTGTAGATTGAAGCTGATATATGCATGCATGTAAGGATGTTTTGAATAGCATGTATAAGCTAAAATATGATTCATGTTGAGTTTAGTTGAAACTCATGTCTTGGATCACATTTATGTTGTCTAAGTTGAAATGTGGCAATTCATCACATGCATTTACAATTTGTGAAGATATGAACTTGAATGTAATAAATTTTTATGTTAGAATGAGTTTGACATTTTTGGGCATGCATGTGGATAAACCAAGAAATTGAGCTTCATAATGTTATAATCTGCATTGGTGCCATGTTAGGTATGATTATATTGAGATTCGAGCCATTGCATTGCAAGAATGTGGCTGGAAAGTCGATTTGGAACTCAAGAACACAGTTCTGGTTTTTCAGAATTTGATGTCCGCTCGAGCGGGGTAATGGCCGCTCGAGCGGAAAATCTGCTCCCGGGCCTTCACGCATTTTTGCAAAGTTGGATGTCCGCTCGAGCGGGACATATCACGCTCGAGCGTGGATTTTTGTAGACAGGCCTTCCGCTCGAGCTCCCTATTTAACGCTCGAGCGTATTTTTCATGCAAACCAGTTACTTTTGCAGGCCTTGAGGGTCCGCTCGAGCGGGTAAATGACGCTCAGGCGGGGACCCTGTTTCCTGGAATTTGTTCATGCGTTCTGTGTTTCGTTTTCCATTCTCTTTCACTTGTAAGCACTCTTAGGCATATGTTAAACGTTGTAAATGACGTAATGAGATAGGAATAAAGCCTAAAGAGGAATATGTGAATTAAAGAACGGATTGAACTGTTAGTGACCCTTTTGTATTCATGAAATGTGTAGGGTCAAGCTCCAGGGCGCATCCACAGCCGATCACTGTGAGTAATATCAATATTTCAAAGCTGTCAATGTCCAATTGTTATTCCTTATAAACTTTATGAGTTGTTAATTGGATTGTCAAAAGCCCCAAAAGTTAAACGTAATTCCTTTGTTTTCTTTAAAAATGCTCTTTTGGCCACAAACCGGTAACAATTTCAAAACCTATGGAATCGAAGTCCGTTTTTGTTCAAATTTAAAACATAGCTCTTTCATAACCTTACAAACATATTCCACGTTTACACTTTCGCAATTTGGACATCAACTCTTTATTTTTCTCAAAATTTCTCTTTTAAGCAAATAAATCACAAATTTTCCAAAAATTCTAATTAAATTATATACAACTCTAAGCTCCATATAATCAAGTAAAATTACATAAAGAAGTGTAGGAAAAATCCCTACTTAACAATTTACACAATATTCCTCAATACCAATTTATTTTTCTCAAAAATAAATTCCAAGACTCAAGGATGAGATAAATATTTCAACATTAATTTCTCAAAATAAATTATCTAATCATAATATGATGTAGATACAATCCATACAACTATTAAATTTTATTTTCGGATTTCTTTGCAAAATTATCAACACAAAATGATTTTTCCAAATCAATCTCAAAATGCCAACATTCTTAACATTTCAACATAATTTTTCTTCGAAAAATTACCAAACAAAAATCTGAAAATATATATATGCCATACCTCTTATAATGATATATTTTCTCAAAATAACCCTAACATAGCTTTAATGTAAAAATATAAAGAAAATCCCCACCTCAAATAATGAAAAAGAGCAAAGCTGGAAGACAATCATTGCTCGATCATGAATCTGAGATCACCATTGCGAAGATCACGACGAGCTCTCCGACTTTCATTTACGACACTTTTGCAAAATCTCACTCTAACGACTCCCACTCTAAGCTCAAAGATTGAGCATCAATGGAGGAAAAAGAGAGAGAGAGAGAGGGAGAGAGAGACGTTGTGAGAGAGAGGGAGAGAGAGAGCACTCAACTCTCTGCCAATTCCAACCAAAACAAAAGAAAAGAAAAGCTAAGGAAAAGGAAGAAGGGACAAGAGAGAGAGAGAGAGAGAGAGAGAGAGAGAGAGAGAAAGAGAGAGAGAGAGGGACATGGGGACAACCCCACATGGGTTCACTTCCCCAAAATGTGTTTTTTTTTCTTCAAAAAAATACAATATAATTTTTGTAATAATATGTCAAAATTTTATAATATAAATTATAAAATGACATAATTTTTCTCATCACAAAATATAACATTTTTGTACACCACAAAATATAATTTTTTGTTCACCACGAAATATACATATTTTCATTCTTTATAAAATATATAATTTTCCACCATATGGTACACACCATAAAATTAACTATCAAATATTTATTATAATCCCATGCAATAAATAATAACAACTCCCAATGTAGTTACTACCAATCACATAATTAAAAAGGACTAAACAGTTAAACATAAGTCATTAAACAAATTTAATTTAAATTAAATCTAAGTCATGGATCTTGAATTAAATTCTCACCCATAAGCCAAACATGGCCCAATTATATACCAAAATAGACCCAAGAAATTTATCTCAAGTCATGATCCGAACACCCAAAACTCAATTTCAAATTATGCTATAAATTAAACTGAACACCAATTAGTCCGTGAATTTTCATAAAATAAATGCTCATCATTTAATTCTAAAATTTTTATCCAACGTGCTAGACTCATATGGGAACAGTGTATAAAAATTTCATAATTTTATGAGATCGGGAATTATTTTAAAAAAATACAAAACTGAACTGTTTTCGCACAGAATTTACACAGCAATCAAATTTGAAAATTTGCTCAATTAAATTATGCGCTGGCTATTTAAAAAAAAAATTAGGTCATTACATGAGCGAGAGAAATAGAGAGAGAAATAGAGAAAAGAGAAATGAGCAATACAGAGAAACAGAGAAGAGAGATGGGAGAGATAGAGAGAAAAGAGATGAGCAAGAGAGATAGAGACAAGAGAAATGAGCGAGAGAGACAGAGAGAGAAGAGAGATAGAGAGATGAGCAAGAGACAGAGTGAAAGAAAGAGATAGAGACAGAGAGACAGGAAGATAAAAAATGAGGTGAAAAAAGAAATGTTAAATCAAAAGAGTGAGATGACGTCGTTTTTTTTTTTTCAACAGAAAAATACCGTTGCATTTATTCAAACCATTTTGTGATTGTGTAGCACTTGTGTTCTTTAAAGCTTTTGGTAAGTGTATTTGAACCCTTTATTCTATTTTGGGAATCTTTGGTGTTGTTTTAGGTTGGTTTTGGAAGAGTACAATTCGATTTAAACTTGTTGGGTTTGGTTGTTCGCACTTGTTATTGTCAAAAGTTCCTTGAAGACTTAGAAATTTCATTCTAGGGTCGACACTAGCCTTTCTAGGGTCGACCCTTACCTGTTGGTGAAGTTCTGGAAGTGTTGTTGGAAGATAGGGTAGACACCAGACTGGGGGAGGGTCGACCCTCTTATGTCTGTGTGTTGGTTGCTGGAAGATAGGGTCGACCCTCTCCTGTCTAAGGGTCGACACCTGCAACATTTTTTTCCAGATTTCGCTGTCAGTTTGGGGTCTATATTTTGGGGATTTTGACTAGATATTTTGGGTTGACTTTGGGGCTTATTTCTAATTTTACCTAGTGCTATAAATAGGCTTTCACTTAACCCTTTTCTTTATGTTTTCTTTCCTTTTCTCCCTCAAAACCGTGAGACTCTCTCTCTCTTTCTCAAAAAGGCACTTTTCACTCATAGATCCTTAGATCTACTTGGTTGAAGGCCTCTTCTCACTTTGCTCCTTTAAGATACATTGTAGAGCTTGTCGAGGGCTTCATTTTGATCGGAGCAAAACGCTGTTTCTCCTCCGTCGACTTTTGGATTTTTCTTCATTCTTCCTCTTCTAAACTTGAGGTAGGGATACTCTACTCATTACTATGAGCTTTGACATAAATATTGGTCATTTTGTATAAATGGCTGGTTTGGGTAAAGTTAGGGTTTTGAGTTTGAAATTATATGAGAGGGGTTTTCTATTTTAGGTTCCATGTGTATGTGAGTTCTTGAGATTGAGCTCACTTGTGTAAATTTGGATGAGATTGAGACTTGAGATTTGATGTTTGAAAAGGGGAGGATTTTCCCTAATTGGAATCCAATAAAATATTCAATGTAAATATGAAATTGGTTTGAGAATCATGAAATTGGAGGAAATTGTGATAAAATTGTGTGTTTGGAATAATGAATCACTCACCTATGGAAATGTGATAAATTATCCGTTGAGAAACTTATTTATCTATTTAGAAATAACTGTTTTGGGCTATCGCGGAGGATAGCCATGATTGTTGTAGAAAATGCATGATGATTAGGTAAATTGAAACTAATCAATTGGATTAAGTCATTGAATATGACGATTGGATTAACACATTGAATATGTGATATATTTGGTCATTGTATATGACAACGTGTTTAAATACATTGCATATGTATCTTTGTTTGGGAAGAGATAGGGGATGTAGTCCATTGTTTGTAAGGAGATAGGGGATGGACTCCATGGATAATTAAGTTGGTCGGAGTGTCCAGGGTGAAAGTCCTGAAATCTTACTTATATTTGGGTGCTGGTTCCCTCGGATGTAGTTCTGTAAAATGGCAAATGAATGGAAGTGTATGAATGCTTTTTTCTGATTAAAGTGTTGTCATTTGAGTTGTAGTCTCATTTTGAATTGTTTGGATAAACGAATCATGTCAATGAATTGAATTGGGAATATAAATGGAAGTGGGTTGAAATATGGATGTTAATGTTGATCGGTGATGAAAATAGTGTAAATTGGTTTACAAGTGTTAACCATTTATCGGATGCTAATGTTTTAGTTAATTCTCATCTACTGTTTAGCATATATCTACTGGGCTTTGGCTCATCCTACTTGGGACATCACTTTTCAGGTACAAGGGACATGCCGCCTCCAAGGTCTTAGCTTAGGAGGTTTAGGAGTTGAAGACTCCCTTTTGGCTATTTTGTTTTAATGTAACTTGTATATTCAAGCCAAGGGCTTTCTATGTATAGAGCTAGGATTCTCTTTTGTTGAAACCAAGTTGATACTTGGAAAGTTGTAAGCCCGTAGGGCATCTATTTTGTTGCTTACATGTAATACACTTTTGCAAAGAAAACTCCGATATATGTAAATGCAGCTTTTCTATTCTGTTTATGGACGTTATAAATGGTTGTTTTATACTGTATTTTGAGGGCGTCATAGATTGCATATATATGAAGCCGTCTCAAAGCCACTTTTTTTTACTTTTTTTTTTTTTGGCAACGGTACCTATTACAGTTGCAAAAAACTCACTTTTTTTTTTCTTTTTTTTTTGTGACTGCAGCTGGTGCCGTCGCAAAAACTATATTTTTTCGTGACAACAATCTCTATCGTCGAAAATACTCTCCTTTTTTGCGACAACAATTTCTGCCATTACAAATACTCTCATTTTTCACGACAACATTTTCTATCGTCGCAAATACTCTATTTTTTCGCGACAGCAAATTATGCTGTCGCAAAAAGTCACTTTTTGAGGCGACAAATGTGCCGTCACAAATACTTTCGTCTTTTAAGCCCACTTTCTTGTAGTGAAACTAGATTTAAACTCAAACAAACATCAAATAAACTAGCAAAGAAGCTCCAGATATAAACCCTAATATCCAAGAAGAAGATCTAGAAGTCGTAACCCTAAAAACAGATGAAATCACATATTTACAGAAAACTGATCTGCAACCTCCGCTCGAGCTCAAGAATGGCCGCTCGAGCAGACCTCTCTCGAGTGCAAGAAAGTTCACTCGAGCGTAAAATCCCAACGTCCAGTACTTTTGTACACAGGTCAAACTTCTAGAACCAAAATTTCTCTGCTCGAGCGGACAAGTAACTTCAAATGCATTTTTGCATTTTGCTTCAAGGGCGCTGCCCCAGACCCGCCAAGGGGCGCTGCCCCCTAGACCCCCCTCGATTCCCGACATAGTCAGTGAAGTGGCAAACATGAAAGAATAAACTTGTGAAACATCTCTCACTACAAGAAATGCAGTTTTGCCGACCAAAATATTAGTCGCCAAAGGTCGTATTTTTAGTCGCTAATACCATTTAGCGACTAAATTTTTTTGTCGCCAAGTTAGTCGCCTAAACCCTATCGGCCATTGTTTTAGCGACTAAACGTGTGTTTGGTCGCTGAAAGTGAAACATTTGGCTACTATTTTTTTTAGTCGACAATGTTACCTTTTAGCTACTAAATTTTATTTGGTCGGCAAAATTAAATGTTTGGCTACTAAATTATTGGTCGCGAATAGTCAATTAAATTTTTTTTAATTATACATTTACCGACCAATGTTTTAGTCGCCAATACTCAAGGAATCGGCGACCAAACCGTTTAGTCGCCAAAAGCTCATTCGTGAAAAAAAAAATTACACTCACTAGCTTCTCATCTGCTCTTGTGGAGATTCGAACCATCAACCTCCCACACCATAAACCTTACACCCTCTTTCCACTACGCCTTCATAACACCATATAATTATATATGCAACATATATTATTTATATAGTACATAGACCCGTATTAATATAAAAGTATATATATAAAGATAATTATTTTTTATTGAACATAATTTATGTAAAAATAAAATTATTTACTAGAAACAAAAAGTGACCACTTTTGGCATTCTATACGTTTGGCTACTAATTTTTTTTTAGTCCTTACAAACTTTAATTCCCGCCCTAAAATTACAACTTTTGGCGACTAAACTTTTTTTTAGTTGCCAAAAAGCCTCACTTTTGGCTACTAAACATCTTTTTAGTCGCCTAATGCCTCACTTTTGGCTACTAAATTATTTTTAGTCACCAAAAAGCCTTACATTTGGCTACTAAACATCGTTTTAGTCGCCCAATGCCTCACTTTTTGCTACTAAATTATTTTTAGTCGCCAAAAAGCCACACTTTTGGCTACTAAAATGTTTCTAGTCGGTAAAAGCCTCACTTTTGGCGACCAAACATCTTTTTAGTCCCCCAATGCCTCACTTTTGGCTACTAATTTTTTTTAGTCCGTAAAAGCCTTACTTTTGGCTACTAAAATTTTTTTAGTCGGTAAACGCATTATATCGGCGACCAAACAGATTGTTAGTCGCCAAAACCTATACTTTTGGCTACTAAGGCTTTTTAGTCACCAAAAATCTTTACTTTTGGCTACTAATGCTTTTTTAGTCGCCAAAACCTATACTTTCAGCGCATTTTTAGTCGCCAAAGATGCTTTTTCTTGTAGTGTCTACAAGGCCCAATTCGGGTTGGATTCGCATCTAAAACTCATAGCCTCACTGAAATAAAAGATCGAATATAATTACAACTGAAATGAGTTTTGTCAAACGGGATTACCAAGAATAAAAACCTAACAAGAATCAATACCAAGTAATTTTCTCATTTCCATCACTACTTGAGCATCATTTAAGTAAAGTTATCTACTCCTCCCGGATCTTAAACCACACCGGAGATATGGCCACCATCCTCATCACTTGTTTGCCCTCTTTGATTAATCCTCATCACTTGTTTGCCCTCTTTGATTAATTCCTTTTTTGTTGTGTTTACATTACTCGTAGCCCTGTATTCAGAAACAACTTCCTCAATTTGATCACTAATGCTCTATTTGATTCATTGGAATGAGATGGAATGGTGATTCCTTAAGCTTTCCTATGGAATGACCATTTCTTTAAAATGGTGAAAGATGATTCCATTTATAATGCATGCCATTATTTATTTTTATTTTATTTTATTGTTTTAGTGTCTGATAAAAAAAAATTATTTTTTTAACCTAACCAAACATGAGAATGAATATTTTGATAAAATAATTATCCCATTCCATTTCATTTCAATACACTAAACACTACCTATGAATAATCATTCAATTCCATTGTAATTTCGTTCCAGTGAACTTTCCAGGCTTATGACTAATGGGCCCATCCAAACTTCTCATAAAGCCCATAAGAGGCCTACTCAGGTGTTTCAATATGATGGGTGGTATTTGATAATTTAATTTAGCACTTCAAATTAAATGTATTAAATAAAAATTAATTAAATTTGTTTGTTAATCACAATTAACATAATTTAAAATTTTAACGATAAGGTATATAATGATGACTAATAAGAGGTATATAATATAAGGATAAGATAGTTTATTTTGATATACATAAATACAATTTATTCAGTAATTCTTTTTAGGTACTTTTGTTTTGCTAATTTCAATTCCCTTTTCATTATTGCTTTTATATGATATATACACTGAATATTAAAAAATATATATATATATATATATAAAATAGAACCTCTTGTGAGCAGGAGGACCTTAGGCGTGCGCCTAACTTACCTAATCATCGAGTCAGTAGTGATCATAACAAAATTTTTATTTATTCAAATCTCAACTGTTGAGATCATTTTGATGGGCATCATAGGAAATGTAGCATCAATTCTACCTATAATGTAAACGCCACTTGGTTCAATTTTTTACGGCAGTGGAGTAAGTTATTGATATTACGGGAATTACTGTCCAAACGGAGATTAAAAAAAAAAAAATTATAAATGAAAATCCTACGTGATTTGTGATTAGATCAAGATTAACTAATTCCAAAACCCAATAAATTCAAAACACTCAACCTAAAATCATCAAACACTTACGAGAGTGATTTTAGTTTGTTTGTTTTGAGAATAAACAATAGACCAACACAAACGATTTTTTACGTGGAAAAAACCACAATTGAAGAACCTTCAATTGTAATCAAAAACCACGGGCGAACCGCCACTATCAATCCACTACTGAAGAACGAAAAAATTACAAAGAAATCATACAAAATACCCAACCCTAGTCACTTTGTCTCTGAATCTTCTGTAACTCTTTTCACCACGCCTTCGTCACGGAATTGATCCTGAAGTTGATTCCACACCACAACTTCTCTTGTCGAATTAACGACTGCGTAGACTCAAACGCCTTTTGGATTCTATGCTTTAATCTTCGGAATCCACCGAAGAACTCTCCCTCTTGAAATCAAAGTCACCAACTCCTTGATGTATGTATTTTAGATCATGAGTGAAGAACTCTTCTCAAAATATCAAGGAAAAAAACTCACCAAAACTCAGAATAAAACCTCTGAACGAAACCCTAGAACCCTTGAATCAGATCTAGAAAAAGTGAATCTAAAACAGACCCAATCAGCGAATTTATAAAATCTGAGATCGCGTGGTCCGCTCGAGCATCGGTCTTCCCGCTCGAGCGGAGACTTCAACTTCTGTGATTTCATACAGGCTCCACGCTCGAGCGGCAGATTCCACGCTTGAGCGTCGAATCACACCATCCAGTACTTTGTCAGGCGACTGCAGAGATGCTGAGAGCTGCCAAAACCTGCTCGAGCGTAACTTTCCCCGCTCGAGCGGGGAGACCAAAATTTGAACATCTGGAAAACTGAAACCTGGACAACCTTGGTTTTGATCCATGGATTTTGACAACAAAGGGTCCTAACAATCTCCCCCTTTGTCAAATCCCGGACAAAACCATTCTAAAACAGGTATCCTAACAAAATCACAAAAGTATTCAAACAATGTTCACAGCCTAGTCTAAAAAAAAATATTCAAACAATGTTCACAGCCTAGTCTAAAAACAAAGTTGGTTTCAACAACTAAAAACAATGTTGGTAACAACATAACTCCAACAAAAACATCACCAATGACGATCCAAACCCATGCTTGTGAATAACAATCCTGTTTCAACATCGACTGTACCAAAAACAAAATCATCCAAAACAGCAGTACCCAAAAGCATCCAAAACAGAGTACCCAAAAGCATTCAAAAACAGAGAGTACATCACTCCCCCTTTTTGTCCGGGAGGGAACAAAAGAAAGAGAAACAGAACAAAATACCACAGAGCAAAGATCACGAAGCTGGAGGAGGAGACGGCATCTGTAGCAAGGACAAGATCTGAGCCAACTGGGATGAAGAATGGGCCACAGAATCCTCAATCCGCTGGGAAGACGCCTCCAAAGCACTGAAGCGAGCATCGGTAGTGGTCTCAAGATCGGTGAGTCTGGCCTCAAAGATATCCATCCGCGCCTCAAGATGGTCAAATCGGGAACTAACAGAGCGCTCGAGGGACTGAAGCTGACCACGAACTGTACGAACGGGCGGGTGCTGCTCCCCCTCACCAAGATCTCCACCAACAGTAGCATCATACTCAGCCTCCTCTGCCATGGCCTCAGCAGTACTGGGACCTGCACCAGATCGACCTGAACCAGAAGAAACCCCCCGAATGTGAGACTGACTCTGGGAGACTGTCTTTTTGGTAAACGGACGGGAAGGAGAAGCAAAATCGTCCTCATCAAAAGCAGGGACCTTCAACTTGGCTAAAAGTAGGTTAATGAGACAGCCATAGGGTAAGCCAAGATTGCTGCGCTCAAAAGGAGCAAACATCTTTTGAATGATAAGAGTAGCAAGATCGATGGGACGGTTGTGGGCTATACACTGAAGAACAAAGCCTTGATCCTGGTTAATCTCAGAACAGTGAGTGGTAACTATGATATTGGCACACACAATTAGGTTGAGTAACCTAAATTGGAGAAGAAGTTCATGCTGTTTGATCAAGGAACCGGAAGGCCAAGAGCGAGGACAACCACAAAGAAACTGAGCAACCTCATCAAAATCACATGTAGGGCGCACGGGAAAAGGGTAAAAAATAGGAAATCTCTCACGAATCCCTAAAATCTCGCGGATAAGGTCAGTGGTAACAGTGATTTCCTTGGACCGAACCCAGGTCTTAAAAGATGTTCCAATGTCATTAAGACCCCCCATATTGCAATAAAATTCCCGAACCCAAGTAAGATTTTGGGACCCAGAGAACAAAAGTACATGATCCCCACCCAAAGAATCAAAGAAGGATCGGATAGAAATGGACTCAAAGGTGGAGGGGTGAACATTACGTTCAAGGTGGATGGAGCGGGAGGAGTAGGACTCGCGGTATAACTTGGCTTTTTCAGCTGACGGAAAGCGGTCAGTGTTATAGGTAGGGCGAGAGGCTGTAGACTTACGTCTTTTGAAGGTGGACATGACTAAACAGGACAAACACACCCCTACCCAAGATAACCAAGAACAAATAAGGACAAGAAAAACAACAGAAACATTAGTAACACAATGATATAGCAACATGAGACAGTAAAAGAAACTAAACATGTATGCATCATGGTGAAGACTTATGCAAAATAAAATAAAATAAAATAACACAAGATAAGAAAAGAAGACTAAAAATCCCCAATTTCAAAACTCAGCAAAAACTAGCAAAGCCCCCAAAAATCTAACCCTAGATGCAAGAAATGGACAGTACAGCATTATCATAAGCAATAATGAAAGACCGGTAACAAGATGAACAAACACATAACCAAACTCATCTATATACGGTAAAATAACAAAAACACAGAGACGAAAATCAAAGAACAGAGATCCGACACAAGTAAGGGAGAAAAGACAAACCTGAGATGGAGAACCACACAAAAACGCCAAGAGATCACCACGGAAGAGCAGAGGATGGGAAGCACAAGAAAAAGAAAACCTAGGAGAGAGAGAGCACGGTGGAAAGAATTACCTGAAAGGACGAAGGAGGGAAATTTATACAAAACCAGTCCGCTCGAGCGTTACATTGAACGCTCGAGCGTAAGACAAAACACGCAGAGACCAGCTCGAGCGAGAAGACATACGCTCGAGCCCCAAATCACCCCTCTCAGAACTGTAAGACAGAGAGCAAAGTACTGCAAGGCTCAAAACTACGCTCGAGCGTACCAAGTTCCGCTCGAGCGGGAAATTTTTTATTTTTTATTTTTTGTTTTTTTTGTTTTTTTTTTTTTAAAAAAACAAAATACTCAATAACAAGAGGTGAGACTCGAAACAAAAGTAGATGAGCACATTCAGCCAAAATGGAATACTAAGATGAGATAATCCGCAATTCATGAAGTCTAGAAACTTGCAGTTGGTAAAACAAAATGACACTTAACATCATGAGCAAAGTAGATAAAAGATGTTCAATGAACATAAGCAACATGAGAATGTACAACCCAAAATCCAACATGAGAGCTCACAAAAGAAAGTGTGTGTGTGCAATCCATGAGAGGTCACTGAACTAGAGTTAATCCTAGTAGTGATCCGATGGCTGGACCTCCATCAAGAGTAACTCAACTATACAGAGAAAAGTCAAACCACTAGGAATCACGGGGTATTTGTTGAGTAAAAGCGGAGGCTCCCCCTCAATCAATGAGTTCTTTTTTTTTTTTTTTTATGATTTTTAACTTTTTCTTTCTTATGAGCACTCACTGGTGGCTTTCACTCTCAAGAGTATGGAAACCAAACCAGAGAAGAATGAAATTATAAAGGATGGCCTGGTTGGTGCCTCTGAGGTAGCCTTTTCCTAATGCCCGGACTTCAAGGAATTGAGGGAGAAACCATGGAAGTGAAAACAGATGGTAGATGGTTAAGAGACTCAACATCACGCATGATATGCTAGTATTGGTCAATTCCGCTGTAAAAGTACAAGAAACACTGTTAGTGGTCCATAGAGAACTTTGATCACATGTGCGGAAACCCGTGCAACAATTAATCTCAAGGATGTGTACAGAATGAGATCATGAGGTTAATGAGCATGGGCATTCAAAATGAGCTATGACCAATGAACAATGAAATCTTGTAAGCAGCATGAGGAGTGTACATAAAAAGTTGGATGCAAGTACAGCAGATATCAATGACAATTAGAATATGACATCCAAGCAAACATAAGGCAAAACACTCACACCTACTCAAGTAACAAGTAACACTCTAGTGATCGAGCATGACACCCAAGGTCTTTCTAAGGAACTCAAACCGAAGAAGATCAAGGGGTTTTGTAAAAATATCAGCTTTTTGATGCTCAGTGGGAATATGTTCAATAACAACAAGGCCCTCTTCCACTAACTCTCGAATAAAATGATGACGAATGTCAATGTGTTTGGTGCGAGAGTGTTGGACAGGATTTTTTGAAATGTTTATGGCACTAGTGTTATCACAGAAAAGAGTAAGAGTGTTCTGTTCTATCCCATAATCATGAAGCATTTGCTTCATCCACAACATTTGAGCACAACAACTCCCTGCAGCAATGTACTCAGCCTCAACAGTGGAAAGAGAGATGGCATTCTGCTTTTTACTATGCCAAGAAACCAGATTATTCCCAAGGTAAAAACACCCCCCAGATGTACTTTTCCTATCATCAGCACACCCTGCCCAGTCGGCATAAAAAAAACCAGTAATCTCAGCTGTAGTATCAGTAGAAAACCAAACCCCATACCCCAATGTCCCATTAACATATTTAATGATGCGTTTGACAGCAAGAAGATGAGACTCTTTAGGACTAGCTTGGTAACGAGCACAAACACCGACACTGAAAGAAATATCAGGACGACTGGCTGTAAGATACAAAAGACTCCCTATCATACTCCGATAAAGGGTAGGATCAACATCAATACCAGAGGAATCTTCGGAGAGGTGAAGACTGGTGCTCATGGGAGTGCGGGCATGTTTGGCAGACTCAAGACCAAACTTAGACACAAGATTTCTCGCATACTTAGACTGAGACACAAAAATACCTGAAGGAGACTGTTTAATCTGAAGACCCAAAAAATAAGACAACTCACCCATCATGCTCATCTCAAACTCAAGTGTCATGCAATCCGAAAAATATTTCACAAGATGCTCAGCAGTAGATCCAAACACAATATCATCAACATAAATCTGAGCAACAAGAATATGAGACTTAGTATGTTTCACAAACAAGGTCTTATCCACACTACCCCTTTGAAAATCATTGTCAAGAAGAAATGTAGTAAGTCTATCATACCAAGCTCGAGGGGCTTGTTTCAATCCATACAAAGCCTTGTCTAACTTGTAGACATGATTCGGACATTTAGGGTCCTCAAACCCTTTTGGTTGCTCAACATATGCCTCTTCTCTCAAGTACCCATTCAAAAAGGCACTTTTCACATCCATTTGAAACAATTTAAAGCCAAGAAAACATGCAACACCAAGCAAAATACGAATAGATTCGAGACGTGCAACTGGGGCAAACGTCTCATCATAGTCAACACCCTCTACTTGTGTGTAGCCTTGAGCAACCAACCTAGCTTTGTTCCTAACAACTGTACCATTCTCATAAAAATGTGTGTGTGTGCAATCCTTGAGAGCCACAAAGCTAGAGTTAATCCTAGTAGTGATCGGATGGCTGGACCTCCATCAAGAGTAACTCAACAATACAGAGAAAAGTCAAACCACTAGGAATCACGGGGTATTTGTTGAGTAAATGCGGAGGCTCCCCCTCAATCAATGAGTCCCCCTTTTTTTTTTATAACATTTTCTTTCTTGTGGGCACTCACTGGTGGCATGCA
>NW_021025523.1:2137042-2171223 GCF_004153795.1 Camellia sinensis
CAAAACACACAATCTAAATCAACAAGCACTTACGAAAGTGATTTAGATTGTTTGTTTTTCAGAATAATTAATAAATCGACACAAACGATTTTTTACGTGGAAAAAACCACAATTGAAGAGCCTTCAATTGTAATCAAAAACCACGGGCGAACCGCCACTATCAATCCACTACTGAAGAACGAAAAGATTACAAAGATACCATACAAATTACCCAACCCAGTCAATTTGTCTCTGAATCTTCTGTAACTCTTTCACCACGCCTTCGTCACGGAATTGATCCTGAAGTTGATTCCACACCACAACTTCTCTTGTCGAATTAACGACTGCGTAGAATCAAACGCCTTTTGGATTCTACGCTTTAATCTTCGGAATCCACCGAAGAACTCTCTCTCTTGAAATCAAAGTCACCAACTCCTTGATGTATGTATTTTAGATCATGAGTGAAGAACTCTTCTCAAAATATCAAGGAAAAAACTCACCAAACAACCCAGAATAAAACCTCTGAACAAAACCCTAGAACACTTGAATAAGATCTAGAAAAGTAAATCTAAAACAGACCCAATCAGCGAATTTATAAAATCTGGGATCGCGCGGTCCGCTCGAGCGTCGGTCTTCCCGCTCGAGCGGAGACTTCAACTTCTGTGATTTCATACAGGCTCCACGCTCGAGCGGCAGATTCCACGCTCGAGCGTCGAATCACACCATCCAGTACTTTGTCAGGCGACTGCAGAGATGCTGAGAGCTGCCAAAACCCGCTCGACTGGGGAGACCAAAATTTGAACATCTGGAAAACTGAAACCTGGACAACCTTGGTTTTGATCGATGGATTTTGACAACAAAGGGTCCTAACAATAAATATATGAAAGGTGCAAGTTATTCTATGATTGGGTGTAAGTGAAAATTTATGAGAGAGCAAGTCTCATTTTCACCCTTCTATATTTCTGTAATTTTTTTCTTCTTTTTCACTTGGCAGTAATTCTCCCTTGATATACTAACCTTTCCTACAAATTTCAACTGCTTGCAAATCAACCTTCTTTGCCGTCACGAAATGGGCAAACGGAGATTAAAAAAAAAAAATTATAAATATATGAAAGGTGCAAGTTATTCTATGATTGGGTGTAAGTGAAAATTTATGAGAGTGCAAGTCTCATTTGCACCCTTTTATATTTCTGTAATTTTTTTCTTCTTTTTCACATGGCAGTAATTCTCCCTTGATATACTAACCTTTCGTACAAATTTCAACTGCTTGCAAATCAACCTTCTTTGCCGTCACGAAATGGGCAAGCTTTTTGAAGGCGTTGATTTAAGGGTTATATTTAAGAAATTGATTATTTTAATTAATTTTTATAAAAATGTGTCTCCCCCCCCAAAAAAAAAAAGAATAATTAATTTTTTATAATATCTTTTTAATTATTTTAACATGTTATCAAATTAAGCCTCAGTCAAAATCATTTTTTCCCTTTCCTTTTAATTATTTATTTGTTAGAAATAAAAATATGAACTCCATTAAACAAGCAAGGGCTGATTGATGGAATACACCCGCTATATTTTTTGTTGTTTTATTTTCAAAAGATTACGATTTTAACATTAATTTAAAGTGACAAGTAGTAATAAATTGTGGAGTCAATAATGATTTTTTTGTTTGTTTGTTCTAATCGGTTTCAATCAAAGCTTTCAATATATGTAATTTTTCCTAATAATTTGATTACGAGTGAGTCTATGTACATAGAAATCAATTATGGGATACAATTTTCTTACAAGAGATAGGATCCACATGTGGGACGCTTGTGAGAGGATTGTGTCCTATTATGTGATTGATTTCTGCATTTCTAACATTACTGTTTTACTATTATTTCTCTTTTTAATCACAAAACAAGTTTCTTAACTTGTTTTGTGATTAAAAAGAGAAATAATAGTAAATGTAACAAAAAAAAGTTTCTTCCTATAAGTTAAATGCCATTTGGACGTTAAATACCCATATTATATATCTACTTATGGTAGTTTAGTCTTCAATTTGTCGTGGTGGTGGAGTAATTTATTGATGCATTTCATTTATTTATGGCATGGTTTGGGAAGAGGGTTTGGGGGCTTTTTTTTGGCTAAAATAGCTACAAAAAACAAAATATGTTTGTTAATCCAATAAAACAAAACATCACATCCAATCCATAATCATTATATTCTTTCTCTCACAAAAAAATTTGAAAAACCAAAAAAACCAAAAGTTCTTCCAAAACTAGACTTTTTAGCCCCAGGCTAAAATAGCCAAAAAACCAAAAAGCTAACCCACTTCCCAAATCATGCCTATGTAAGGGCATCTCCAATGCACTAGGCATATAATACTTGTTAGTTAAAATGCCTAGTGTGATTCACTTTTTTCAATTCCAATGCACTAGGCATATGATTAGGCATTTTACCTCAACTCATTTTCACTAGCTACATGTAGCTAGCCTTCAATGCCAGGCAAAATGTATTCAATCATTAGGATCATTTCCCTCCATCTTTGTTGTTGACGTGGCATTCTATAAAATTAATAGTATTTGGATAAATAGCTAAAATAAAGAGCATGGTTAGAGTAAAAACATAAAACAGTCGATAGGCAAAATAAAATATATACTTTATAGTAATATTTAGATAGGTAAAATGCCTACTATCGTTGGAGATGCTCTAAGCTGTTGGCCAAGATCCGTGATGAAGAAGTAATTAAATGCATAATTTTCTTTCTTCTAGTATTTATTTTGGTAGAAATTGTTAATTAATATGGACTTGTTGATCAAATCAGACATATAAACTTGTCAATTTTTATTGTTATTTTTTAATTTATAGGTCGATGTTATTGCAAGGATAGACATGACTTTGTCAAATTAAAAAGTTGGAAAAAAAAATTAATATGCCATATACACCGTATGTAATTCTACCATAAAATGACATAATTTTTTTTTATAAACTTATGTAAATAATTTCACAAAACATACATAATTTGAACATAAATGAGCGCAAGTCTTAAGTTTTCACAAACTTACGCGAATTTGTATTCAACTTATGCATTTTTGTGAGATCACTTACTAAACAAATATACGAATTTCTTTTCTTTTCTTTTCTTTTTTTGGATCGGCAAAAAAAGAAACTTCATTAATGTAATAGCATAGTACATGGTTCAAAACAAATTACATCAAGAGAAAAGGTAGGGATCATGAAAAAACTTTCATGAAAATGATCATGAAAGATTTATGACTCTTGGATTACCTTGATTAGTGTGTGGTGCTTTATTTTAAGTGTAATCCAAGGATCATAAATCTTTCATGATCATTTTCATGAAATTTTTTTCATGATACCTAGCATTGCTCTTACATCAATAAAGAAAGGCAAGTGTAAAAGTATCATGATGAGCTAAATCATCCCAACTATATTAGCACCAAAAAGTCCATCCTATCATTTGTTAGCAACCCAGAGTTGGCGAGCAACCAACCCAAGAACCAAAAAAAAAAAAAAAGATCAACCACCTTCTACCACCTTCAGCCAGCCAACATTAGGAGCAAAGCATAAGTGCAGAGCACCAAACCAAAGCACCAGCATCAGCCGAGCATAAGACAGACTCAACACCACAGCTCTATTGTAATCCATAGAGTCACAGAAACAGATAACACTTAAACCACTGTAATTCCCGCTTCACTTGTAGAGCTGGACCTGCTGCACTGACTTTAAGTTGGTGCATAGGTCCCAAAAATCCAGCCAAATACAGAGCATTGTTTGAAGACATATCTCGTGATGATAAAAGAGCATGGCTATAGTCCTCAAGGTGATATATAAGGTTGAACACAACAATTTTTTCTCTCGTATGTGCTTGACCTGTGGCACAAAATTTTCAGCCACATGCCAAAACATAGCATGCAGTCTTCGTTGCACTTGAACCAACAGCAGAGCCAGCATAACAGTTCCTGATGCATTACTCAACCAGCACAAGATCAGAACAAGCAAAAAAAGGTACAGTAGAGCAAAACCAGAACAGATCAGCAAGATCAGCAATAATAGAATCAGCAGAAGCAAGACCAATGCGCCATCATTTACTAAGTAAAAAACCAACAAAACCTCAATCCATTTGTAGTCCAGATATACACAGAAACTGAAAACAGAACAGATCAGATCAGAGCAGATCAACATTCAGCATAGAACAGAACAGATCAGCATTCGGCAAGCAAAACCAATGTGCCACCATTCAATAAGCAGAATAACATCAAGACCTCAAGCCATTTGTGGTCCAGATACTCACAGGAACAAAACAGATAAAATAGAATGAGACCACTAGAGTCACAGAAACAGAACATACAGAAAACACTTTGGGTGTGTTTGATTGGACGGACTGGATAAGAGGGGATTAGAATCCATCCGACTTGAGTCCCCGGACTGTGAATTCCCCGGACTATTTGGTTGGATTGGATATGTATCCTGTGTTTGTTTTTTCATGCGATTAGATGTCTGGAAAGGACTATTTTTAGTGAATCCAACGTTTGGTTGGACGGACTGGATAGGATAAATGAACAAATGACTATTTTACCCTTTTTCAATTGTTTACTAAGTAATAGCAATATTAAACATATCTTTAATATTTTAATTATTTTTAGCTAGATTAAATAAAAATTTATTTTATTTTATTTTTTACACAATTAAATAAATTTATTATTTTTTAAAAATAAATAAATAAATAAAAAATAAAATATCAATAAAAATATGTATTATTTTTTTAATTAAAATTTTAAATAAATTGTTTTTAAAAATAATAATAATCAAAAATGAAATTAAATAAAACATCTATTAAATTTAAATAATGAAATTAAATAAAACATAAACAAAATTTTAAAAAAAAACATCAATAAAATATCTATAAAAAATTATTTTAAAAAATTAAATAAAAAAACATCAATAAAAAGTTAAATAAAATTATTTTATTTTTAAATTGAGACATTTAAATTTTATTGAATTTTATTAAATATAATACATATTAAATAGTAGAGTCAAAAGGTCATTTTCGCATCTAATCCCAACAGTGGATAGTCCTTCACTTTCTGTCCCACCCCCCCTCTCAGGACACAATAGTCCCCCATATGGGGGACATGGAGTCCGGCCGGACATGGAGTTCGGCGGACTAAAAAAAAATCAAACGGCGGATAAGGAACACTATTTGGATTACAATCCAAATAGTGGATAGTCCACCCCCCTTATCCCGCGAATCAAACACGCCCTTTATCTGTAATGTAAGCTAGATCATACCTCATAAACCAGACCCAACACAAGCACAAACATCAGTCCTTCTGCCAAACAAATTAGCTAACCAGATAAATTCTCAACACAAAAACACACTCAACCACTAGTCCTGAGACAAAACTTAACCTGCTGCAGATTGTAAACTAGATCAGTCACAGAAGCTGGCACATGTAATGGTGAAGCCTTGACCCACAGAGCTATTCTAACTTTCACAATGTCTCATAGAGCTTCAAAGTCTGGTTGAGATCCATTGAAAACACACTCGTTTCTATGCCTCCATGTAGACCAAAGGGTTGCCAAAGGGATGACCATCCAGATTTTCTTCTCCAATTTTGACATTCTGCAACTATACCACCACTGTAGTAGCCTATCCACAGAACCTGGAAAGACCCACTGAAAACGCCACCACCTTATAATGTTTGACCACAGCCTCCAAAAAAAAGGACAAAAAAGAAGAATATGCTCCACAGTTTCAACATCCTTGTGACAGAAAACACATTCTAGACTATGAAGCACAGATACTTCAAATAGGAAGACGCATCTGTATCGTATCCGTATCGGATACCGATACTCCTCGGATACTTACGGATACATATCAGATACTTATTAAAAGTATCGGATACTTCTTAATTAATTTTTCATTAATTTTGAAGTATCGGATACTTAGTTTTGAAGTATCGGATCCTCCAAGTCACATATTATCAGATACTTCTTAATTAATTTTGAAGTATCAAATGCTCTAAGTCACGTATCACTCCTTTTATGAAAATATAATATAATTACGAGGATAAATAGAATATTTTTACAATACTTTACTTAGTTTTTTTTTTATAAAAATAACATAGTAAGCTAAGGTAATAGAATTCATCAAATTGACATATCTTCATTGTATCATGCATGTCCCCTACAACTACATAGAAGTAAGGATTAATAAGATAATATAACAATGGTAAAATTAAATATCAATAAATAAATAAGCAAATAAACTTGCATAAAATATTTTTAACTAGTGCAAAAAGAAAAAGTATAGGATCAAGTTGTGGATTGTTTTGATATTATAATATCAACATATTAGACTTAATATTGAAATGAAATATTTGCAAGACCTATTGAAAATTTAAAAACTAAACTAGCTACTGGCTTAAATTAATACTTAATTCTTAAAGATTAGTATTTTGCATTATAAAGTTACTATGGTTTCTCAACATTCTTGAGCTTACGTATAACTCACTGTTAATAATTTATTTATTTTTTATTTTTTACAAACGTATCTAAACCGTATCCGTATCCTACTTTTTTAAGTTTTGTTGTATTGCCGTATCCATATCGTATTGTATCCGTATCTCGTATCCGTATCCGTGCTTTCTAGATTCTAGATTAACACTCCCATCAAGTATACCAATTCTATGAAGAAAGCAGGAAGTTTTTAACTTATGTATTTTTGTGAGATCACTTGCTAAAAAAAATATGTATTGATATTTAAAAACTGTTTCGAAAACTGTAAAAGTAAACGGGCCTCTAGCTTAATAATTATTTAGTACTACTTTGTTGTATTGTGTGATTTGTTGGGCTATATAGTTTTTTGTGTTGGTTGTTAGACTTGTAATATAAAATTGTCAAAGTAGGGGGGAAAAACTCAACAAATATATGAGAAATTGCACCCACAAAGTTCCTAGGATAGACGCAGGTTCTAGCCATGTTATTGTCAATCTATTGGATCTAGTAAAGGAAGCCGTATATCCAGACACAATACATAATTAGGATTCATTTGGGAGGAGTTATTTTAGTCTTTTTTTGGCTATTTTTTAGCTTGGCTAAAAAAGTTTCGTTTGAAATGAATTTTTAATTTTTTGTAATTTTGTGAGAGAAGTGAAATAATTATAATTTAGATATAACATTTTATCTTATTAATTTTTTAATCTATTTTGTTTTTTAGTAAACTAAATTAATCCTAACCATCTTGCCAAACGAAGGCTTAGTTGGAATTATTACGTTATTAAGATATCAAAAGTGTGAGTTTTATTTCCCTTTTATGTAATATGTAATTGAGAGCTCATTCTTTCTTACTTTGGGAGTTTATTTATAATTTTGATTATGCTATAATTGAGGATTTTTTTTTTAAATTCGTTGATATTAGGATTTTATAAGATTAAGGACATACAATATTTTCATAATAATTGGGATCCCTCAATATTTTTACAAAGAAAATTCAATGCAAAGAAATTTCGTTTCGACGCAGAAGAAATTTATTGTATGATCATAGAGATATTTCATCAAGGGACTTTAGTTAATAAAAAAATATATATTGAACCTCTCCTAGAACTCAAAGTTGGAGAGGGATATTTCATTTATTTTTTTAAATTTATTTCTATTTCCAATATCCCATTATCATAGCTATAATATATACGACCATCTCAAATGCAAAGTATTTTACACTCTAAGATATAAGAGTTTTAGGGGATCAAACATTTTCATTTCCAAAAAGTGAAAATTTTATTCTAAAAAATTATTTGAGAATCAAAATTTATCGTCATGAGAATAGTCGATAAAAGATAGTCTAAAAACGTTAAAATAAATAAATAAATAAATATCTACCGATAATTTTAAAAATGTCAATAATAAATACATGAACAAAATAATTTAATCCAAACAAATTTAATTTTTTAGACAAAAATTTTAGTCCAAAAGAATATAATGTCAGGGTTCCGTTTTCCAGTCCCCATTCCGGTGACATCAATCAGTGGGAAGTGAACAAAGTTAGGGATCTATTCGGGTGAAAAACAATCAATCGCACATCAACCACTAGTTTGGCTAGATAGATACGACAAAGAAGATCTAAAGTCAAGTCATTCATTCGGCACTAGTCTGAACGAGAAGAATAGGGAAAAAGAAATGGGGTTACAGGAAAGGAAAGCAAATGGTGTGGAAACAAGTGAAAGGTCATGAGGCTGGGGTGTCCATGATGGCGGGAATGGCAAGGAGGTATTGAGAACTAGATCCAAAACTTGGATTGGTGGTGGTTGGACCTAGAGGGACTGGCTAGAGGAAGGTGATCAGAGTTGATGCTTGTTTGTGAGGAGGAATTAGGGTTTGGGGAGAGTATAAGGTTAAATTAAGAATTTTGCAGTAAGGAAAAAGTGTATTTTTTATTTTATTTTAGAAACATTAGAAATACTAAGGGTAAATTATAAATACATCCCTTGAGTTTTGCTTAAAATAAAGATTTCTTCCTGTGATTTGAAAAATTACAAATAACCATTTGTCAGAATTTTTTATTTAACAAAATTAAGTAAAAAAATAAAATTCATAATTGTTCTCCTATATAATAATAAAATTACCTAAATTATTAATTGAAACATATTTATAACATTATTAAAAATTGTTAATTGACTTCATAATTTATTAATAAAAAGGACGATTTGTTATGAAGTTAGAAATCTCAAGGGTGGAATGTAGTTTTCAAAATCACAAGGGTGATTTGTATTTTAATCAAACATCAGGGGGTGTATTTGTAATTTATCCATATACTAATTAGTGTACACCAACTAACACTAATTAAGACGGGATAAGTTCCCCTTCATATTTCATTTCTCTATACCTGTTCATACTCATACTCTTCTTGTAGGCCTCAATTTGGACTCACTTTGATGGTCCAAACAATCTACTTTATAGGCTTCAAAATAAAGGTTTTCCATACAAAAAATTAGACATATCTGACAACTATAAACACAAAAACAAATTACGTTTTATTTTACAAAATGAATGGCTTAAGTTTACAATCCTATTTACTATTCATTTTATAAAACAAAATATGACTTGTTTTTGTGTTTATAGATGTCCGATAAAATTATTTTTTTGCATAGATAACCTTTATTACAGAACCTAAGGTGTATTTCCTTGAACTTTCTTGAGAGATGAGGGTACAAATCAACTGAACAACCCAAAACAAGGGCATTGGAGGTCCATCGGCCACAAGAGGGAGCCATCGGCCACCATGGGCCACCAGATAAGATAATCGGCCAACAATATGGCTGGCTGGCCAAAAATTTGGCCGATCGGCCAAACATGGCAGATTCAGGGCAATTTGGACATTTTGCTACGGGTCTTTAAGTATAGGGTTCCAAACCCTATTCTTTCACTTTCACAAGCTCAAAACTTCTTCCCCTTATGCTCTAGGCCAATTTCCTTCTTCGATTCGTGCTTTACACACACTTTCAAGCGTCCCACAAACATTCGATTCGCAAAACCCTTGAGATTTCAAACACTTTGAACCGATTGAAAAATGTTTTTGGTGCCTCATTCTTGACTTCCATCACTTGGGGTTTGTTTCCCTCGAGTTACCCTTGATCTTTGTGCCCTCTTCCGCACTTCGACATTTTCTTTCATTTTTTACCTCTCGGAGTTGACTTTTTGTTGACTTTTGGCTTTCTCACCTATTTTCGACATCTTCGACTATTTTCTCATTCTTCTTGAGATGGCGGATGACACTCCACATGATGGGGCTCCTCCGGGGATGGAGATAGATCTCGAGTTTGAGTCTTTGCCGCTCGGCATTCGACCTCGATCTTTTGATCCAGCATCTTATGACCCTGACGTACATGTGTTGCCCCCCGACGACATCCGCCAGTTCAGGAGATTCACGCGAGGTGCACCAGAGGACCTCCTGCTACGCGAGCTAGAGTTACATTTATCCAATGGCGCCGCTAAGGTATGCTCTTCCTCTTTACCTTCTGCAATGTAGGTCATATGTCTTAGATAGCCAATATTGCTCTTCATCTGATTAGTCCAAACACACTTGCATATCACATGCCTAGTTTATTCTGAGCACATTCATACATGATACTTCTGTCAACTCGAACATATGTACAAACTGCATTTCTATCAATTCTGAACACATGCATACACTGTATTCCTGACACTGCTTTGCATCTGTTTATCTAGGACACGGGAGATTCTCATGCCTTCCGGGGTTATGGGAACACCATTGCATGAGACTGGTACATGGTGCTACCCGATGATGTTCGCCACATCGTCGATGAGGCCAGTTTTGGTATATTCTGCATGGGACTCTCGCGCCTCACTGTGAGTTGGACTCTTCTAGGCGCCTTAGTGGAGAGGTGGTGGGACACCACTGATTCCTTCCACCTTTCTACAGCAGGGGAGATGACGATGACTTCCTTTGATTTCTCCATGCTCACCCGCATTGGAGTAGGGGGTGATCCGATCCCTTTCGACACTGATATGGGTGAGTGGGATGCTGCTCAGATCTTTTTGCTAGGGACTCGCCCACCACTATCCCGAACAGGGATGGTGCGATTTTTGTGGTTCGCCGACCAGTTCAGGGGGGAGATGTCAACGATCCGCGAGGAGGTCGAGCTCTACTCCCGGGGGTTCCTCATGTTCTTGCTTGGCACTACTCTATTCGCCGATCCGGCGAACACCGTTGGCCTCTACCTCTTGAGCGCACTGGTAGACTTGTCTCACATCCGGCGCTATGACTGGGGCGGTGCAGGCTTGGCAACGCTGCATGGATACATGAGTTCCTTATCTCGCCGAAGCGGGCACCTGCTAGGAGGCTACTGGAGAGCCTGGGAGGTACATCTTTCCCTTATGCTTTACAGTCCTGCTTTACATTATCTGTACACCACACACACTGCATAACACGCAATCTGCTTTACACTAGTTATACACTGAACAATACACTGCACATCATTCTCTGATTTCTGCTTTATCTGTATACTACTTTACTGATAAACATACTCATTGTTACCATTTCACATTCTGTAGTTGTGGGTTTATGCCTATTTCCCGAGGCTTGCCCCAGAGTTGGTGGTAGAGACGCCCTCCCATGGTTCCATATTCACATAGGAACGATGTGAGATGCGAGCGGAGGCTGCGAGAGTCTTTCTCATTCTTCCGTCGATATTTTGACACTGTAGCCGCAGCGGAGGTATTTCAAACCTTACAGTTCATCTGAGCTTTGCTTTATATTGCACTTTCAATAGCAGATAACAACCTGTATATCCATTATTTGCAGATCACCTGGCAGCCTTGGACAGTGCTGCCTGACGCAGTTAGAGACCGATTTATGGGCGCTCGGGAGACTTCCCGATTCCGGGTTTTGCTCGAGGGTTCGGTCTGTCGAGCGTGGTACTTAGGTGAACGCTTCCTGCGACAGAGCCTTGGTTTTCCGGAGCTGGTGGTTCCGATGCCGCCTCCTTCGCACATGAGGCATACAGAGACGTACACTCCACAGGAGATGGCCGATTTCATGATAGGATGGGATGCCGACTTCTTCAGGCTCGACGACAATTACACCGTCTTTATCCAGACATATCTCATGCAGCCTCTGGCTAGTGTTCGTCGAGGTGAGAGAGAGAGACCTGTAGCCACAGCAGGAGGAGTGGGAGGATCCAGGGCGACCCTGTAACGCCCTCAAAATAATACATATAAACCCAACATTCATGACATCTATAGACATATGAGAATAAAGCATATTTCCATTTATCAGAGTATTAAGTACAAAAAGTATTACATGTTGACAACAAAAGTAAGTGCCCTACGGCTTACAACTTTCCAAGTCAACGCTTGGGTTCAACAAAAGAGAGTTCTAACTCTAAACATATTAAGCCCTAGGCTTGAATTACATGTAATACAATGATAATCACAAAATAAGCCTTCAGCTTCTAAACCTCCCAAGCTACATCCTTGGAGGCGGCATCTCACCTGTACCTGAAAATGATGTCCCATATAGGGTGAGCCAAAGCCTAGTAGAGATACGCTAAACCAAATATGAGCAATAACTAAAACATTATCATTTGATAAATGTTTAACTCATATAATACTTCAATCATCTACGTTATGCAAACGTAATTAAGATTCCGGGACTTTCACTCTGGACACTCCGGCCAACTTAGATACTGTACATCCAAACAGGGCCCTTCCCGTTTTTAAACCGGAATTAAACTGGTCCGGATTTACTGCATACCTAAACAGGGCTCTTCCCATTTTTGTTATATGTTTGAATTATAATCCAACAGATTCAAATCTGTTTGAATTCAAAACCAACAGGTTTCATACCTGTTCAATTCAAAACCTACAACCACTATTACATCTATAAATAGGACAGCCCTCATTTGGATTTTAGAACTCTAATTTCGTCCTTCATAATTCTGCAAACATCCTCTTCATTTTGCTGCATTATTTTCTTGTCAGAGAGAGTATAAACACTTAGTGTGTTCGTAAGGCAAACAATTTGTAGTGCTGCTATTGTTTGTAGTAGACCATTTCATCCTGGGAGATAGACGTCCAAATTCTGAAAGCACCGTGGGGAGGACGAATCTGTCTTAAGGACACAGTGTCAAACACTAGACTTGATCAGATCATAATTCAAAGAAATTAAATCAAGTAAGTTATTTAATTTATTTTTAGTGTTATTATTAATTATTTAAATTAGATTTTAATTTTGTTTTTGTAACAAAATAAAATATGTTATTTATTTATTTATTTTTAATTTCGAGTTTGATTTTTGTAATCAAATAAATTCTCTCATTTCCTTTATTTCTTTATATTCTGGTTGTTGTTTAGTACACAACAGAATTTAATTTATTTAAATACAGTGAAGATTGTCCAACACTAGGAAGATCGGTGACTGAACCATCGAAGTTGAACCAAGAAAAAATATTTGAAGGGGATTACATCATCATAGGTGCAGATCAGTGAAGAAAAAAAGAAAAGCAGCAACACCAAGTTCGTGAACAAAGAAGAAGCACAAAAATTGGGTTTGGCAACCGTACCTGTTGCAAATCCTCAATGATCGACTACTTGGTCTTTCTGTAACAGTTCTGCCGGAGTGAGCTGCCGGAGAGAGGTAGTCCACTCTGCTGTAAAAGCCTCCAGTTAGACCCAAAGATGAGAGATGTGAGAGATATGAGCATGTTTTGTTTCAGATAATTGAACAGAGGGTAAATATGTCTTTTTACCAATCTAATGCCATACAACTGGACTGTAGGTGGTGAACTCAACTATAGTGCGATTTTTTGAATTTTTTTCCGTTTAAGGGTAAAATAGGCTACCAATCACGTTCCCAAATACCGCCATTGTTGATACATGAAAATGTAAATAAATATGATTAATAAAAAATGTGAAATTATTGTTTCATACGGGTTTAAATATTGTATTAATTTTAATAGAGCCTATTACTCACACATTGTTGATACACAAAAATGTAAATAAATATGATTAAAAAAAAGTGAAATTATTGTTTCATATGGGTTTATAACACAATGATCTCTTTAATTATTACCAAATATCACTTTACTCATTTAATCTGTAAAATTGTATATCTTGATCTCTTTAACTACAAAAATATATCAATTTCACCATTTTCAAACCACTTCTAAAAGAGGTGAATTTGTAAAATATTTATAATTGAGAGTATCAATATGCACGGATTGATAGATAAATGAATAAAATGATATTCGTTAATAGTTGAAGGGATATTGTGTAATTAACCATTTCAAAACGTAAGCTTACATTGATGTGGACAATAGCATTCCTCACAAACTTGAAGAGATCCCAGACATTTAGACGGTATGGTCTTTTTTTCTTTTTTTTTTGCATATGTTTTAATATTTTCGTAGTACCCTTTAACTTCTTTAATCCAATAATTTGTAGGACGATCCCTAGCATTTTACACCTTTTCATGTCCTGGGTACCTTTCTAGAGTATCTGTCCTAACCGGTTGAGAGAACCTTTCCATTGGAGCCATTAAAATGGGATGGAAGTACAGTTTTGACAGACTCAACCTGTATATACATTAAACCCATGTAAGTAAACACAATTATAGCACTAATAAAAAATACAAAGACAATGAAATTTGTATTTTTATCATTCATAGTCATTTTTAATAAAAATTTGTATTTTTGGAATTTACTTGTGTAGATCTATAAAACAAAGACAATATTGGATATGAAATTACGTTAAAAAAAAATAACAAATGAAAAGTTCATTTAGAATTTAAGTGTTGAGTAGTTTTTGCTGAATTTCTCATAGATGACAGGTGCTGTCACCTAATAAGTCCCATTTCTAAGTTTATCTTTGGTTGTCAGCTTCTCTATAATATCTAATCATTCAATAAATATTACTAGGGGTTTTATGGATTTTCAGTACCATTTTCTGCCATATTACAGCAGGCCTCTTCTTTCTCATTGCTTTCCATGCAAAGCTCAAATTATAACCACCACAAGAATGTATAGTATGTATTGCTTGGTTCAGTCTTCATATTTGGAAGAGCTGCCAATGTTCTTCCAGAGTAACTTCTCTGAACTCCAAAGTTATAGGAAATGGGGAGTTCCATCTGACTTCCCTCAATCTCCAACACCATAGCATTCGTGCGCTTTCTACAACATCATTTCTAGGTCCATATCTATTAGGGGTGGGCGTGGGTCAGTTGCGGCCACGGAACCTCCAATTCGCCATCCGTCCGCCAGATTGGCAAATTAGAGAAAATCAATCCGCATCCGTCCGCCAATCCAGCGGATGTGGATTGAGCGGATTGGCAGTTTGGCGGATGGATGCGAATCGGTTCAGCGGTTTAAAATTTTATAAATTTTCAATATAATTCGACTTATGCACTTTCTCAAAAAAAGGAAGAAAGTATTACAGTCTGTGACTTAAAAAAATATTACAATCACTGCATGCCTCATCCAAAGCAAGAAAGTTTGAAACTTTAAAATATCACAATCACTGCATACCTCATCCACATACTGCAATCACAGCATGCCTCATCCACATAAAGTATTACAATATGTGGTTCTTAAAATATAAAAACAATTCAAACCACCAAAACTATGAACAGAGCAGTAGTAGAGATTGTATGTCTCTGTATTGTTACATCTATATCTGTTTTTGAAAACAAAAACCAAGTAGCATATATCATATTTTCTATTTATTATTTTTAGAGATAGATTTAAAAATCAAAAAATATAGATAAATTATACATTTATTTTTTTCAATTCAAAAAAGATATTCAAGTTGAAAACTTTTTTTCAACAGAATATTTAAACTCTTTTTTAATTGAAAACACAAACAAAATATTTAAACAAACTGAAAACACCAAGTTTTATAAATTACTAGGGGTGTTCGCGGTTTGGCGGTTCGGTTGCGGCCAAAGGAATCTCAAATCCGCCATCCGTCCACTCGTCATCACGCATCCGTCCAAAATGCAACGGATCGGTTTGGTTCGGTCGGTTTTGGCAAATCGGTATATCCGCTGCTCACCCCTAATATCTATCAACTTTAGAGGCAGCAATTGTCCAAGCAAATAAGTACATATATATATTTTTTAGTTCTTCCACTTGGATAAGTCATGTGACATTAATATTTTTTTTTTTATCAACTTGAACTTTCTAAAGCTATATGAATATCTCATCTCTCCTTTTCTTTTGGATGACAGAGACAATATCCTGTATTGATTGCTTCTTTATTCATATTAGGAACTGACCATAAGAAGAATCTAAACTTGCTTTCAATTTATTTTATTTCACTCTTGGATAAAATTAGATGGAGAGCAGTGCACTTGTTTGCTGAACAAAATTTGTATGAATGAATCTGCCTGCATATTGTAGAAACATTGTTGTCCTGTTTTTTGTTCTCTTTTAAATTTTTGCTCCAGTTTTTAATTGTCCTCCTTGAATTTGATGGTTAGGGATTTTAAGTTTTAAGTTATCTCATGCATTGTTTTTGGTTATTGTCAGGTTAGATGGTGATGGATGGGGTGACTCGCTGAAGAACCTCGTCTACAACATATTAGGTCTCATCATCTGAGATTGGATTTGGCCTTTTTTTTTAAAAAAAAAAAAAAATTGTTTCCATTTTCTTTTAGATTACGCACTATAGGCTGAGATTGGAATTGGTCCTTTTTTTTGGATATGTGTTTTCTTTTAGATACAAGAATGCACTCATATCAGTGATTTAAAAGGCAGGCTTAAGCGCAAGGCGCAATGTTGCGCTTCGAACAGGTCGAGATTGGCAGATTAGAGAAAATCAATCCGCATCCGTCCGCCAATCCGGCGGATGTGGATTGAGCGGATTGGCAGTTTGGCGGATGGATGCGAATCGGTTCGGCGGTTTAAAATTTTATAAATTTTCAATATAATTCGACTTATGCACTTTCTCAAAAAAATGAAGAAAGTATTACAGTCTATGACTTAAAAAAATATTACAATCACTGCATGCCTCATCCAAAGCAAGAAAGTTTGAAACTTTAAAATATCACAATCACTGCATACCTCATCCACATACTGCAATCACAGCATGCCTCATCCACATAAAGTATTACAATATGTGGTTCTTAAAATATAAAAACAATTCAAACCACCAAAACTATGAACATAGCAGTAGTAGAGATTGTATGTCTCTGTATTGTTACATCTATATCTGTTTTTGAAAACAAAAACCAAGCAGCATATATCATATTTTCTATTTATTATTTTTAGAGATAGATTTAAAAATCAAAAAATATAGATAAATTATACGTTTATTTTTTTCAATTCAAAAAAGATATTCAAGTTGAAAACTTTTTTTCAACAGAATATTTAAACTCTTTTTTAATTGAAAACACCAACAAAATATTTAAACAAACTGAAAACACCAAGTTTTATAAATTACTAGGGGTGTTCGCGGTTTGGCGGTTCGGTTGCGGCCAAAGGAATCTCAAATCCGCCATCCGTCCACTCGTCATCACGCATCCGTCCAAAATGCAACGGATCGGTTTGGTTCGGTCGGTTTTGGCGGATCGGTATATCCGCTGCTCACCCCTAATATCTATCAACTTTAGAGGCGGCAATTGTCCAAGTAAATAAGTACATATATATATTTTTTAGTTCTTCCACTTGGATAAGTCATGTGACATTAATATTTTTTTTTTTATCAACTTGAACTTTCTAAAGCTATATGAATATCTCATCTCTCCTTTTCTTTTGGATGACAGAGACAATATCCTGTATTGATTGCTTCTTTATTCATATTAGGAACTGACCATAAGAAGAATCTAAACTTGCTTTCAATTTATTTTATTTCACTCTTGGATAAAATTAGATGGAGAGCAGTGCACTTGTTTGCTGAACAAAATTTGTATGAATGAATCTGCCTGCATATTGTAGAAACATTGTTGTCCTGTTTTTTTTCTCTTTTAAATTTTTGCTCCAGTTTTTAATTGTCCTCCTTGAATTTGATGGTTAGGCATTTTGAGTTTTAAGTTATCTCATGTATTGTTTTTGGTTATTGTCAGGTTAGATGGTGATGGATGGGGTGACTCGCTGAAGAACCTCGTCTACAACATATTAGGTCTCATCATCTGAGATTGGATTTGGCCTTTTTTTTTAAAAAAAAAAAATTTGTTTGCATTTTCTTTTAGACTACGCACTATAGGCTAAGATTGGAATTGGTCCTTTTTTTTGGATATGTGTTTTCTTTTAGATACAAGAATGCACTCATATCAGTGATTTAAAAGGCAGGCTTAAGCGCAAGGCGCAATGTTGCGCTTCGAACAGGTCGAGATGACGCGCAATACACAAGGCGTAGCTTAGGCGCTGAGACGAGAGCTTTTTTTCGAGGTGCGAGGTGTGGGTTTCATGGGTTTTACTTATTTTTCTACTCCAACAGTTGTTTATTAAGTTATTTATTTATTTATTTATTTTTGGGCATACTCATAGAGATTCAAAACTCTTCAATATAAAATGACCAAATGTGGTCAAAAGAGAGCAGAAAGTGATAAAAGATTGAATGTTATGCTTTTTATCTTTTGTTGGATATTACATTTCTAGTTTTTACAAGATTGAACGTTATGATTAAAGATTATTGGAAATGTTATGATTTTTGAAATTATATATATATTTGTTATGTTAAAAAGTTTACCTATTTTATAATTTTGCTTTTTTCCTACTACTTGTGCTTCACTTTGGTGAGGCGCTCGCCTCGCCTCATGTCTTGTGCTTAGGCTATGGGAGACCTTATCGCCTCGGTGCGCTTAGAGCCTTTTAAAAAACTGACTCATATATTTTTTGGTTGATTAGTATAATTTCATTAAAGATGAGGCACCAAGGAACTATACTAAGGGAGTGTTTGATAACCTGATTCAACACTTAAAACTGAATGTATTAGGTGATAATCAATTAAGCTCGTTTGATAACCACAATTGATATCACTTAAAAATTTAAGTGCTTCCTAAAATGTAGAGTAAAATTTAAGCAAATTTTAAGTCACATGAAACTTAAATTTAATTAAACTTATAAATACTAAACATAAGCATCAGTGTGCATTATTATAAACTTATTATCACCATCACCGTTACTGCTACCACCACCATCATGCCACCAACACCACAACCACTACAACAACCATCATGCCACCGCCACCACTACCATGCCATTGCCACCGCTATCACCACCATCATTGTCATGCCACCACCACTACAACTACCATCACATTCATCACCATTGTCATTGTTGCCATAAGTACCACCGTCATTTTACTATCATTACCATCGCTATCACCGTCGCCACCAACACCATCAATGCCACCGCCAATACTACCACCACCACCATTCTATCACCACCACTATTATCACCACCATCACAATATAAAATTTGAAAAAAAAATAAATTTTAAATTTGATCTTATACATATCAAACAATTTGTTTTTAATTTAATAATTGAAATTTTATCAAACAGTTTTTCATCTTAAAAAATTCAGCATTTAGTTTTCAATAATTCATTTTCAATTTTTAGCTTTATCAAACACTACCTAACTATACATCAAAATTTACTCAAAGTCTCTATAAAATCCAAAAAAATACCTATGTATTTACATGTGTATGAAGGCATGTATTTTGACTTGCTTTGACAATCAGAACCTGTGTTGATGAAGTCTTGTAAATGGGTATGGTTCTTAAAATGGTATAAATTTAGTAATCTTGAAGCTGAATATGTAAACTTTGTACTAGAATTATATTAAAATCCTCAATCATGAGCTGTGTGTTACATCCTTACAGAATTCTCTAATATATCCAGATGGGACCTTCCAAGAATGAAGAGCCAAAGGAAGAATCTAGAACTCCCTAGTGAATTCCCTGGCAAACTCTAGCACATATAAGACCATGGAGAATTCTAGAAGGCCCTAGAGAATTCAAGTACATACAAATTTGTACATATAAACTAGACTTGTAGATATTTGTATAGATATTTCTAGAAGGCATTCAAGAATGATCTTGTAGCTTGTAAGAAGGCTTCCATGGGAAGCTTCTACATGTCAATTTCTTGTGTGTTCTAGAATGCTCCAAAAGGGCCTATAAATAGGAGAGGAGCTCATTTGCTCCAATCCATCCAAAAGTTGTATAAATTCTCTCAAAGTGAATGCAAATGCATTCTCTCAAACTCTCTGGCCTTGTTTGGTTTGCTTTTGAGAAACAAATTTAGGAGAAAATTTTCCAAAAGTTTGTTTGGTTTAGTGATTTTGGAAAAAAAAATTCAAAATCACTTTCTCTCCTACACATCAATCAATCATTTTTTCTTTCTCCTCTCTCCTTCTTAATCACTTTTTTTTTTCTCACACACATCTACTCAACTACAAAAAACCAAAAAAATTTCTAAACTGTCTCCCCAATTTTTTGTTTGAAAATTTATCTCCCAAAGCCAAACCAAACACACCCTGTCTTCTTACTTGTCTTTCTTGTAAACTTGTGAGTTAGGCTGACTTAGCACTAGACATGTTTTCATGATCTTGTCTTCCAAGGAAAAAAAATAGAAAACTGTTTTTATTTTGTATATTTTTTTTTTCAATATACATTTAAATTTTTTTGGTTTTTTGAAAAATAAGAAATGGTAACTCAACCAAGCACCCCATAAGAAAATTGCTTTTACCCTCAAGTTTCCTTTAAGTGTATGTTGTCCTTGCATCAAGATGTTCACTTGAATGAGTTTTGCTTGAGAATGGTTTTGTTCATCACTTGTTGTGGGTAAGGATAGAACTTTGCTAGCTTCCACAAACTGCTCTGAAGAGTTTTTGTTAAGTCAAATAAGGAACAGAGATCCTCTAAAACTTGGGTTAGTTTACTATTATATTATATTTGTGGACCAAATCAGATAATGTCTGGTGCTTTCCTTTAGTGCTTTGGTTAACTCACAATGTATTTTTCTCAATATCTATAGCTTTCGAAATGATTTGGCTTTGCAGTTGGTGCACAGACTTTTGACATGGGCTCCAGTAAATTATGAAACTGTTTAACTTCTATTTCTCTTTTAGTGTAAATTGTGAATGCTTTCATTTATATAATATGTACCACGATCAAATATATATATATATATATATATCTTTGTTATAAGAATGTGCACCTGTGTTTTCAAGGAAAGCAGAAGATAAACATAGAAGCTATCATAATTAGTTATAATTTCTCATACAATTTTACTTGCACGCAAAAACTCCCATTCTCTTAAATGATTTAAATTATTTTATTATAGGTATGTGCATGTGTGTTTGCATGGAAAGCAAAAGACGAATGATTTGGTTCATTTTCTTGACTTCCAAAATTGTTATGGGCTCGAAAATTGGAGGTACCATTTTGGTGTCCATAGAAACTCTCATTCTCTTAATCTGGGTAAGGTCAGGATTTGACCATATGTGTTTTGGTGGAATGACCAAGTAACTTAATGGGCCAAACATTAGATGGCACTTTCTTCCTACTATTTTAGTTGATGGAAGATAGAATTAAATAACCAATCCGGATGATCTAGTTTTTCCATAGTAAATGGTCTAAAGCTCAAACAACTAGCAAAATTTGGTTTGGCCTATGGAAAATCTAGCACATGAGAAAATTAGACATCATATTAGCGAAATTACGTTAGAACATGAGGTAGTGTGCTGCTGACATAAGCAAATACTTGTAGACTGGGTTATAACCATTTTCAATGCTGGGCGAAATCATTAGGTGCCATTGATGAGTTCATTGATCGAGTAAAGATTATTTAATTTGCTATACATACGGGATATAGCCTTTTGTTCACATTTATGTAGTGTTAATTATGTAAATGCATGTTTGCACATAAATGACAGTTCTTAATTTATGAATGTTGCAGGAGGACCAATTGGGTGTTCATGATGCTTTGCAGCATTCATATTTCCAATCTCTGCCTAGAAGATGAGCACCCAAGAGTTATCAATACATAAAAATAAAAAATAAAAAAACAGTGAAATGTCTATGGTAGTGTGTAGTTAGCTGGCCTCTTGCCAACATCATTGTAGTTAATTGTTTGTCATTGTAGTATTACTCTAAAACAAATGAGTACAGAGTTACGTCAATAGAAAGAAACAAAGCTTACATATTTGAATCAAAAGCTCAATTACTATTATGAATTATGTTGTGCTTTCTGTAACTGTTATTGATATGTTTTGACGAAAAATATTTTTTAAAAACGTTTTTGTGTGGTATTTTCTTTTTAAGTGAAAATATATTTTTAGTATTTATTTTCGTTCAAATAATTTTTATTTTTATAAGAAAATTCAAAAATTGAACCAAACAAATTTTTATTCTTTCCTTTCTTGTGAAATCATGACATTGAATTATATGGAATTATTTATCCCTAGATTACTGGTCTTGAAATTACTAATGTCTTACAATTATGTAATGTATCCAACATTTGCAATGTTCTTGGTATAATATAGGGGATTAGTAAAAGAGTCTTGCTATCTACTTCTACCTTCTTCCTTTTTTTTTAGAACCCCTATCTTCTCCATTTTTCTTCTAAGAGTGCTCTATTAACATCCCATTTATTATTTTGGACTCTCGTTTATTTGGACTTTCAATTATATATTTTAAAACCCTTAAAATTTCTTCTCTCCCTAAAAAATACCAAAATTATCCTTATAAAAATTTCACCCCCTTTCAAATGCACACCACCACATCCTTAAAAACCATTTTCTCTCAAAACCCTTTAAAAAAAAAAAAAAAAAAATCTCCAAAACCCATTCTCTTTCACGGTGGTGGAAAAAAAATGTTTCTAAAGTGAATCAATCGGTGTAAGGAACATGTTGTCTGCAATCTTCACTTTTTTCTTCATATTAGATGCATATGTCTTTCTTCAATTTCATCCATTTCTTTGATCAATCCTAAACTCTAATAACAATGGATATATATGTGTGTGTGTGTGTATCTGTAGTTTGAAGGAAGCAAATTCACATTTTACTTTGTCTCAATGTCGCTCCTTCCCTATCTTTCGAAGTCTCTCTCCTCTCTTTCACTAAGAATGTTTGGATGTTCTCGAACAAATAAGCTCTGTTCAGGTTTATGTTCCTGAAGAAATAATCAATATTTGGGTCTGTGTTCCTGAACATCATAAAACAAAAACTCATGCAAATGTGATTAATTTTAACCCTTCAAAGTGTATCAAGTTTTCATGTTTGGATCTGTGTTCCCAAACAAATAACCAATGTTCGGGTTTGTGTTCCCAAACAAATAAATAATGTTTGGGGTTGTGTTCCCGAATTTTGCTCATATGTTTGGGAGTTTAGTACAGAAAAAATACAAATAGTTTTCACTATTTTTGATGTGTTTTTTAAAAAACTTACTCTTACAAGACCAATCTCCTCTAAACTTATATTGTTGTACTCCTCTTGTCTTATGAAGTTGTGGTTGCCGAAAAAATTTCTACTCATTACCATTGCCATTGCCGGAGAATTGTGTAATCGAATGGTTGCTATCGTTACCATCAAAATATCGTTGTTGGAGGGTTCTCAAGGTTTTGATGGTGGGATTTGGGGAAGATGTATAGCGATCTCGGTTTTCCCTCCATTGTTTATTGTACTCCGAACTCGGTTCCGTGGATGATTGTTGTTGTCTGTATCGCGTTTTTGTCCTTTAATTTCTTGTATTTGAGTTTTGGGATGTGTTGGGCAAGGTTGAAACAGGTTGGTTGTGATTTGAAACAAATAGCTACTGCCCAGATTTTGGTCTCCCCGCTCGAGCGGGCCCTTTTGCATTTGCTCCTCCGTTCGAGCGGCCAGTCAAATGCTCGAGTGGGATTCTTCGGCCTTCAGTATTTTTTTCGCAGGTCTGCAGAAGCTGGAAGAGTGCTTTCGACGCTCGAGCGGGAGTCTGTGTCTGACGCTCGAGCGGGGCGTCCCATGCTCGAGTGGATTGTGTGTATTTCAGTCCGAGAAGAAGCCATTTTGAATCACTTTTTCGGCTCTCTCTCTCTAAAGCATTCCAAAACCCTAGGTTGAGAGATTCTCACTCTAGGATACTCTCTCTCTCTATATATATATTTTGATCTTGATTTAGTGAGACCCAACCCTTGTGTCTTCATTAAAGTGTTGGAGCTTCTCAAGACCTCCATTTCCATTCGAATAGAAGTTGATTTCTCCACCTTTGGAGTTCACCACTTGCTTGGTTCATCTTCTCCTCTGAGCTCCGAAATTTGAGGTAGGGACATTCTACTCTTCTCTATGAGTTTTAACATAAGTATTGGTCATTTTGTATAAATGGTGGTATTTGGGATTTTTGGGTGAAGTTAGGGTTTGAAATTGAAATTATAAAATAGGGGTTTTCTATTTTTGGGGTTCCAAGTATATGTGTGGTCCCTAAAATGAGGTTATTGTGTATGATTGATGAAATTTGGCCTTGGGAGCAATATTTGAGAAAAAGGGGAAATGCCCTAATTAATTGTGAATGTTTAATTTGTATAATTAATTATGAATGTTTAATTTGTATAATTAATTTTTGAGAAATATGGAAATATGAAATTGAGTTGAGAATTATGAAATTGAGATAAAGTGAGATTGAATGGTGTAGTTGGATTAATTAACCACTCACCTATGAAAATGTTGCAAATTTATCTGTTTGATATATTTCTTCATCTGTTTAGAAATAACTACTTTGGGCTATCGGTGGAGGATAGTTTTGATTGTTGTAGACACCGCATGATGATTAGGTGAATTAAAACTAATCAATTGGAATGTGTCATTGAATATGACGGTGGGATTAACACATTGAATATGTGCTTTAAAATGATCATTGTATATGATAAGTGTTTAAATACATTTCATATGTATATTGTTTGGGAGGAGATAGGGGATGTACTCCAATGTGTGGGATAATTTTTGAGAAATATGGAAATATGAAATTGAGTTGAGAATTATGAAATTGAGATAAAGTGAGATTGAATGGTGTAGTTGGATTAATTAACCACTCACCTATGAAAATGTTGCAAATTTATCTGTTTGATATATTTCTTCATCTGTTTAGAAATAACTACTTTGGGCTATCGGTGGAGGATAGTCTTGATTGTTGTAGACACTGCATGATGATTAGGTGAATTAAAACTAATCAATTGGAATGTGTCATTGAATATGACGGTGGGATTAACACATTGAATATGTGCCTTAAAATGATCATTGTATATGATAAGTGTTTAAATACATTGCATATGTATATTATTTGGGATGAGATAGGGGATGTACTCCAATGTGTGGGAGGAGATAGGGGATGTAGTCCATTGTTTCCAATGATAATTAAGTTGGCCGGAGTGTCTAGCGTGAAAGTCCCGAAACCTTATATACATCTGAATGATGTTGATGAGTTGAAGTGTTATTGTTATGAGTTGTACTCTCATTTTGAAATGAAGTATTGAGTGTTAATAATATGAGTTGTAGTCTCATTTTGGATTGATTATATATGAAGTGTTGATAGTATGAGTTGTAATCTCATTTGAAACTGTTCGGATAAACAATGAACCATAGCTACGAATTGGACTGAAATATGATTGCGAATATGGATTGGTTATGGAAAAGATGTACATTGGTTTATATGAGTTAAACATTTATCAAATGCTAATGTTTTAGTTATTTCTCATATTTGGTTTAGCGTATCTCTATTGGGCTTTGGCTCACCCTATATGGGACATCATTTTCAGATACAGGTAATATACCGCCTCCAAGGATGTAGCTTGGGAGGTTTAGAAGCCGAAGGCTTATATTTTTGTAGTCATCCTTTGTATTACATGTAATTCAAGCAAAGGGCTTAATATCTTTAGAGTTAGAGCTCTCTTTTGTTGAAACCAAGTGTTGACTTGGAAAGTTATAAGACCGTAGGGCATTTACTTTTGTTGTCAACATGTAATACCTTTTGTAAGAAACACTCTGATGAATGAATATATTTTACCTTCTTATGTCTATGGATATTATAAATGATTGATTTAAGCTTTTATTTTGAGGGTGTTACAAGATGAACGGGTGGTGATGAATGTAGGTGCTCTCATAAACCTTATCTTATGATTTAGTAGATGTGTGGGCTCAATTATGAGATGGGGTGCCCCAAAATGATTGATGTCCTCTTTAGTAATTTCATTTATGGTTGTTATTGTAATAAAAAAAAATGAGTAGTCCAAAATAAAAATATAAAAATAAATAACAATCCTATTAATAAAATCCTATCCCATATTTGTTTAGAATTACTAGACACAACATACAAAATATAAAGTCCATAATTTGCTGATAGTTTGGTCTTTTGGACCCTCATAACGGGAGGTTTTAAATGCTCTTGCAAAACTTCTTGAAACACCTTATATATTAAAAATAATAATATAATATTGTTATACACTCTAATTAGTGTATCAATTAACACATTAATTATTATACGTTTAAAAAAATTAGCACATTAATTAAATACAAAATTAGATAGGATCATGTTGAGTGGTGTAACTCATATGTATATCTTAGTTGGGATTGTCATTAGTCTCTTGACTTTGTGTACAATCATAAGTTCTTTTCTGTGAACTTAATTCCTGTCCTTTCTTGTAAGGAAAGACATGTTCAAAAAACACAACATTCCTTGACTCTATAATAATGTTCACATTTATATCAAGTATTTCTGATTTATAAGTCAGAAACCGATATGCACTACTATTCTGAGCATAACCAATAAACACACAATCTACTGTTTTTGGTCCAATCTTAGTCTTCTTAGGAACATGAACTTCAACTTTTGCCAAACACCCCCACACTTTTAAGTATTTGTAGGAAGGCGGTCAACCTTTGCACAATTCATAAGAGTGCTGTTGGTTTTCTTGTGGGGTATTTTATTAAGAACATAATTAGCAGACAATATTGCTTCCCCCCACAAGTTCTGTGGTAAGCCTGTATGATGACTCTTATGTAATAGGCTTTAATCCCATCCCCTTCGATGAACTATACACTAGCTCTTTTGTTAAACCTTTTGTTACTGTAGTTTGGTGAATAATGCCATGTTGTGCACAAAATTCATTTAATGGTGCATCATATTCACCACCCCTATCACTTCTAATATAAATCAAAATATAACATCCACCACTTGTTGTCTATGGTGTGCTTGATTCATAAATTTCAAATCATGATTCATAAATTTCAAATGAAAAAACCAAAATAATTATGACTACACAAATCAGAATTAATGTTTTGACAAAATCATATCCTCATAAAAAATTTGCCTAAGAATCAAATAATTCAAAAAACCAATCTGATTGTAAGAGATATATAATCAAATATTTGTGACAAAAGAAAATTACATTATCTCATTTAATGCAAGAGATATACCCCCATATTAATAAAATAGTTTATGGTTTAACAAATTTTACTGCACAAGTAAAATAATGATTGACAACTAACTTATGTCACATATTCAACAAATAATAATCCACATAAAAGATTTCTCAAAATTACTTCCAATCAAATAGAACAATATACCTACTTAAATCTTCATGTTATTGAAATTTCTCAGGTATTTAAATACCTATTCAAAATTGATTAGAAATACTCAAATTAATCTGCTTATGTACAAAGTCAACATATTAATTTATCATTCCAAATCACATGAAATTATTTTTTAAGAAATAACTTGAGTTAATATCAATACATGCATATCAAATGCATCAACTAAATATAATGAATTAACAAAATAAATTAATCATGCAAGATACCATGAGATAAAAAGATTCTCAACTCATAAATAAAATCCAACGTAAGTAAACCAGCACGTTTTAAATTTTAAACTCCAAAACCAACAAAACATACCTTGATTTAATCAATTTGATTTGTACACAAATAAACTAATTATATATATAAACATTACAATGTTCTTGTGAATATATATATATATATATTTTTTCCTACTCATGTGCAAAAACTATTCACAGAATTAAAGAATAAATCAGTAAACCAATAAAGGAAAAACTTGCCATAAAGGTTTTTTTTTTTCTGTAATAAAAATGAAATTATTTTGTAAAACTAATATTTAACTCCAGAATCAATTGTTGGAAATGGTTATAAAATTCTGGATAAAACCAGAATTTTTTCCTAAGTTCGGTCTATTTTTTAGGTGGGCCCCGAGTGTTGATTTACTCGGGTCAAAGTGGTAACGCGTTCTATGCCGCGTTGTGATTCACGTGGTATATTTGGTTGCTCAAAACCATTACCGAGTGAATGGGAAATTGAAGCCAAAGTGTGCTCCATGGAAATGGAGTTTTGGTGGAAATTCCTTAAAGTGGTAAATTGGCTTGTCCCACATTGATTTGGTGGGAAGTTTTGAAAGGGTTTATAAGGCTTAGGGTGAGATACTTGGGGTGTGCCCCAAGGGGTACCCAAGTGTTTTAGAGGGAGAGGTTATGGGCAAAATGAGCTAGACCCATTGGACCCAAAAATCACCACACACGCGCGCGCCGCCGCCGTCCGTCTGGGCGGGTGCGTGGTGTGTGGTGGGGCTTGTAATCTTTTTGGGCCAAAAACATTTGAATTTAATTTTATTTTTTATAAAAATAAAATCCAGAATTCAAATTAAAGTGGTTTGGATTTATTGTTCATCCAAACAGGGCCCTTGTTTTGGATTTATTGCTCATCCAAACAGAGCCCTTCCCGTTTTCAAACAGAATTAAACTGTTTTGGATTTATTGCTCATCCAAACAGAGCCCTTCCCGTTTTCAAACAGAATTAAACTGATTTGGATTTATTGCTCATCCAAACAGAGCCCTTCCCGTTTCTATCTGTTTGAATAAACAGATTCAAATCTGTTTAAATTTGAATCTAACAGGTTTCATACCTGTTCAATTCAAAACCAAAAGCCACCTTTACATCTATAAATAGACTAGCCTCCCATTTGAATTTCACTCCAATTTTCGTACTCCATTCTCTGTTTTAAATCTCTACATTTTGCTGCATCTTATTTCTGAAAGAAATAGTGTAAACACTTTGTGTGTTCGACGAACGATTAAATTGTAGTGCTGCTTTTATTCGTTGATAAGATCATTTTATAATTGAACAGGTATGAAACCTGTTGGTTTTGAATTCAAACAGATTTGAATCTGTTGGATTATAATTCAAACAGATAACAAAAATGGGAAGGGCCCTGTTTGGGTGTACAATAAATCCGGACCAGTTTAATTCCGGTTTAAAAACGGGAAGGGCCCTGTTTGGATGTACAGTAAAACAAAACCAGTTTAATTTTGAATTCTGGATTTTATTTTACCAAAAATAAAATTAAATTCAAATATTTTTGGCCCAAAAAGATTAATACTGAGCCGAACAAGCCCAACCCAACCACACACCTGTGCCCAGGCCGAGCCCGGACAGACGGTGGTGCGCGTGTGGTGATTTTTTGGTCCAATGGGTCTAGCCCATTTTGCCCAAAACCTCTCCCTCTAAAACACTTGGGTACTCCTTAGGGCACACCCCAAGTACCAAACCCAAGCCTTATAAACCCATTCAAAACTCCCCACCAAATCAATGTGGGACAAGCCATTTTACAACCTTAATGAATTTCCACCAAAACTTCATTTCCATAGAGCACACTTTGGCTTCAATTTCCCATTCACTTGGTAATGGTTTTGAGTAACCAAATATACCACGTGAATCACAACGCGGCATAGAACGCGTTACCACTTAGACCCGCGAAAATCGGCGCTCGGGGCCCACCTAAAAAATAGACCAAACTTAGGAAAAAATTCTGGTTTTACGCAGAATTTTATAACAATTTCCAACACCTAGTTCTCTTCTTTGTCCTTGTCCACCATTTTTTTTTTGTATGTAATTTGATTTTCAGTTTAAATAAAAAAACTTGACCTGATAATAATTATTTCAATTCATCATGTAATTTTCTATAAAAATATTTTTCGAAATTATTCTCATATATTAAAATTTGGCTTTCATCAAAATTTAATAAAATTTTTAATTTCTATTTCCGAAGTATTAATTTGAAAAAAATAAAATAAATCTTCTTTCATTTAACCTTTTTTCAGTGTACAAAAATTATCTGAAACTAATGGACAAAAAAACTAAAACGATGAATTAATTAACTTTTTTTGGTGTAATTTTTTTTTCCTTTCTTCCATGTAAATAAAAACTAAAACGAAGATTTAATTGTTTAGAGCATCTCTCAGTTTTCATCAACATTTTTGTTTTTTAATCTAATTTGATTTTCAGTTTAAATAGATTTGATGAACTATTAATTTGATAAAAAAAATAAATCTTCTTTCATTTAACATTTTTTCAGTGTACACAAATTTTTAAAACTAATGGACAAAAAAATATTCGAATAACAACTTAGGACTTGTTTGGTTTGGTTTTGAGAGATAAATTTTGAAAATAAATTATGGGAAAAGAGTTTAGAAATTTTTTGGGTTGTTTTTTGTTTGGTTGTATATTTTCGAACTACTTTTGGAGTATAGGAGTTTTGAAAATAATTTTGTTGTAGTTGAATAGATGTGTGTGAGAGAAAAAGTGATTGAGAATGAGAGAGGAATGAGAAAAAATGATTGATTGATGTATAGGAGATAGAAAGTGATTTTTATTTTTTTTTTGTTCCCAAATTCACTAAACCAAACAAAATTTTAATTAATTTTTATATATGAAAATTAAAATAAATGTTTCCAAACAAATGTTTTTAATTTTTTGGAGAAATAGATACAATTTTCAATTAAATAAAATTTTTAATTAATTTTAATATGTGAAAGTAACAGCAACTTCATTAATTAATTCATTTTAATTAATTTTGCAAACAAATGTTTGCACCCTGCGTCCGAGAGATTGCAACGGTGGCCACGTGGACATGAACACTAATTTCTTATAAAAATCAATATGGGCAATTTACATTCTACTATCATTTCAAACACATTTTCTATTACAATAATCCCTACAAAATCCATCCAATCTTCCTAAACACACAAACTAAAATACCTTACTAAAATAGTCAAACCACCAAAAAACCTCAAAAAAACCCACTTCTCAAACATGCATAATGTGTGAGTAATAGGCTCTATCAAACTTAATACAGTATTGATTACACTAAATATTATTATAATTTTCACCAAAATCTCATTTTGCCTCCTCCGCCTTCAATTGTGATAATTAATTATTTATAATGTAGGTCAAATTATAATATTAATCTTTTGTCCATTTAAAATTAATAATATTGATAGAACTTATCACAGTCATTTAGGTAACACTTTTCATATTTTTATTAAAAACTCAATTTGGTTCTTGTATTTTCACCAATATCTTTCTTTGGTATTTGAATTTAAAATTTTCGTAAGCATCATTGATGGAATTTCAAAAAGAAACAAAAAGATGCTATTGCTTTTAGTAGTGCTCATAGAGTTGGAGAGGATTCTGATGAGGATTGTGAGATAAATTCCAAGATTACGACTGCTTTTGTTAAACAATTTAAAAAATCTTTTTTGAAAAAGAATCCTAATCTTTTGGAATCTACTCATACTCATAAATCTAAAGGCAAAGATAAACTCAAAATTAATTCTATAGCTAAGAAGCAGAAAGGAAAGATACAAGGGAACTCTAAAAGAGTCCAATGCTATGAATGCCAAGGATTTGGCCACTTTGCTTCAGAATGTCCTCGCTATCACTTGGGATGATGAATCAGAATCTGATGAAGACGAAAGTGACAACGAAGATCAAGGCGAAGAGGGACATAAACAATTCCTTGCTTTCATGGCAGCTTCTGAAACTGAAGGACAAACAGAGTATCCGAAGAGGCCGGTTGAGAATGCCACTGATGATGAATCCTCAGGAAGTGATGATGAAGAGCTTGAGCAAACTTATGAAAAGTTGTACAAGGAATCTCGTAACTTATCTAAATTGAATAACAAACTCACTACGAAACTCAAAGCATGTGAAAGTGAGAATGTCAAATTAAAGAAAGAGGTTTCCGAGGCTAGGAATGATGCCCTTAGGATTTCTAATGATCGACAAGCTCTTTGTGCAAAACTCTTGACTTGTGAGACAGAGAGGAATGAACTACAACAAATCTATGCAACATATGAAGAAAAAATTGAAACTCTCGAGATATCTCAAGTTGCTTTGGAAGAACTAATGATCAAGAAAGAGGAAGAGCTCAAGTGTGCTATGGCAACCATTGGTCTTTGGAACAAAGGATCAAAGACTTTGGACAATATCATTGGGTCTCAAAAAATTTGTTCTAACAAGAGTGGCATTGGATTTGGTGGTAAGAAAGAGCAAAAACAGAGTGCTTCCACATCTCATGATATAAGAACTCAAGGAAAGGGAGAATAAAAAATTCCACATATGGATGGACTTCTCAATCTTCCTAGAGTTGGTAAGGTCAAAGAAAAGAAGGTATACTCTGTTTTTATTTGTCATCATTGTGGTATGCATGGTCATATTCGCCCTTATTGTTATGAGTTGCATGGAAAAGTGTCTCATAGAGATGGATGAAATTCCAACATCTCGTGGGATAGGAGACACTTCATTAGTGGTAATGAGGTTAAAGGTTTTATTAGACCTCGTTATTTTGTTCAGCTTGAGACCAAACATAGAGCGAGTTTGTATTTGCCTAGACCTAGAAATAGGAAGTTGGAAACCAAGTCGAGACGGGTTCCCATTGAAAGGGAAAGGAACCACAACGTCAAGACACCACCCAAAAACCGCAATTCTCACAACTTTGTTCATTTTAAAGCGGTTTGGGTGAGAAAACTTGACTTGTGTTAATTTGTTTAGTCGTTTTAGTTTTTGGGTTTCTGTTTGTTTTTTTTTTTTTTTTTGAGTCATTTAGTGTGTGCATGTTCGTTTTATGTCTTGCTTTGTTTAGAAAAAGGGAAAAAAAAAATCCCAAAAAGATTTTCTTAGTATGGTTTTGCAAGCTTGAAATTTTTGAGTGGTCCTTGGTGCATATTGGAATTGATGAGAATATCCCTTACATGCTAATATGTGTGTGCTTTCTGTGGTCATTACTCATTTCAGAGTGTGTGTTCTTTGATTAGTATATCTCATTCTGTACACACTCTTGGATTAGAAAATATTGGAGTCTTCCACCTTAGTGATTTTTTTTAATGGACTTCTGGCATGTATCTTTTGCTTTTCTAGAGGAATTGACCTATACTAGCACATCATGGGTGATGTTGAGTCTCTTAACCACCTTCCATCTTTTTGCATCTCCACGGCTTTTCCCCTTTATTCTTTGTAGTCCAGCCATGAGGAAAAGGCTACCTCAGAGTCACCAACTAGGCTATCCTTATTATATTCATGCTTCTCTGGTTCGGTTTCCATACTCTTGAGCGTGTCAGCAGCCAATGAGTGTGCAAAAGTAAGAAAAAAAAATGAAAAAGAAAAAAATGTGCAAAAGAAAGAAAAGAAAAAACTGTGAAAAAAAAAAGATTCATTGATTGAGGGGGAGCCTCCACTTTTACTCAACAAATACCCCTTGATTCGTCGTGGTTTGACTTTCCTTAGTTGTGCTTAGATTCTCTTGTCAGAGGTCCAGCTATCAGATCACTAATAGGATTTGAATCTACTGTTTGTCGAACTCTAAGAGTCACACACACACTTTTATCATGGGATCTATGCTTTTCACATATTGCATAACTTTCTTTTATGAGGAATCTTCTACTGGCTGTGCACATTGCGTTTTCAAGTAATTGTGCTTCTTGGATAATCTTGTGTGTTTCAAGGTAAAAATCTGAAATTCCTTACTTGCTATACCATATTATTTTTTGTCATTATTTTTAGTGAGGGGGAGTTTGGTTTTTCATAACAAGGGTTTGTTAGCATGAACACTTTGATTTGTTTGGTAAGGGAGTTTGGCATTAGTTGGTTTGTGTGTTGCTATGCACTGTTTGTTTATTATTTCCTTCTTGCATGCTCCTGATATTTACATCATCATATCATTGCTTGTGTGGTTTCTGATCTTGCTTTAGTTGATTGAGCTTCCTTTGTCAATTCGTGACAAAAAGGGGGAGTAATGTTGTCCAGTGCATGTGTCTTAGGATTTCATGTATTCATACCATGTGTCGGGTGCATGTGTCTTAGTTTTCAGGTTTTCATGCTACATGTTCTTAAAATCTCCAAGTTGCATCTATTCATGTTTTCCATCTCATACTTCAAATGCTTCAAGATAATCTAGCCATATGTTTATTGCTTTTTCATATACTCTTGTGGGACTAATAGTTGTTTTGAAGATTGTGGTACTAATAGCTGTTTTGCAGATCTTAAGCTTGAGAAAGAAGTTTTTGTTTGTTGGTTGTAATGGGTTGGGGTAATTAGGATTTTATTTGTTAGATGTGTTTTGTCACAGCATCGCCAAAGAGGGAGATTGTTAGGTTTTTATTCTTAGCAATCCCGTTTGACAAAACTCCTTTCAGTTGTACTTATTTTCATACTTTTTGTTTCAATGAGGCTATGAGTTTCTAGATGCGAATCCAACCTGAATTGTGCCTTGCAGAGAAGTTTATGATGTTTATGCTTTCAAGATTGCCACTTCGCTGATTATGACGGGGGTCGAGCTGCCCGGTTAGCTCGCGGCCGAAGCAAAATGCAAAATTGCATTCAAAATTGCATGTCCGTCGTTGCTCGCTCGAGCCAAGGAGTTCTCGCTCGA
>NW_021025523.1:2171273-2191243 GCF_004153795.1 Camellia sinensis
CCCTTATTGTTATGAGTTGCATGGAAAAGTGTCTCATAGAGATGGATGAAATTCCAACATCTCGTGGGATAGGAGACCGCTTCATTAGTGGTAATGAGGTTAAAGGTTTTATTACGACCTCGCGGATGGGAAAAACCCGTCTCGAACTTGTTGGAAACCAAGTCGAGACGGGTTCCCATTGAAAGGGAAAGGAAACACAACGTCAAGACAACCACTCAAAAACCGCAATTCTCACAACTTGTTCATTTTAAAGCGGTTTGGGTGAGAAAACTTGACTTGCGTTAATTTGTTTAGTCGTTTTAGTTTTTGGGTTTCTGTTTGTTTGTTTGTTTTTTTTTTTTTTTTTTTTTTGAGTCATTTAGTGTGTGCATGTTCGTTTTATGTCTTGCTTTGTTTAGAAAAGGGGAAAAAATCCCAAAAGATTTTCTTAGTATGGTTTTGCAAGCTTGAAATTTTTGAGTGGTCTTGGTGCATATTGGAATATGATGAGAATATCCATTACATGCTAATATGTGTGTGCTTTCTGTGGTCATTACTCATTTCAGAGTGTGTGTTCTTTGATTAGTATATCTCATTCTGTACACACTCTGGATTAGAAAATATTGGAGTCTTCCACTTAGTGATTTTTTTTAATGGACTTCTGGCTGTATCTTTTGCTTTTCTAGAGGAATTGACCTATTCTAGCACATCATGGGTGATGTTGAGTCTTCTTACCACCTCTACTTTTTTGCATCTCCACGGCTTTTCCCCTTTATTCTTTTGTAGTCCAGCCATGAGGAAAAGGCTACCTCAGAGTCACCAACTAGGCTATCCTTATTATATTCATGCTTCTCTGGTTCGGTTTCCATACTCTTGAGCGTGTCAGCAGCCAATGAGTGTGCAAAAGTAAGAAAGAAAAAAATGAAAAAGAAAAAAATGTGGCAAAGAAAGAAAAGAAAAAAACTGTGAAAAAAAAAGATTCATTGATTGAGGGGGAGCCTCCTTTACTCAACAATACCCTTGATTCGTCGTGGTTTGACTTTCCTTAGTTGTGCGTAGATTTTCTTGTCAGAGGTCTAGTATCAGATCACTAATAGGATTTGAATTTGTGTTTGTCGAACTCTAAGAGTCACACACACACTTTTATCATGGGATCTATGCTTTTCACATATTGCATAACTTTCTTTTATGAGGAATCTTCTACTGGCTGTGCACATTGCGTTTTCAAGTAATTGTGCTTCTTGGATAATCTTGTGTGTTTCAAGGTAAAATTGAAATTCCTTACTTGCTTACCATATTATTTTTTGTCATTATTTTTAGTGAGGGGGAGTTTGGTTTTTCATAAAAAGGTTTGTTAGCATGAACACTTTGATTTGTTTGGTAAGGAGTTTGGCATAGTTGGTTTGTGTGTTGCTATGCACTGTTTGTTTATTATTTCCTTCTTGCATGCTCCTGATATTTACATCATCATATCATTGCTTGTGTGGTTTCTGATCTTGCTTTAGTTGATTGAGCTTCCTTTTGTCAATTCATGACAAAAAGGGAAGTAAATGTTGCCTTGCATATATCTTAGGATTTCATGTATTCATGCCATGTGTCGGGTGCATGTGTCTTGGTTTTCAGGTTTTCATGCTACACGTTCTTAAAATCTACAAGTTGCATTTATTCATGTTTTCCATCTCATACTTCAAGATAATCTTGTCATATGTTTATTGCCTTTTCATATACTCTTGTGGGACTAATAGTTGTTTTGGAGATTGTGGCACTATAACTTTTTGCAGATCATGATCTTGAGAAAGAAGTTGGCTTTTGTTGGTTGTTATGGGTTGGGGTGATTAGGATTTTATTTGTTAGGTGTGTTTTGTCACGGCATTGCCAAAGGGGGAGATTGTTAGGTTTTTATTCTTGTCAATTCCCGTTTGGCAAAACTCCTTTCAGCTGTATTTGTTTTCGCACTTTTTATCTCAGTGAGGCTATTTGTTTTCAACTCATGGTTTAAAAAGTAATCATCAAAGGATTATTTGTTTGTTCTACACAAAAGAGAGAGTTGTTCTTTGGTGGATTCTGGATGGCTCATCGTCAAGAATTCTGAGGTGAAGACGGGGCTGGAAGAGGCACATAGGGGTTGGTTCAATTCGGGTGTGGATTCGCTAGGTAATTGAGAGTATACCTGTGTAATTCCTTTTATATCTTTTTAGTGGATTGTTTTGTGGCTGTTGCTCGTGGTTTTTTATCACAATTGGAGGTGTCCAATTGTGGTTTTCCACGTAAAATCGTTATGTTCGATTTGTCTTGATTGTTTGAGTTTGATTGGGATTGTTATATTCTGCTTAAAATTGATACATAATCACAAATCAACATCTAGGGTATTTTTAGATTTTTCAAAACACTCCCTTAGTATAGTTCCTTGGTGCCTCATCTTTAATGAAATTATACTAATCAACCAAAAAATATATGAGTCAGTGTTTTAAAAAGCTCTAAGCGCACCGAGGCGATAAGATCTCCCATAGCCTAAGCACAAGACATGAGGCGAGGCGAGCGCCTCACCAAAGCGAAGTACAAGTAGTAGGAAAAAAGCAAAATTATAAAATAGGTAAACTTTTTAACATAACAAATATATATATAATTTCAAAAATCATAACATTTCCAATAATCTTTAATCATAACGTTCAATCTTGTAAAAACTAGAAATGTAATATCCAACAAAAGATATAAAAGCACAACATTCAATCTTTTATCACTTTTTGCTCTCTTTTGACCACATTTGGTCATTTTATATTGAAGAGTTTTGAATCTCTATGAGTATGCCCAAAAAATAAATAAATAAAAAACTTAATAAACAACTGTTGGAGTAGAAAAATAAGTAAAACCCATGAAACCCACGCCTTGCGCCTCGAAAAAAAGCTCTCGTCTCAGCGCCTAAGTTACGCCTTGTGTATTGCGCGTTGTCTCGACCTTTTCGAAGCGCAAGATTGCTTAGGCCTGCCTTTTAAATCACTGATATGAGTGCATTCTTGTATCTAAAAGAAAACACATATCCAAAAAAAAGGACCAATTCCAATCTCAGCCTATAGTGCGTAATCTAAAAGAAAATGCAAACAATTTTTTTTTTTTTTAAAGAAAAAGGCCAAATCCAATCTCAGATAATGAGACCTAATATGTTGTAGACGAGGTTCTTCAGCGAGTCACCCCATCCATCACCATCTAACCTGACAATAACCAAAAACAATACATGAGATAACTCAAAACTCAAAATCCCTAACCATCAAATTCAAGGAGGACAATTAAAAACTGGAGCAAAAATTTAAAAGAGAACAAAAAACAGGACAACAATGTTTCTACAATATGCAGGCAGATTCATTCATACAAATTTTGTTCAGCAAACAAGTGCACTGCTCGCCATCTAATTTTATCCAAGAGTGAAATAAAATAAATTGAAAGCAAGTATAGATTCTTCTTATGGTCAGTTCCTAATATGAATAAGGAAGCAATCAATACAAGATATTGTCTATGTCATCCAAAAGAAAAGGAGAGATGAGATATTCATATAGCTTTTTAGAAGGCTGAAGTCGATAAAATATATATATATATATATATTAATGTCACATGACTTATCCAAGTGGAAGAACTAAAAAATATATACATGTACTTATTTACTTGGACAATTGCCGCATCTAAAGTTGATAGATATGGACCTAGAAATGATGTTGTAGAAAGCGCACAAATGCTATGGTGGTGGAGATTGAGGGAAGTCAGATGGAACTCCCCATTTCCTGTAACTTTGGAGTTCAGAGAAGTTACTCTGGAAGAACATTGACAGCTCTTCCAAATATGAAGACTGAACCAAGTAATACATACTATACATTCTTGTGGTGGTTATAATTTGAGCTCTGCATGGAAAGCAATGAGAAAGAAGAGGCCTGCTGTAATATGGCAAAAAATGGTACTAAAAATCCATAAAACCCCTAGCAGTATTTACTGAATGATTAGATATTATAGAGAAGCTGACAACCGAAGATAAACTCTAGAAATGGCGCTTATTAGGTGACAACACCTGTCGGCTATGAGAAATTCAGCAAAAACTACTCAACACTTAAAAATTCTAAATGAACTTTTCATTTGTTATTTTTTTTTTTAACGTAATTTCATATCCAATATTGTCTTTGTTGTATAGATCTACACAAGTAAATTCCAAAAATACAAATTTTATTAAAAGTGACTATAAATGATAAAAATACAAATTTCATTGTCTTCGTATTTTTTAGTAGTGCTATAATTGTGTTTAATTTCCCATTCACTCGGTAATGGTTTTGAGCAACCAAATATACCACGTGAATCACAACGCGGCATAGAACGCGTTACCACTTTGACCCGAGTAAATCGATGCTCGAGGCCCACCTAAAAAATAGACCAAACTTGAGAAAAAATTCTGGTTTTACCCAGAATATTTCCACCATTTCCAACAGGGTTTAATGTATATACAGGTTGAGTCTGTCAAAACTGTACTTCCATCCCATTTTAATGGCTCCGATGGAAAGGTTCTCTCAACCGGTTAGGACGGATACTCTAGAAAGGTACCCAGGTCATGAAAAGGCGTCAAATGCTAGGGATCGTCCTACAAATTATTGGATTAAAGAAGTTAAAGGGTACTACAAAAATATTAAAACATGTGCAGAAAAAAAGAAAAGACCATACGGTCTAAATGTCTGGGATCTCTTCAAGTTTGTGAGGAATGCTATTGTCCACATCAATGTAAGTTTACGTTTTGAAGTGATTAATTACACAATATCCATTCAACTATTAACGAATATCATTTTATTCATTTATCTATCAATCCGTACATATTGATACTCTCAATTATAAATATTTTACAAATTCACCTCTTTTAGAAGTGGTTTGAAAATGGTGAAACTGATATATTTTTGTAGTTAAAGAGATCAAGATATACAATTTTACAGATTAAATGAGTAAAATGATATTTGGTAATAATTAAAGAGATCATTGTGTAATAAACCCATATGAAACAATAATTTCACTTTTTTTTAATCATATTTATTTACATTTTCGTGTATCAACAATGTGTGAGTAGTAGGCTCTATTGAAATTAATACAATATTTAAACCTGTATGAAACAATAATTTCACCTTTTTTATTAATCATATTTATTTACATTTTCATGTATCAACAATGGCGGTATTTGGGAACGTGGCTAGTGGCCTATATTACCCTCAAACGGAAAAATATTCAAAAAATCGCACTGTAGTTGAGTTCACCACCTGAAAAATGCTTGAGAGCTCTAGGAAATGAGCTCTAAACCATGCACTAGTGACATGGAACTGTGTGGGGTCTAACTTGATGTGATGTTTTAGCTTGAAATTTTGTTTTTTAGGACATGCCAGCTCAGTAGAGCTCTACTTTTAGAGCCCTATAGCATTGTTGTTCACCACCTACAGTCCAGCTGTATGGCATTAGATTGGTAAAAAGACATATTTACCCTCTGTTCAATTATCTGAAACAAAACATGCTCATATCTCTCATATCTCTCATCTTTGGGTCTAACTTGAGGCTTTTATAGCAGAGTGGACTACCTCTCTTCGGCGGCTCACTCCGGCAGAACTGTTACGGAAAGACCAAGTAGTCGATCATCGAGGATCTGCAACAGGTACGGTTGCCAAACCCAATTTATGTGCTTCTTCTTCATTCACGAACTTGGTGTTGCTCCTTTGCTTTTTTTTCTTCACTGATCTGCACCTATGATGATGTAATCCCCTTCAAATATTTTTTCTTGGTTCAACTTCGGTGGTTCAGTCACCGATCTTCCTAATTCTCTTCTTTGTTCTTGTCCAACATTTTTTTTTTTGTATGTAATTTGATTTTCAGTTTAAATAAAAAAACTTGACATGATAACAATTATTTCAATTCGTAATGTAATTTTCTGAAAAAATCTTTTTCAAAATTATTCTCATATATTAAAATTTGGCTTTCATCAAAATTTAATAGAATTTTTAATTTCTATTTCCGAATTATTAATTTGAAAAAAAAAAAAATTCTTCTTTCATTTAACCTTTTTTCAGTGTACAAAAATTATCTGAAACTAATGGACAAAAACACTAAACTCTACTTTTAGAGCTCTATAGCATTGTTGTTCACCACCTACAGTCCAGCTGTATGGCATTAGATTGGTAAAAAGACATATTTACCCTCTGTTCAATTATCTAAAACAAAACATGCTCATATCTCTCGTATCTCTCATCTTTGGGTCTGACTTGAGGCTTTTACAGCAGAGTGGACTACCTCTCTCCGGCGGCTCACTCCGGCAGAACTGTTACGGAAAGACCAAGTAGTCGATCATCGAGGATCTGCAACAGGTACGGTTGCCAAACCCAATTTATGTGCTTCTTCTTCATTCACGAACTTGGTGTTGCTCCTTTGCTTTTTTTTCTTCACTGATCTGCACCTATGATGATGTAATCCCCTTCAAATATTTTTTCTTGGTTCAACTTCGGTGGTTCAGTCACCGATCTTCCTAATTCTCTTCTTTGTTCTTGTCCAACATTTTTTTTTTGTATGTAATTTGATTTTCAGTTTAAATAAAAAAACTTGACATGATAACAATTATTTCAATTCGTAATATAATTTTCTGTAAAAATCTTTTTCAAAATTATTCTCATATATTAAAATTTGGCTTTCATCAAAATTTAATAGAATTTTTAATTTCTATTTCCGAATTATTAATTTGAAAAAAAAAAAATTCTTCTTTCATTTAACCTTTTTTCAGTGTACAAAAATTATCTGAAACTAATGGACAAAAATTCTAAAACGATGAATTAATTACCTTTTTTCAGTGTAATTTTTTTTTCTTTCTTCCATGTAAATAAAAACTAAAACGAAGATTTAATTGTTTAGAGCATCTCTCAGTTTTCATCAACATTTTTGTTTTTTAATCTAATTTGATTTTCAGTTTAAATAGATTTGATGAATTATGAATTTGATAAAAAAATATAAATCTTCTTTCATTTAACATTTTTTCAGTGTACACAAATTTTTAAAACTAATGGAAAAAAAAATATTCGAATAACAACTTAGGACTTGTTTGGTTTGGTTTTGAGAGATAAATTTTGAAAATAAATTATGGGGAAAGAGTAAGAGTTTACAAATTTATTTGGTTTGATTGGTTGTATATTTTCGAACTACTTTTGGAGTATAGGAGCTTTGAAAATAATTTTGTTGTAGTTGAATAGATGTGTGTGAGAGAAAAAGTGATTGAGAAGGAGATAGGAGTGAGAAAAAATGATTGATTGATGTATAGGAGATAGAAAGTGATTTTTATATTTTTTTTTTGTTCGCAAATTCACTAAACCAAACAAAATTTTAATTAATTTTTATATGTGAAAATTAAAATAAATGTTTCCAAACAAATGTTTTTAATTTTTTGGAGAAATAGATACAATTTTCAATTAAATAAAAATTTTAATTAATTTTAATATGTGAAAGTAACAGCAACTTCATTAATTAATTCATTTTAATTAATTTTGCAAACAAATGTTTGCACCCTGCGTCCGAGAGATTGCAACGGTGGCCACGTGGCCATGAACACTAATTTCTTATAAAAATCAATACGGGCAATTTGGTCAATTTACATTCTACTATCATTTCAAACGCACTTTCTATTACAATAATCCCTACAAAATCCATCCAATCTTCCTAAACACACAAACTAAAATACCTTACTAAAATAATGAAACCACCAAAAAACCTCAAAAAAATCCACTTACCAAACACCCATAATGTGTGAGTAATAGGCTCTATCAAACTTAATACAGTATTGAGTACACTAAATATTATTATAATTTTCACCAAAATCTCATTTTGCCTCCTCCACCATCAATTGTGATAATTAATTATTTATAATGTAGGTCAAATTATAATATTAATCTTTTGTCCATTTAAAATTAATAATATTGATAGAACTTATCACAGTCATTCAGCTAACACTTTTCAAATTTTTATTAAAAACTCAATTTGGTTCTTGTATTTTCACCAATATCTTTTTTGGTATTTGAATTTAAAATTTTCGTAAGCAGTAAATAGGAAATTAACAAAAATTCACAATTGGGAAGAATCAGAATGAGATTTTGATAATTGAAAAAAAGAAAAAAGAAAAAGTGATTTTGTCTAGGTTAGTAATTTGTATTTATGACGCATTGGAAATAGGAATATACAAAAAATATAACGGAGGAAGATGTAGATAAAGATTTATCGACATTGTTCCTAGATTCTTTCAATGAAGTATACGCTCTTCGACCTCAAAGAAATCGCTTCAAGCTCTTAATTCCCTAAAATGAATTTGGTTATTTATTTCACCAAGGATCCTCTAGAGTTTTTTTTTCCTAAAGTTTCTTAAAGTGGTGTGTTGTATGGGTGGGATTTAATGCTAAAAAATTGATGTGACTTGTTATTAAATCTCAACCATACAACACACCACTCGAGGAAACTTTAAGAAAAAAAAAACTCTAGAGGATCCTTACTCTATTTATTTATGGAAAATGTTTGATTCAGATAAAAACACTCCGCTTGAATTGTTTGAATGAAAATTTTACATGTAATATATTTATTTTGACCAGTACAAATAAATATCTTACGTGTAATATAAAATTTCGGTGAACTTACAGTACTATTTATTTAGAGTAACGTTAGAGATCCCAAATATTCTACCAAAAATTTTACCAAATGTCTCACATGGGTGTGGGACCCACACAATGTGGGTCCCATGTGGGTCCCACACCCATGTGAGACATTTGATAAAACTTTTGGTAGAATTTTTAGGACCTCTAACAATTTTGTTTATTTATTGTACATTCATTCACACACTTGATTCTAGTGTCCTCTATATCTTTTAACTTGAAGGGCAACTCATCCAGAATCACCCACCAAAGACAAACAAAAGAAAAGAACTCGCCAACAATCCCCTAGAAGATCACCGAAGAGGACCAGGCATGTTTAGACCTTTCTTTTTATATATCTATTTTGTCATGTAAAACACACAATTTACTTTGGCAAAATTATATCTTGCATTTTTTTTTACTCAAATTAGTCAAATTATCCTTATAAAAAATGATATACAAGTCCATTTTATAGATTCAATGAAGTTTACGAGAAATAATTGGCTGATGATTGAAGAAAAGAGAGTTGTTTTAAATATTCTAATAAACTGTCACATATATAGTGTTATTCAAACTCAAAAATTGGATCAACTTTTCAAATCTAATGATGTGTCAGTGTATCAAAATATTTAAGGCAAATCTCTCTCTCTCATGTCTTCTCAAACCATCCACCAATCATCTCATTTATATGTCATCGAGTCTATATAAAGTGAATCTTGAGAGGAGAGTTTGAGCTAAGCAAACGAGCCGACCTAGTTGTAGAATTTGTAGACACAAATTTTAAAACATGAAGTGTTTCAACACATTTCAAAATTTTATGTTACAAATGTCCACTGTTTAGTTTTTTGACTAAACAGTTTTGATTATTTGAATAGCAGGTTCTTATTTCCAATCTGTATTTCAGATCGTTAATTACATATTTTATACAAATGAAACCTCCGATTAATGAAGAACAAAATAAACAACAAAAGACAATTTTAAAAAAAAGAAATATTTTATTGAAATTATTATGGGTTTTGAACCATCGAATACAAAAATACAATTCTTGGGTTTGGAACCCTTAACCTATTCATCGCCATTAGCGTAGGCTCTTCAATTCTCTAGGCTTCTCTTCTTCTTTTTTTGTAACGACTTCTTTAGCTCTCAATTTCTTTCTCTCTCTCTCTGATCTTTTCCCTTCTGATTTTCTGATCCCCGCGTCTTGTGTGATGGTCCTCATATATATGGAGGGCCATCAGGTGATAGGAACGCTTCATCTTCATTTTGAATTTCAAATTGAATGATAGCGCCTATTTGAATTTTGAATAATAGCGCTATCTGATTAATCATATATCTGATTAACCGGATTGATCTTTGGGGTTTCATCCTGTGTGGTGTCCTTGCTGTAGGCTCTACAGGTGTCATCTTTCGCAGGCTTCACGTGTCACTTGAGCATTTTGAATGACGTCTTGAGATACGACGTTGTTTTATTTATACACTTAAACGGAGCAAGTAATCATTTTAGGAAGTGATTGCCTACAACAATCTTATCGTAGGCTCTATGTGTGTGATTGACTGTATTTGAAATTTAAACATAAATTTGGTTTAAAATTTATGTGCCAACAAATGCCCCTCGTGATTAAGTCAATTCACATTCAGTTAGATCAATTGCACGGCTATCCATGGCAAGATAGTCTAAAATTGCATTAAAAACAAGTTGGTCAGTGAGTTATTTTGGTCAAATTTAGTATTATATTGACTGTAAATAAGATTAATTGAAACATGAAAGTTTTTGAAAACAGATTCTTTTTTTTTTTTTTTTTTTTTGCAAATTCACTAAACCAAACAAAATTTTAATTAATTTTTATATGTGAAAATTAAAATAAATGTTTCCAAACAAATGTTTTTAATTTTTTGGAGAAATAGATACAATTTTCAATTAAATAAAATTTTTAATTAATTTTAATATGTGAAAGTAACAGCAACTTCATTAATTTCATTTTAATTAATTTTGCAAACAAATGTTTGCACCCTGCGTCCGAGAGACTGCAACGGTGGCCACGTGGCCAGGAACACTAATTTCTTATTAAAATCAATACGGGCAATTTGGTCAATTTACATTCTACTATCATTTCAAACACATTTTCTATTACAATAATCCCTACAAAATCCATCCAATCTTCCTAAACACACAAATTAAAATACCTTACTAAGATAGTCAAACCACCAAAAAACCTCAAAAAAATCCACTTACTAAACACCCATAATGTGTGAGTAACAGGCTCTATCAAACTTAATACAGTATTGATTACACTAAATATTATTATAATTTTCACCAAAATCTCATTTTGCCTCCTCCACCTTCAATTGTGATAATTAATTATTTATAATGTAGGTCAAATTATAATATTAATCTTTTGTCCATTTAAAATTAATAATATTGATAGAACTTATCACAGTCATTTAGCTAACACTTCTCATATTGTTATTAAAAACTCAATTTGGTTCTTGTATTTTCACCAATATCTTTCTTTGGTATTTGAATTTAAAATTTTCGTAAGCAGTAAATTGGAAATTAACTAAAATTCACAATTGGGAAGAATCAAAATGAGATTTTGATAATTGAAAAAAAGAAAAAAGAAAAAGTGATTTTGTCTAGGTTAGTAATTTGTATTTATGACGCATTGGAAATAGGAATATACAAAAAATATAACGGAGGAAGATGTAGATAAAGATTTATCGACATTGTTCCTAGATTCTTTCAATGAAGTATACGATCTCTTCGACCTCAAAGAAATCGCTTCAAGCTCTTAATTCCCTAAAATGAATTTGGTTATTTATTTATGGAAAATGTTTGATTCAGATAAAAACACTCCGCTTGAATTGTTTGAATGAAAATTTTACATGTAATATATTTATTTTGACCAATACAAATAAATATCTTACGTGTAATATAAAATTTCGGTGAACTTAGGGCATGTTTGATGGGGTGGATTAGAGCATGGTATTAGGATTATTAATCCGTGGGTCCAATAATCTCATGTTTGTTTTAACATTTTGGTTTAGGATTATTAATCCAATGGATAATTAATCTAACAAATTTGTAGGATTATTAGTAATGGGGTAGGGGTGGGATTATTAATCCAATGGATATTAATCCAATTAGATAGTGAATCCTACACTAATTTAATAAGATTATTAATACTTCACTATTAGTCTTTTGAATCAAACATGACCTTACAGTACTATTTATTTATTGTACATTCATTCACACACTTGATTCTAGTGTCCTCTATATCTTTTAACTTGAAGGGCAACTCATCCAGAATCACCCACCAAAGACAAACAAAAGAAAAGAACTCGCCAACAATCCCCTGGAAGATCACCGAAGAGGACCAGGCATGTTTAGACCTTTCTTTTTATATATCTATTTTGTCATGTAAAACACACAATTTACTTTGGCAAAATTATATCTTGCATTTTTTTTTACTCAAATTAGTCAAATTATCCTTATAAAAAATGATATACAAGTCCATTTTATAGATTCAATGAAGTTTACGAGAAATAATTGGCTGATGATTGAAGAAAAGAGAGTTGTTTTAAATATTCTAATAAACTGTCACATATATAGTGTTATTCAAACTCAAAAATTGGATCAACTTTTCAAATCTAATGATGTGTCAGTGTATCAAAATATTTAAGGCAAATCTCTCTCTCATGTCTTCTCAAACCATCCACCAATCATCTCATTTATATGTCATCGAGTCTATATAAAGTGAGTCTTGAGAGGAGAGTTTGAGCTAAGCAAACGAGCCGACCTAGCGGTAGAATTTGTAGACACAAATTTTAAAACATGAAGTGTTTCAACATATTTCAAAATTTTATGTTACAAATGTCCATTGTTTAGTTTTTTGACTAAACAGTGTTGATTATTTGAATAGCAGATTCTTATTTCCGATCTGTATTTCAGATCGTTAATTACACATTTTATACAAATGAAACCTCCGATTAATGAAGAACAAAATAAACAACAAAAGACAATTTAAAAAAAAAGAAATATTTTATTGAAATTATTATGGGTTTTGAACCATCGAATACAAAAATACAATTCTTGGGTTTGGAACCCTTAACCTATTCATCGCCATTAGCGTAGGCTCTTCAATTCTCTAGGCTTCTCTTCTTCTTTTTTTGTAACGACTTCTTTAGCTCTCAATTTCTTTCTCTCTCTCTCTGATCTTTTCCCTTCTGATTTTCTGATCCCCGCGTCTTGTGTGATGGTCCTCATATTTATGGAGGGCCATCAGGTGATAGGAACGCTTCATCTTCATTTTGAATTTCAAATTGAATGATAGCGCCTATTTGAATTTTGAATAATAGCGCTATCTGATTAATCATATATCTGATTAACCGGATTGATCTTTGGGGTTTCATCCTGTGTGGTGTCCTTGCTGTAGGCTCTACAGGTGTCATCTTTCGTAGGCTCCACGTGTTTTTTGAGCATCTTGAATAACGTCGTTAAGAGACGACGTTGTTTTATTTATACACTTCAACGGAGCAAGTTAATCATTTTGGAAAGTGATTGCCTACAACAATCTTATTGTAGGCTCTATGTGTGTCATTGACTGTATTTGAAATTTAAACGTAAATTTGGTTTAAAATTTATGTGCCAACATATGCCCCTCGTGACTTGCACAAGTGAATTTTCTTAACTGTGCGAGTCACGACAATTTGGCACTTTTATGTGGATGATTTTTAGGTCTTAGATGGGATTATTTCTTTGCTTTCGTCCCTAGCCTTTTTTTTTTTTTTTTTTTTTTTTTTGGGTTGACGGCTTTCCATGAGCCCTTTTACTGTTTGTTGCATTGATGTCCTTTTTGTGGACTTGATTTATTTATTTTTTATTTTTTTAAATTTTTTTAAGGGTCATGAGTAAGGTCCAAGATTTAATCGGGTATTCCCTTTTGTGGGCTTCCAGCTTGCCACCATTTTTTTTTTGCAGTAGATTGTTTTCTAGGCCATCATGGATTTTTCTAAACCATCATGGACCTTTTCTTTTCTAGGCCACCATTTTTTTTTTTAAATTGAGCATTTTCTTTTGTGGACATCAAGTGATAGGAACGCTTCATCTTCATTTTGAATTTTAAAGTGAATGATAGCGCCTATTTGAATTTTGAATAATAGCGCTATCTGATTAATCATATATCTGATTAACCGGATTGATCTTTGGGGTTTCATCTTGTGTGGTGTCCTTGCTGTAGGCTCTACAGGTGTCATCTTTCGTAGGCTCCACGTGTTGTTTGAGCATCTTGAATAACGTCGTTAAGAGACGACGTTGTTTTATTTATACACTTCAACGGAGCAAGTTAATTATTTTGGAAAGTGATTGCTTACAACAATCTTATTGTAGGCTCTATGTGTGTCATTCACTGTATTTGAAATTTAAACGTAAATTTGGTTTAAAATTTATGTGCCAACATATGCCCCTCGTGACTTGCACAAGTGAATTTTCTTAACTGTGCGAGTCACGACAATTTGGCACTTTTATTTGGATGATCTTTAGGTCTTGGATATGATTATTTCTTTGCTTTGGTCTCTAGCCTTTTTTTTTTTTTTTTTTTTTTTGGGTTGACGGCTTTTCCATGAGCCCTTTTACTTTTGTTGCATGTGTCCTTTTTGTGGACTTGATTTTTTTATTTTTTTATTTTTTTTCCTAAAGGGTCATGAGTACGTTTCAAGATTTAATTGGACATTTCCTTTTGTGGGCCTCCAATTTGCCACCATTTTTTTTTTTTGAAGGGTCATGAGTAAGGTCCAAGATTTAATCGGGTATTCCCTTTTGTGGGAGATTTAATTGGGCATTTCCTTTTATGGGCCTCCAACTTGCCACTATTTTTTTTGCAGTAGATTGTTTTCTAGGCCATCATGGATTTTTCTAAACCATCATGGACCCTTTCTTTTCTAGGCCACCATTTTTTTAAATTGGGCCTTTTCTTTTGTGGGCCTCCAACTTGCCACAATTTTTTTTTTTTACAGCAGATTTTTTTCTAAGCCATCATGGATTTTTCTAGACCATCATGGACTTTTCTTTTTCTAGGCCACCATTTTTTAATGGGCCCTTTTCTTTTGTGGGCCCCCAACTTGCCCCTATTTTTTTTTTTTTTTTTTTTGCAGTAAATTGTTTTCTAGGCCATCATGGATTTTTCTAAACCATCATGGACCTTTTCTTTTCTAGGCCACCATTTTTTTAAATTGGGCCTTTTCTTTTGTGGGCCTTCAACTTGCCACCATTTTGTTTACAGCAGATTTTTTTTCTAGGCCATCATTGATTTTTCTAGACCATCATGGACTTTTCCTTTTCTAGGCCACCATTTTTTAATGGGCCCTTTTCTTTTGTGGGCCTCCAACTTGCCACTTATTATTTTTAGGATTTTTTTTTACTGTAGATATATCTATATATATTTTAGGGGTTTGTCCTAAATGGAATAGGATGGATTAGTATTGGTAGTATTTCTAATCCAACACAAACTCTTACTTAGTATTTCAAATCCTACATAAACTCTTGCTTCTTTGAAGTATTTTAGGAGACCACTACCTCTTTCCTTAAGCAAGACTTTTCCTTTATATTACACCTATTCATATATTTTTTTCCCTGCAGCCCTTTTTTCCCTGCAGATTTTTTTTTCCAGCAAAATTTTTTTTAGTTTTTCAAAAAATTTCCAACAACTTTCCAGCCATTATTTTTTTTCTTTCCAACAAAAGCTGTACTTTAAAGAAGACACAAAAAGAATTCCTTCAAATTAAGATTACCCTCTACTCCCCTCATATCAGATTTGCTTTGCTTCTTTCAGCAGAATGAACATTTTTTTTTTTCCTGTACAGCAAAAACCTATTTGTTGCTGTGTTATTTAGCAGCATATATATATATATATATTTATGTGTGTGTGTGTATATGCGTGTAGACTATATTTTTCTTGCTGCCAGCTTTTTAAAAAACATGAGAGCAAACAAAGACTTCAAAAACTGCCACAAAAATATATGGCCTTAAAAAAAACAACCTATTTTGCTAGCCCATAAATTCACTTAGTTCTTGAAATCAGGACAACCATGTAAGCAAAAAAAATTTCTTTCTTTAAGACCAAACAACTTCTTTTCCCTGTGCTTTAACTTTCACAAGATCTTCTTCTTCCTTTTTTTATTTTATAGCATCAATCTGTTTGTTGCTATGCTATTTGGCAAACTCTGTTATATATATGTTTTTAAATGGCCTAAAGAACCTGAGACCAACATGACCATACTGGTTTTGGTGGAGCTGAAACCTGTAGGTTTATGAATATATTTATTTATTTTTTATATATATAACTGTCGGCTTAAATAGAACTGCCCTTTCTTTGTCTTGCGCACTTGGGTTGTTTGGCAGACATGAAAATATGTTTTCCAGGTAGATTTCCAACCATGGGTCCAGCAAAGATTTTGTGCTGGTATAGGCTTCTGTGATAGTTTGGCTGGTAGTTAGTGCTAACATAGCAGTCAACCATATCCATACGGGGGAGAAGGAAGAGTAACAGCTGTCACTTCTGCCTTCCAAATCCTTCTAGCCAAAAGTCAACTGGAAATATCCAGTCCTATGAGAAAAGAGAACAAGTGAATCCCATAGTTGTTGATTGGGGAGAGGAAAATTATCCTAATAAAGAGGAATATATATATATATATTTGTTTTAGCTACATAATTTATATATATATAAATTTTTTACAGCAGCTTACAGCAGCAACCTCTTTATTTTTTTATTTTTTTTTTACATGGGCCCCTTTTTATGGGTTCCTTATAATCCATGGACTTTTTTTTTTGATGGGTAAGACCCAAGAGTTTAACTGGGCTTTTCTTTCGTAGGCTTCTTCCCTCTTGGATTTATTTCATATAAAGCCAAACCTGCCACCACTTCTTTTGCAAGAGTCTTTTATTTATGAGACTCCTCACCTTTCTTCTTCTTTTTTTTTTTTTTTAATGAAGCTAAGACCTTTTTTTTTACTTAGTCCCACAGCAGAATTTCTTTCTACATGAGCCTTTTTATAACTCATATGAACCTTTTTTAAGTCAAACAAAGACCCCTTTTTTTGAAGTCAAGACAAGCATATAAAGACTGAAAGGCCTTTTTTTTTTTAATGAAGCTAAGACCTTTTTTTTTACTTAGTCCCACAGCAGAATTTCTTTCTACATGAGCCTTTTTATAACTCATATGAACCTTTTTTAAGTCAAACAAAGACCCCTTTTTTTCAAGTCAAGACAAGCATATAAAGACTGAAACTGCACCTCTTTTTTTGCAGCAGCAAACTGTTTGTTGCTGTGTTATTTAGAATATTTTTTTTAACAGCCTGTATACAAAGTCCTTACCTTTGGATATGACCAAAGAATCTGCTGCTTGTATCCTTTGACAAATGACAGCAAAATCCCAAGCTACAAAAATCTACTTTGCCCTTTGGCTTCTTTGGCTAAGACAGCAAAATCCCAAGCTACAAAAATCTGCTTTGCCCTTTGGCTTCTTTGGCTAAGATTAAAATTTTTTTCTAATCTAATCAAGGCATGCCCCCTCGTGATTCGTGCAAGTGAATTGTAACTGTACGAATTACGATCCGTTACCCCAACGGCTTGAGTCCTTGGCAGTGATTGTGTCCGTCACCCCAATGGCTTGAAACCTTGGCAGTGATTGCGTCCGTCACCCCAACGGTTTGAGTCTTTGGCAGTGATTGTGTCCGTTACCCCAACGGCTTGAGTCCTTGGCAGTGATTGTGTCCGTCACCCCAATGGATTGAATCCTTGGCAGTGATTGTGTCTGTCACCCCAATGGCTTGAATCCTTGGTAGTGATTGTGTCCTTCACCCCAACGGCTTGAATCCTTGGCAGTGAATGCGTCCGTCACCCCAACGGCTTGAATCCTTGGTAGTGATTGTGTCCGTTGTGTCCGTCACCCCAATGGCTTGAGTCTCGGTCACCCCAACGGCTTGAAACCTTGGCAGTGACTGTGTTCATTACCCTAACAGCTTGAAACCTTGGTAGTGACTGTGTCCGTCACCCCAACGGCTTGAGTCCTTGGCAGTGATTGTGTCCGTCACCCCAATGGCTTGAGTCTCGGTCACCCCAACGGCTTGAAACCTTGGCAGTGACTGTGTTCATTACCCTAACAGCTTGAAACCTTGGTAGTGACTGTGTCCGTCACCCCAACGGCTTGAGTCCTTGGCAGTGATTGTGTCCGTCACCCCAATGGCTTGAGTCCTTGGCAGTGATTGTGTCCATCACCCCAATGGCTTGAAACCTTGGCAGTGATTGTGTCCGTCACCCCAACGGCTTGAAACCTTGGCAGTGATTGTGTCCGTCACCCCAACGGCTTGAAACCTTGGCAGTGATTGTGTCCATCACCCCAACGGCTTGACTTGAAGAGGAATTGTCATCCACCCAAGCGGGGCTTGAGTCCTTTTTGTGTGATTTTGCACAAGCTTTCGAGAGTGTTTCTAAATCAGAAGAAGACGTGCAAATTGCTCTGAATGTTTTGAGCCAACGCAAGAAGAAGAATGGACAACACAGTGTTGGGGAACGTGCTTTTGAAAGGGCTAAGGCTTCTTTTAATGAATGAATGCACTTTTATTTTTTTATTCATCCGAACATAATGTATTTTTGAAATTTCGCTCAATGATAGATTTATTTGTTATATGAAATTTCTCAATACAATACATTGATTTGTCTTATTTTAGCCGTACACAATAGATTTATTTGTTTATATGAAATTTCTCAATACAATACATTGATTCATCTTATTTTGGCCGTACACAGTTTATACTCTTGCGGGCCAGGAGTATCCAATGTTTTATCACCTTAGATTTCGGTGAGGTATTTTAGCAGTTTAACCACATACAATACCGTTGGTGGTGTTTGACTTTTGTTCGGCCGTACACAGTTTATACTCTTGCGGGCCAGGAGTATCTAATGTTTTATCACCTTAGATTTCGGTGAGGTATTTTAGCAGTTTAACCACATACAATACCATTGGTGGGTTTGACTTTTGTTTGGCCGTACACAGTTTATACACTTGCGGGCTAGGAGTATCTAATGTTTTATCACCTTAGATTTCGGTGAGGTATTTTAGCAGTTTAACCACATACAATACCGTTGGTGGACTTCGACTTATGCTTGGCCGTACACAGTTTATACTCTTGCGGGCCAGAAGTATCTAATGTTTTATCACCCTAGATTTCGGTGAGGTATTTTAGCAGTTTAACCACATACAATACCGTTGGTGGACTTCGACTTATGCTTGGCCGTACACAGTTTATACTCTTGCGGGCCAGAAGTATCTAATGTTTTATCACCCTAGATTTCGGTGAGGTATTTTAGCAGTTTAACCACATACAATACCGTTGGTGGACTTCGACTTATGCTTGGCCGTACACAGTTTATACTCTTGCGGGCCAGAAGTATCTAATGTTTTATCACCCTAGATTTCGGTGAGGTATTTTAGCAGTTTAACCACATACAATACCGTTGGTAGTTTTCTACTTTTGTTTGGCGGTACATAGTTTATATTCTTGTAGGCGAGGAGTATCCAATGTTTTTCCACCTTAGATTTCGGTGGGATATTTTAGCAGTTTAACCACATACAATACCGTTGGTAGTTTTCTACTTTTGTTTGGCGGTACATAGTTTATATTCTTGTAGGCGAGGAGTATCCAATGTTTTTCCACCTTAGATTTCGGTGGGATATTTTAGCAGTTTAACCACATACAATACCGTTGGTAGTTTTCTACTTTTGTTTGGCGGTACATAGTTTATATTCTTGTAGGCGAGGAGTATCCAATGTTTTTCCACCTTAGATTTCGGTGGGATATTTTAGCAGTTTAACCACATACAATACCGTTGGTAGTTTTCTACTTTTGTTTGGCGGTACATAGTTTATATTCTTGTAGGCGAGGAGTATCCAATGTTTTTCCACCTTAGATTTCGGTGGGATATTTTAGCAGTTTAACCACATACAATCCCGTTGGTGGTTTTTTTTTTTTTTTTTTTCTTTGCCCTAACTTTTGCCTAGGCCGCCCTTTCGGGTTTTCAACCTAGCAGGCTTTCTTAAGTTCTTTGCCCTAACTTTTGCCTAGGCCACCCTTTCGGGTTTTCAACCTAGCAGGCTTTTTTTTTTTCTTTGCCCTAACTTTTGCCTAGGCCACCCTTTCGGGTTTTCAACCTAGCAGGCTTTTTTTTTTTCTTTGCCCTAACTTTTGCCTAGGCCACCCTTTCGGGTTTTCAACCTAGCAGGCTTTTTTTTTTTCTTTGCCCTAACTTTTGCCTAGGCCACCCTTTCGGGTTTT
>NW_021025523.1:2191293-2228428 GCF_004153795.1 Camellia sinensis
TCTTCGGTCGCGGCGATGAGGGTGCCATAGCTGACTTCCCAATGTACCAAGGCTCCCGGAGCGAGCAACTTTGTGATGCGGCACCGTATCCTTGGCACCCGAGTCGGGTTTCTAATTCCCCCATAAAAATTTAGGTGGGCCTCTGGTATCGTGCTCAAAGCCGTCATGTTTGCACTTCTTTCTAAAATCTGTTTTCTCAAACCAATTGCCGAATTTTGGACTCTTTGGTTCATATTAAGAACCGTGACACACAAATTGAGTCTGAACTGTAGCCGAAGCTCACCGGGCGTGTCTTACAACAATGAAGTGCTTGAATCCCTTAGCATGATGTTTCCTTCACCCATGGCTTGAATCCTTGCGTGATGTGTTCCTTACCCAATGGATTGAATTCATTGGTAGTGATTGTGTCCTTCACCCCAATGCTGAACCTTGGCAAGTAATGCTGTCTGTCACTCCAACGGCCTTAAAACTTGGTAGTATTGTGTCCGTCCACCCAACGGCTTGACAACCTTGCAGTGAAACCTTGGTGTGGCTGCATTTAATTATTCAGCTCACCCCAACGGCTTGCTGTCCTGCAGGTTTGTCCTGTCTACCCCAATGCTTGAAACTTGGCGGTGATTGTTTGTTCCGATCAACCACGCTTCGAAACCATGGCAGGTGATGCTGTCCGTTCACCCACGGCCTTAAGTCTCTGGCAGTGCAATGTGTCCGTCACCACCATTGCTGAGTCCTTGTACGATGATTATGTCTGTCACTTCCAACGGCTGAAACCTTGGCAGTGAATTGTCGTTACCCAACGCTTAACCTTTGGCAGCTGATTGTGTCCGTCACCAACGGCTTGATCCTGGGAGTGATTGTATCCGCGTCACCCAACGGCTTAAAGCCTTGGAGTGAATGTGTCCGTACCCAACGGCTTGAGTCCTTGTCAGTGACTGTGTCGGTTCACCAACGGCTTGAAACCTTGCAGTGATTGTTCCGTCACCCAACGTTGAAACCTCTGGCAGTGACTGTGTTTGCACCCCAACGGCTTGAGGTCTTTGCGTGACTGTTTGGTCACCCCACGGCTTGAAACCTTGGCAGTGATTGTGTCCGTCACCCACCGGCTTGAAACCTGGCAAGTATTATGTCCTCACCCCAACGGCTTGAAACCTGTGGTGTGGAGTGTGACATGCACATTCACTAGCAAGGATTCAAGCCGTTGGGGAGGCACAATCACTGCACAGCGATTAAGCGATTTGGGTTGAAAAGGAAAAATCCCTGCCAAGTTTTCAAGCCATTTGGTGAAGACACAATCTGAAGAAACATTTAGGACACATCACTGCAAGGATTACCCATGGTTGAAGGACACAATCACTGCAAGATTCCCATGTAGCACGCAAGTTCACATGAAAGGACACAATCACTACCAAGGATTTCAAGCCACTCATTGCCATTGGCCTAGAAGGGCATGTCCTGCCAAACAAACTCTGACGCCTTGCCGTGTGCCTGCCCAAAGAGGAAAAAGCGTGGCTATTGCCAAAAAAAAAAAACAACAATTCGTGAATTCATACAATTCATTCACTTCACGATCTGAGCGGCATCTTGATTAGATGATTACAAATAATAATAATAAATAAATAAAAAGTCTGTTGTTAAAAAAAAAAAAGGTTGCAAGTAATAAAAAATGTTGTTTTGTACATTGGTCAATTACTTATAAAAAAAAGCGCAGCGGCTTAAGTTTTTGCCAATCAGATTTTTTTTTTCTTGCCCTTGACTGTAAAAGTGATCAAGGGGAGATTGAATGGTGGGAATTCATTAAAGCAGCCTTGAATCTGATGCGAGCAGGCAGACAAAAAGTGTCTTATGTCAAACCTAAGAAGGGATGCCCAAGTTTGATGGATTAACATTAAGCAGAAAGTTGGAAATTCAATTAAGGAAAGATTTTGAAGTTGCTCATAAAATGCAGTTGAAGACTTCATGAAAGAAGATCAAACGGTTTTGAAGTCAAGCACACATTATACAAGGACTGCCTACTAATTACAAAATAAAATAAAATAAAGCATGTGTTAAAAAAAAATTATTATTATTTTGAAACAGTTGTTCATATTTTTTTAGCAAATTGCTAAATAACAAATATAGTGTTCACAAAGCGGTTAGAGATTTTTTTTCTTTTTTTAAACAAGAAGTCTTGTTTGGCTCATAAAACGAGCTGCGATACTTGGTGGCGTAGCAGCAGAAAAAAAACAAATTAAAAAAAATCGCTTACTGTTCTACTGTGAGTAAAAAAAAATATATATAAATATCAAACAACAGGTTGATGCTTAAAATATCTGCCTAAAAAAATCTTTGCCTTGTTAAAGAAAATCTGGTTAAAAAAGTTGTTGCTTAAAACAGGTTGTTGCTCAACAGTTCTTTTAAAAAAAAAAATCTTATGTAGGAACCAGACAGATTGCCTGCTGTTGTTCTTTCTATGAAGAAAGAAATCTTATGCCCTTAAAAACATCTAGAATTTATGTGTGACATCATGAAAGTTGGTATGGTTGTTTAAAAAACTTTCTTCTGCTAGCAGCAAAAAAAAAAAAATGGACCAGTAAAACCAGGGTGAAAAGATATAGATACAAATTATGATGTAAAGCCTATACCTGATTTAAAGGAATTTAAGGATTCTCTTCGTGCCCTTTTCTATTCGCGATAGACAGAGACAACTGATCAACAATTACCTTAATTAGTTCGCAAGAGATGTAAGACCTAAACGCCACTACAATAGATTCTGTTCAAGAATTTTTTAAGAAAAGGCTGCATGAAAAATTTGAAGTAAAAGAATGTCTCATGACTAAGAAGATTAAAGTTGTAGGAACGGAATAATCTATGTCACAAGTGCAATGCTCATATGCTATTTCATATTATTAAGCAAAACAAATTTCTGCTTAGAAAGTGTGGTAGTGGTCTCCTTAAAACTACTTCAAAGAAGAAGAGTTTATCGTAGATTTAAATACTCCATGAAGCGAGCTGTGTAGGTTAGAAATCACAATTATCCACACACCTCAGCTCCAGTCATCCGTCATATTCCATTAGACTCAAACTCCAATTAGTAACACATTATAATATGCTAAATAATAATTTCCATGTGTAGGCAACAATAAACACCTATATGTCAAAAGTGAGGCATAAATTGGATTTTTTTGCCTCAACAAAAGAAAATGAGTCCATTAAAAAATGGTGTAGCAAAAGGAAAGTTCATATATGTAAAAAAAAAAGTTCCTGTTGCTAAAACAAAAGTGGCAGTGGAGGCCCACAAGCAAAGTGTTTTCCCAATTTAAAATGAGGACCGTGCCGCCTGTGACCCTAGAAAAGGAAAAGGTCTTCTATGATGCCTAAAAAAAATTCAAAAGTCTGACTTTCACAGGTTAGTGGTAAACTGTTGCGCAGCCCACCAAAAGAAAGAGCACAATTAAAGAATGGTGCCTTAGCGAGTTAAGGCCCATGATGGTCTAGGAAAAAATTTATGACCTAGGAAAAATCTGCTGTAAACAAAAAAAATGGTGGCAAGTATGGAGCCCACAAGAATGTCCAAATTAATCTTGACCTTACTCTGACCCTTAAAAAATTGCGAGGCCCAACAAAGGAAAGGCCTAATTTAAAAAATTGGTGCTGAAAGGAACGTCCATAAGATGGCCTAAAAAACAAATAATATAAAAAAAAAAACGGTCTAGTTGTTGTAAAAAAAGGTGGCAAGTTGGAGCCACAAAAAAAGACCCAATAAAATGGTGACTATAACAAGAAGGTTCATGATGCGTCTAGAAATTCTAATGACCCTAGAAAATTTGCCTTATATTGACGTTACTCATGACCCTTTTAAAAAAAAAAAAAAAAAAAGAGAAAAATCAAGTCACAAAGACCCATGCAACAAAAGTAAAAGGCCCGATGAAAAAAAAAAAAAAAAAGGCCAGGGACCAAAGCAAAGAAATAATCTCATCAAACCTAAAGATCATCTAGAAAAAAAGTGCCAAATCGTCGCTGACTCCACATTGAAAAAATTCACTTGTGCAAGCACAGGGGCATTGTTGGCACATAAATTTTAACTAAATTATGACACTATGAGCCATAATAAGAAGGCATGTAGTAATCACTTCCTAAAATAACATGCAATTCGACCGTGAAGTTACATAAGTAAACGACTTGTATCTCAACAACGTTATTCAGATGCTCAAATGACACGTGGAGCCTACGAAAGATGCACTGTAGCCTACAGCAAGACACCAACAGATGAAAACATCAATCCGGTTTAAAATATATACATTAATCAGATACGCCTATTATTCAAAATTCAAATGGCGCTATCATTCAATTTGAAATTCAAATTGAAGATGAGCATTCCTATCACCTGATGGCCCCCATAAATATGAGGCCATCACACAAGACGAGGGATCAGAAAAATCAGAAGTGAAAAGAAGAGAGAGAGAGAAAGAAATTGACGAGCTAACAAATCGTTACAAGAAAGAAGAGAGAAGCCTAGAAACTCAAGAGCCTACGCTAATGGCGATGCAAATTGAATAGTAAAAGGGCTAAAGGGTTCCAAACCCAAGAATTGTATTTTGTATTCGAGGGTTCAAAACCCATAACAATCTCAATAAAAATTTCTTTTTTTTTAAATTGTCTTTTGTTGTTTATTTTGTTCTTCATTAATCGGAGGTTTCATTTGTATAAAATGTGTAATTAACGATCTGAAATACAGATCGGAAATAAGAACCTGCTATTCAAATAATCAACACTTTTTAGTCCAAAAAACTAAGCAGTGGACATTTGTAACATAAAATTTTAAAATGTGTTGAAACACTTCATGTTTTAAAATTTGTGTCTACAAATTCTATGAAACTTCCGATTAATGAAAAAACAAAATAAACAACAAAAGACAATTTTAAAAAATATATATATATTATTGAGATTGTTATAGGTTTTGAACCCTCGAATACAAAATACAGTTTGGGTTTGGAACCCTTTACCTATTTATCGCCATTAGCGTAGGCTCTTGAGTTCTCTAGGCTTATCTTCTTCTTTCTTGTAACGATTTGTTTAGCTCTCAATTTCTTTCTCTCTCTCTCTCTCTTCTTTTCCACTTCTGATTTTTCTGATCCCCGCGTCTTGTGTGATGGTCCTCATATTTATGGAGGGCATCAGGTGATAGGAACGCTTCATCTTCATTTTGAATTTCAAATTGAATGATAGCGCCTATTTGAATTTTGAATAATAGCGCTATCTGATTAGTCATATATCTGATTAACCGGATTGATCTTTGGGGTTTCATCCTGTGTGGTGTCGTTGCTGTAGGCTCTACAGGTGTCATCTTTCGTAGGCTCCACGTGTCATTTGAGCATCTTGAATAACGTCGTTAAGAGACGACGTTGTTTTATTTATACACTTCAACGGAGCAAGTTAATCATTTTGGGAAGTGATTGCCTACAACAATCTTATTGTAGGCTCTATGTGTGTCATTGACTGTATTTGAAATTTAAACATAAATTTGGTATTTAAACATAAATCTGGTTTAAAATTTATGTGCCAACATATGCCCCTCGTGACTTGCACAAGTGAATTTTCTTAACTGTTCGAGTCACAACAATTTGGCACTTTTATTTGGATGATCTTTAGGTCTTGGATGGGATTATTTCTTTGCTTTGGTCTCTAGCCTTTTCTTCTTTTTTTTTTTTGTTGGGTTGACAGCTTTTCCATGAGCCCTTTTACTGTTGTTGCATGTGTCCTTTTTGTGGACTTGATTTTTTTATTTTTTTTCCTAAAGGGTCATGAGTAAGGTCCAAGATTTAATTGGACATTTCCTTTTGTGGGCCTCTAATTTGCCACCATTTTTTTTTTTTGAAGGGTCATGAGTAAGGTCCAAGATTTAATCGGGTATTCCCTTTTGTGGGCTTCCAGCTTGCCACCATTTTTTTTTTTTTGCAGTAGATTGTTTTCTAGGCCATCATGGATTTTTCTAAACCATCATGGACCTTTTCTTTTCTAGGCCACCATTTTTTTTTAAATTGGGTCTTTTCTTTTGTGGACCTCCAACTTGCCACCATTTTTTACAGCAGATTTTTTTCTAGGCCATTATGGATTTTTCTAGACCATCATGGACTTGTCCTTTTCTAGGCCACCATTTTTTAATGGGCCATTTTCTTTTGTGGACCTGCAACTTGCCACTTATTATTTTTAGGATTTTTTTACAGCAGATATATATATATCTATATATGTTTTAGGAGTTTGTCTTTAAATTGGGCCTTTTCTTTTGTGGACCTCCAACTTGCCACCATTTTTTGCAGCAGATTTTTTTCTAGGCCATCATGGATTTTTCTAGACCATCATGGACTTTTCCTTTTCTAGGCCACCATTTTTTAATGGGCCCTTTTTGTGGGACTAAGTAAATAAAAAAAAAAAAAAGAAGAAAAAGATGAGGAGTCTCATAAATAAAAGACTCTTGCAAAAGAAGTGGTGGCAGGTTTGGCTTTATATGAAATAAATCCAAGAGGGAAGAAGCCCACAAAAGAAAAGGCCAGTTAAACTCTTGGGTCTTACCCATCAAAAAAAGTCCATGGATTATAAGGAACCCATAAAAAAGGGCCCATGTAAAAAAAAATAAAAAAATAAAGAGGTTGCTGCTGTAAGCTGCTGTAAAAAATTTATATATATATATAAATTATGCAGCTAAAACAGATATATATATATATTTTCCTCTTTATTAGGATAATTTTCCTCTCCCCAATCAACAACTATGGGATTCACTTGTTCTCTTTTCTCATAGGATTGGATATTTCCAGTTGACTTTTGGCCAGAAGGATTTGGAAGGCAGAAGTGATAGCTCTTACTCTTCCTTCTCCCCCATATGGATATGGTGGACTGCTATGTTAGCACTAACTACCAGCCAAACTATCACAGAAGCCTATACCAGCACAAAATCTTTGCTGGACCCATGGTTGGAAATCTACCTGGAAAACATATTTTCATGTCTGCCAAACAACCCAAGTGCGCAAGACAAAAAAAGAGCAGTTCTATTTGAGCCAACAATTATATATAAAACATATATATATATATTCGTAAGCCTATAGGTTTCAGCTCCACCAAAACTAGTATGGTCATGTTGGTGGCAACACGAAAAATATAGCATACACACACATATATATGCTGCTAAACAACATAGCAACAAATAGGTTTTTCTGCTGTACAAAAAAAATTGTTCATTCTAGAAGCAACGTATAAGAAAGATGAACAAGGAGAGAAGCGTACCTGATTAAAAGGAATTTGAAGGAATTCTTTTGTGTTTTCTTTAAAGTACAGCTTTTGTTGGAAAGAAAAATAATGGCTGGAAAGTTGCTGGAAATTTTCTGGAAAACTAAAAAAAAAAAAATCTGTTCTCATCATCTTTTTCTTTGACTTTCTTTACTTGTCTCCTCACCATATCAACAATCATGGCCATGAGCATTGGATTCATACCACCACTGGTTAGATCAGAGTAACAAGGACCATTGCCCCCTGGGGCTACTGTACTTTGTATGCCTACAGATGTCCCCACAATAGGTTGTGTCATTTGTTTGGGTGCACTTCCTGGTCCTGTCATTTGGACCTACAGCTGTTGCATTTGCTCTACCATAGCAGCCATTTCCCGTTCTTTTCTCTCGAGTTGTTCTTGTAGGGCCACCACTTTTTCCTTGAGACCTTGGTCTTGTTGGACCTGCGAATTTTCACCTTCTTTCTCAACCTCAATCATCATAACTGCGACTTTGTTGATATCTTTCAATTTATTGTTTTCAATATTCGTTGAAACAAATGAGATAGAATCATCTTGTTCGTATAAAGGATTATCAACCCCCACAACATTACTCATATTTGAAGCATCTGATGCTTTGTTTTGAGCCTGGCGGGTTATGGACCTTGTTACAGGCCCTTTTCTTATTCCCTCCATAGATAGTTCAACCAAAGTAGAAATATTTCCCAAGGGTTGCTTACCCTCCTCCACCATGGATTTTCCAACAAAGACAGGACTTTCAATTTGTTTTTGGGGTTCATCTTTCGAGAGACCCCTTTCAATAGCTCCTATAACATTTATTGCCACTGTTCTTAGTTCCAATTTCTTTAAGGCCTTATTTCTTCTTCGCCTTTGTCTTTTCGAAACTGGACCGGATGACATATCAAGTCGAGCCCCTAAGGGCATAGAAGGAACCGTTTGTGCCTTTGCAAATTCCTCATGAATTTTCAAAACAGTCCCTACATTTTTAGAGTGAGTCAATTGATATTGATTCAAATCCCGCTGGGCCAACGGGTGTTTCTTATTCTGTCGGGCCAACGGGTGTTCTTTATTCTGTCGGGCCAACGGGTGTTCCTTATTTGAACCCTGTCGAGCCAACGGGTGTTCCTTGTTCGAACCCTGTCGAGCCAACGAGTGTTCCTTTGGCTCCTGAGAGTTGACTGAGATTTGGTTTGACCGATTTTGTGCTCTGAACAGAACTATCGGTTCGTAGGCATCAACTGTTTTTTCAACAACAGGGGCCTTTTTTCCATCAATAGGAGTTTGGGTCATTACCCTCCTCCCAATGGCCCTAATGATGGCCATGTTTTCAACAGAAGCTTTCTTCTGGGCAGACTCCACCATTTTAATGGAGTCTTCTACCCTTTTGAGTAGTTGGGCCACAACATTTTTTGTTGCCCCCGTTGAAGCTGCAACAAAAGTCGTAGTTGTAAACTGATTAGCCTTCTTTGCCTGAATTACAAAGCTCTTCGTTCGGGTTGTGGCCCTCACAATTGCGTATTGCTTTGACGTTTTCACATAATCTTCAGTAATCTTTCTCAAACTTTCAGCTTTCTGGATTAGTGTGACTTTCTTCGTCACACCAGTTACTTTTGAGACAGCCAAGAGCTTTCGCTCCGGAGCCCCTTGGGTGGCAGGGGAAAGAAGTACATCTTTCCAGGATTTCGTTGGCTCTACCTTTGGGACAGCCAAGAGTATTCGCTCCGGAGCCCCTTGGGTGATGGGTGCTATCTCCACCCTTGGTGATTTCAGAACCACTGGAGTGTAGGTTTGTTTCCTAACAGTTGCTTCAGCATTCCTATAACAAAAGAATACGTCAGTAAGTTTCAACTATATATATATATATATTTTTTTGTTCTTCAAAAGATGGGAGGAGAAATAAGCAAATATACATATATGAAGAAAATGGAACTATAAAAACCCCCCTACACCAATTGAAACTAATAATACTTCTCAGTGTTTTAATTCACATAATTAATAGAAAGATCCACGTCAAGATCCAGTCTAATAGACTGAAAATTTTGAGAGACCAATCTCACCGTCCACTTGTAAGGGACCCAATAAAAGTCAGGATAAATTTTTGTATGGATTGTTAACTCAAAGGGTTTAATCGATTGATAAACACTTGATAATAAGATTTAAGGTATCAAATTCAAATCATTCCAATAAATTATTAAATATTTGTCCAATTGTTAATTTCAAAATCTCAAAATTAAGCAAAATGAATGCAAATTAACTGAGACACCTAAGTGTAAAAAAATAAAATAAATTTGAAAAGTCCTTCCCCATTGCCATTGGATTAGAAGATTTATATTTTTTCTCTAAAAAGTATCACTTTCACCCAAACCTCATAAAATCCTCCACACAAATAGGAAAAAGACAAAAGGACGTAAATATTACTTAAAACAACTCCCTCATGGTGTTCTCCCTTTTATAATAGTTTCCTACTTATCTCATTCCCATGTAAAGACTAACCACATCACTACCCTAACCAATAAAATATTGAATAAATTGCACTGTACACCCTAAATTATGATCTATTTCGCACTTGGCAATAGGATAATTTTTTTCTCAATTTAGTTCTTAAAGTATTTTATTTTATTTTATTATAAATGTAGTCCAATTTATAGCTGACATTAACTCAATTGACAACACTAGCCATTGCAAGTCTATAAAATTATGGCACAAAAATTTTAATTTTACATTTTATCTTTCATATTTTAATCAATTACTTATTAAACTCGCTATCAATACTAACTCACTAATTTATTTCTCGTTTTTCATTACCTACCACATATCTCCACTATAAGACCACATGTACTTCTACCACCTACTTCTATCTTCTTTTATTTTCTTTGTACAACCAACATTTACTTTGTATTAAACACAAAGTGATTGGGCTAGTGAGTGATGACTGGAGCTTTGAGGTTTGCTCTCTCCCAGGTCTCGTGTTTGAATCTCCTAGCTAGTAAATGCATTTATTGGGGCTACGGACCGCAGGGCGTAAGCCGTGTTTCGAAAGGCTTGTTCTGACTTTAGGGACTTAATATAGTGTATGTAAACTGGCATAGGATACCTTACATAACAAACAAACAAACAAACAAACAAAAATCCACTTTGTACCATCACCACCACTATTGCTTTCCAGTACTCACTTGCATTGAACCATCACCACCCATTTTTACCTACGCATTACCACTAAGCCCCTCATCGCCACTACAATGAAATCTTCCATCTTCCAATGCTTATATCTTATTATCGACCTTGTTCCACTGTACTTAGTTCACGACCACTTTTTTATCGACAAGCCATCCTTACTACTTCCTTTTTTACAAACACCCAACTATAGTGTTACATTTATACCCACAAACCAAGTACGATTTTGATTCAAACCCCAAGTGACAAGTCAAATCAATAAGGCATATCAATCTAAAAGGTTGAGAGGTTGAAAGAAAAATATAAAAAATTATGAATTGTAAATGTATTTGATCAAGATTGCATGAATGAAAAGGATTTATAAGGTTGTCGTTTTGATTTTCTTAACACTTTGATTTGCCTGTGGCATCATAGATGAAGAGAAGTGATTTGGGATTATCATGGTGTGTTTTTTTTTTCTTTTTCCTACTCATACATCGGAATGAAGAAAAAGGCAGAGGCTAAGCCCTCTCCTTAGCAATACCTAGTATATTCACAACCAAGAGGCTGCGTGTAACAACCCTCGTCACTGTTTACCGATTAACCACTGATTACTGCTAAACTGAGACCGATTATGATTGGTAACTGAATTGATTGAAGTACTGAACTGATTGACTAAAATCTTGAACTGAATTGATTAAGTATATCTGTTTAATTGTATGTCTATCTGTTGACTGTTTGATTATCTGTTCATGCCTTTGTGTTTAAATTGCGAATTGAAGGCCTTATCGGCGGCCGAATCTGAAATTGATTGATGATTTGTGATCCTTAGAATTAATGTGATTTTATGGCATATTCAGTTAAGATGTGATTTGGTATGATTAAACTAGATTAAATTAAGCTAAATTGCATTAGGTGGACTTAAGTGCCAAAATGCCACTTAGTGGCCACTATCTCACACATTTAGAGGCTTGCATACTTTTGACACAAACACACTTCATCAGCCATTTGTTGTCTACAACCGACTTTATAGAGAGAGAGCGAGAGAATTGACTTGATCTTGAGGGTTTGGCTAGAAAACTTGAAGGAATTGTTAGAGAATTATCAAATTGAGCTCCTAGACCTTGAGTACAAGACCTAAGGTAGTGTAATTACTCTCTTGTTTGTGAATTGAACTTGTTCTTACATGATTCATGACAAATTTAGTGGATTAAGTCATGAAATAGCTTCACATGTTTGAATTGTTGAGTTGTGAGTTGATTTCATGGTAAAATGTTATATGCATGTTCATATTGTGTTTAAGTCCATGATTTCATCTTGTCCTTGGAAGAATTGGCTCATTGGAGCATGAAATTGAAGCTTTGAAATGCTTTAAATTCATGCATGTTATGTTTGAATTATATTTTTGAAAATTGGTTTGAAATTGAGTTGTTTGAAACACCCTTGGGCTTTGATTTTACAATTGAGCTTTTGAATCATGTTAAACTATGAGTTTTGGGATGTTTTCTGGAAAACTAGCCCAAGAGGTTCGAAATTTATGTTTTAAAAGTTGAATTTGAGCTTGAGGTTCAAATCTGGGAATTCCAGATTTTGAACTCACGCTCGAGCGGGGTGACTGGCACTCGAGCGTGAAATTCGTGCTCCCAGTACTTTGCACTGTTTTGAAGTCCGCTCGAGCGGAATAATTGACGCTCGAGCGGGACATTGTGTCTCATGCTCGAGTGGGTGTCGAGCACCCAATCGAGCGTGATTTTCACTTATCCAGCACTTTTAACTGTTTTGCATAACACTCGAGCGGGTAAGTCTACGCTTGAGTGGATACCTTTGTCTGCATGTCCGCTCGAGCGGGTAAACCTACGCTCGAGCGGGACCTCTGTTTTCTGAAAATTCTGAAAATGTTTTCTGAATGCATCTTTGCATCCTCATCCTATCCTAGGCATTCTTAGGCCTAGTTTAAAACATCTTAATGAGGATATAGATGTAGAACCACACCGAAGCAATTAGGGATTAAGTTATTATCTTTCCCAACTGTGTAGCTTAGTGTGTGTTCAATCTGTAACTGTGTAGGGTTGGCGACTGGGGACGCGCTCTAGCTTTACTGTAGCCCAGAACTCTGTGAGTAACAACTGTGTAAAGATATGTTCAAAATGATTATCTTCTGAACAATTGAACTATACTGTTTTCTAAACTGATATTGTTAATTGAATGAATGTATGTCCTATATTCTGAACTGTATTGTGGGATCCTTAGCAACTACTATTTACTGTTACTGTTACAGAGATCTCTGTCGGTTCCCTTGTTGGAACCACTACTGTTACTGATTGATGGCCATCATTTACTGTTCGATCTTTTAAGACCTATTGTTTACTGTACTGTTATGCTAATAGATGTACCACATATGACTGAATGACTGATATACTGAATTAACGAACTGTTTTCATTACTGTAAGGACATTCATTCTTAACCTCTTTACGCATTACATTATTCACTAGGCTTTAGCTCACTGCTCATATATATATGTAGGTGAACAGGCATCAGACCGTGGTTAGAAGCGTCGGGGTAAGCTCCAGTTTTGTCAAGCCAACCACTGTGCCTCACTGCGAGGTTCCGAGCCTGTCGAGTTATGGCTTATGGGTGTTTTAATTTCCCCGTCTGTCTCTGTATCTGTTCGTATAACTGTATAGACTGTTACTGGACTGTTTAATAGGGATTAGGTCCTTGAACTGAATGATTGTATATATATGTACATACTGTTCTGTACTGTTTATGTATATGTGTATGAAAAGTTTTTTTGGCATACAGACTGTCACAGCTCATTGGACATTATTTTTTTACTGTTTTGGCTTCCGCCATGCCCTTGTACTCTGTTTTACTGTATTACTGTTAAGCAGGCCTTCGGTAATCTTGGATTACTGGCCGGTTACGGTGCTAAACCCATAGGGGCGAGTTTGGGTCGTGACAAAAACTCACTAAAATATAGTGAGAGTTTTAGAGACCATGTTTTTTTTTAGTTTCTAAAGTACAAATTTTATTGTAAAAATACTTAGGGACGAATTTCAGTTGTCATAAGGACAGTCGTTAAAAAATCGTCTAAAAAAGTAAATAAAAGATTGAGCTTTTAGGAATTTATTTTTGTTGAAAATATCGTTAATAAATACATTTTTAAAGACAAAATAACTTGATCTAAAAAATGTTTATTTTTTGAGTCTACACTTCTGGCAAAAAAAAGTTAGTAATTTATCACTAAATGTCCAATTTTATCTCTTAAAATAAAATAATAACACTTTTGGTGACAAAATATTTTGTCCTTAAATTTTTGTCTCTAAAATCTTAATTTTTTATAATAATTCTAAAACTATTTTCAAAATATACAACTAAACAAAATTTTAAAATTTATAAACTCTTTCTAAAAAATTAACTTTTAAAATTATTTCACAAATACAAATCAAATGGGACCCCATACAAACGCTAAATATTTACATTGAAACCAACCACATGAGTTGTGGTTGTCTTAAGTTTGTAGGTCCTATAAAAAGACCAATAATAATAGATCAAATGGGTTATATTTAGGTAAGGGTGTTTGTGGTTTGGTTTTAGGCGATTTGTGGATTGGTTTGGACCCATCTGTATATATATGGTTTGGGAAAAATTTAGTCTGTAATTGCTTGTAGTGCGAGTTGTAATTTGTGCAGATAGGGTTCACGGATGTGTGGGCGGTTGCAGGTGATTTGCAGATTGGACTTTTTTCAATTTTCAGATTCAATTTCAATTTTCGGATTCAATATAATATAAGATTGACTTGAATTTCAAAAGTAATTAATAGATTCAATTTCTCCTTCATAAAGAAGTTGATTCAATTTTCTATAATGTTCACAGAGCAAACAAAAACAAAAACATTCAAAAATAATATTCTCAAATAATGTTCTTTACAACATTTCTTTTTGTATCATGAAATTAGGGTTTGGTGTGTTGGCCAAAAATATTTAGGATAGGATGAATAAAATCAACGGTCCAATTTTTTTTATAAAAATAATAAATAAATAAATCTAAGTGCGGGCGAATTCTTACTAGTGTAGGTTAAACCTGCAACTCACTTATAACCCGCAATTATGTCATATTCCAAATCACATCCGCTAGTATTGTGTCTGTAAAATTACCCATTTATATGCAGATCGGCTAGGGTTGGGCGGGTTGTGCCATTCGGATAACCCTATGCCCAACCCTATATTTAGGCCTCTTCTGAAAAGTGTTAAAAAAACTAATTTATTGGCTTATTAGATTATTTGAGCCATATTATCTCTCTATTTTTTATACGTTTTTTCGTAATAAATAAACAAAATCCTTTTTTTTTTTGACACTTTTTAAAACAACCCTTACTTTAAAATTCGGTGTGGGACATTACTCACTCTAACGCCTTGTTTGGGGAGTAATTATTTTAATCAAAAGTTAAAAAGACACTATAAGTTGTCACATCACTCTCTATATTTCTTATACATCTTTCGCAAAAAATTAAAAAGTTACTAAAATAACTTGTTCCCAAACGAGGCCTACTCGTTTATTTAATTTAAAAGTGTACATGAGATAACATTATTAAATGTTGTTTGGTATTGGCTAATATAGTTAACTTTTTGTGTTGGGACTTTTTTAGTCTCGTTTGGTTTTTGTTTTGGGACTTTTTTGACTTTTGTGAAAAAAAAAATGTAATGATTATGAGTAAAAAATAATATTTTATTTTATTAACTTTTATAGTCAATTTTATCTTTTTATAATTATTTAATCCTAAAATAAATACCAAACTGAGGCTTAGGGATGTTAGGAATACATATGAGTCCCATATAAATAAATATAGAATATGACACAACTCTTTCATAAGAGATTAGTCTTAGGGTGGTAAAAAAAAAAACTAAAAACTCAAAACGGAAACACAGTTTTATTGTTTTCATTTTTTGGACAAATTTATAAACTGAGACCACTGATTTATAAATTAAAAATTTTACCAAACAAGTTTTTATTTGAGTTTTTAAAATTTTTGTAAATATAAACAGAAAATTGAAAACGTAAGTGTTACCAAACGGCACCGTATGGATTCCACATATATGAGTTCCATAAAAAGATTATATCCCATTTTATGTTTAATTTTTGTCTACATACAGTTACTCAGCTTTCGTTTGGGTAGTGGGTTGGTTTTTTTAATTTTTAGTTTTTTTGGCTATTTTAGCCTGGGTTAAAAAGTTTGATTTGGGAAAGACTTTTTAGTTTTTTGACTTTTTTTACTTTTTTTGTGAGAGAAGAGTATAATAATTATGAGTTAAATGTGATGTTTTATTTGTTATGTTTAAAATAGCCTGTTTAATCTTTTGTGGCTAAAATAGCCCAAGTAATTCTTCCCAAAGGGACCCTCAAATAGTATAAGTCTAGTAAAGTAAATGTTTTTGTTGTTTTGAAAGTTTTTGAATAGTGACCAGACAAAGATAACTAGGGTTAATAGCTGAAGATTTGGAGATACAACATAGATATTGTAGAAGTTAAAAGGTGTGCCTACAGCACATGCCAAAAATCCTAATTGCAGTCAATAATGGTCACAAAGGAACAAATAATGAATAAAAAGCAACAGTTTAAAAACTCAATGCTCAATAATTTGGTCTGTTTTTATTAACAACTATTGTTTATACATATTTCTAGTTTTCTAATGACGATAAGATTTGGTTCGCTTTCACTTAGTTCAACAAGCCTGCAATCAAAGAACAAAGTGAATCTAGGCAAGTATCGGTATAATTCGGTCAAAGATTCACTGACATTGTTTTAAGAATTTTAGGTTATAAAATTACTTAACTTGTATCTTCATTTTGAGCTTGGGGCGGCTGCCGCAACGGTTAATGGGTCTTTTTTTTTTTTTAATCGATGATCTAAATTGTTTACTTTTTAAAAGATGTTGAGTAAAATATTTTTATAAAAATTTAAATTAATAGGATATCGGTATTCCTTTTATTAACTTATGTTTGTATTATGATTTATATTTAAAATTAAATTTTCTATTCAATTTTTAAATACAAATATGTCATGATGACCGGGATACTAATATTCGATTAACTTGAATTTTTACGAACATATTCTATTCAATCTCTTTTAAAAAGTGAATAATTTAAATTGTCAAAATGTAACCAAAAAAAACTCCATCGACCGTGCAACAACATGCGCAACAGCCTCTCCAACCCTCTCCATCTTACCTTTATATATATATATATAGGGTACTTCCCATGTGTAAGGTAGGGTTTATCGGAATATTTTCTAATCATCTTTACATGTAAAACACTTCTGCATATTTTAAAATTTCGTTATAACATTCAGAAGATAGGATTACAATGATTCAATCAGTACTTAAGCGTTGATCAGCAAATCAGCTCTTTAGGCCAAGTTTGGCATGATTGAAAAAAGATAAAAAGTCAAAAAGTCACTATCCTATTTAAGTCACATCACCTCTCTAATACATCACTTCAAACCCAACCCAAACCCAACCCATATTTCATAAAAAGTCAAAAAGTACACTTATTTAGTCTTCCCAAACTAGGCCTAAGTATACCTGAGCTATCTTTTTTTTCTTTGAACCCACTCAGTGGCTATAATCAAGATAATTGGCCAAATCAAATCTCTCAAATTAGAATGATAAAATCTTAAGTCCTCAAATTTTGTCAATTTATGACTGGAGTTGCTCAAGACCCAACAGCATGACTTTGCTGAGTTTGGAATCTAGCTAACAAAATCTTTTGTTTTTTATTTTTTTATTTTTAAATTTTAATAATAATGATTTTTTTTTAATTGTGTCAGTTTTTTCCTTTTAAACTACTAAAAAACAATCAAATTTTTTTTTTGTCTACTTATACTCATTAATTATTTTTTCTTGTACATGATATAACTTCTATTTATTTATTTATATATTTTATCTCACATCCCTTTAACCACGTTGTGACTGATTAACTATAATAAATGATTGGATCCAACTAAAGGTATTTTAAAAAGATAGTTAAAAATTAATTTTTTTATTTTTTTTACTTTCTTTAAAAAAACGTATAAAAATGTGAGAGATTATATGATATAAAACAAATTAAAAGTTAATAAATAACTTTTAACCAATTTTCTAAGAGAGGCCTCATGTTGAAGAAAGTAGGGCAGTTCCAAGAAAATGATGGTCAATTAGGTAAAACATAGACCACAATTGCTTAAATATGAAATAAAATAAAGCTAACGATTTAGTGAAAATGATGTTTCCATTGGCGTATGGACCACGGCCATAGGTCCATCATCTATAAAACCATTGCCTAGGGAAAAAAATTAAATGCAATGGTGTGAATAAATTATTATTAAAAAAATAATTAATATCTCAAGAGTAGAGTTCACTATTTATATGTAAATATTTAGGCCTAGTTTGGGAATATTAAATAAGTACACTTTTTAACTTTTTATGAAATATGAGTTGTGTTTGAAGTGATGTGTTAGAGAGGTGATGTGACTTAAATAAAATGATGTGACTTAAATAGGATAGTGACTTTTTGATTTTTTATCTTTTTTCAATCATGCCAAACTTGGTCTTACTACTATTACGGGTCAACCATCAGGGTCCAAGGGTATTAGGTGTCCCTTGATTTTGAGATTTTTTTTTTTAAATATAAAGAAAATATTTTAAATAAAAAAATTATAAAAATATTATTTAAAGTGAAATATTAATGACATTTTTAAAATTATGAAAATAATATTAGTTGTTTTGATTGAAAATAAAGAGACTATGATAAGTCATATTATTATCTATAAAAATTTCAATATAATGGTAATATCTATCATTATTGACATACAAACATAATTAATTTCAATAAATATATGAAATTTATTGGATTGTTAGTTACATTTGACATGTGGAGTTTATTCTCAATGTGTTTCTTTCCATTCATAACTAAAATGACCACTATATAAATTATAATCAAGCAACACATTTTCAATTATAAAAAATAAAAAAATAAATTACAATAGGTCATAACTAATATCAGAATGAGTCATAACTAATTATTACTTGATATATAGTCATAAGCAAAATAATAACCACAAGAAGTTATAACTAAATTATATCTAACACTATAATAAATTATAACTAAAGATTACGAAGATCATAATTGCGACATATGATAAATACTTTTTTTGCAGTATGTTGTGTAGAATTTCTCTACTAAAATATATCATTTTTATCTCAATTTATCTCTTTATTTTTTAATTTTCCAATCCCCCTATAAAATAGTGACTCCCCAATATTTGTATAAAATTTAATTTCAAATATTTTAATTTAAAATTCACATTTATCTAAATAAATTCTTAACATTTAAGTTTAATAACATATCATTATTATTTATTATAAAAAAATTAATATTATCATTATTTTATGTCTCATCATCACTAAATTAATGACTACGTCACCGTTAACAACAATGGCATAGTGGCCCTATTTTGTAGGGTTTATTTTTAGTTTATTTTAATCTTTAGCTTAATTTAAATTATTTTGATGTGTTTGGTTTAACTTAACAATACAATTTAGAGCTTTTTATAAGTCAAAAATCAACTTATTCTTTGAATAGGGAGGAGAAACTTAATTTATAAGTCAAAAATTAACTTATATTCATAATTATAAAGTATAAACTGTTAAGATATAAGTTATAATTACTTTCCCACAGTCCTATCAAATAGGGCCATTATTATCAGATTTAGACACGCTATCGTCAAGTGACTCAACGTCACGATGCATTTAAGTGCGCTTAACCATTTTGATGTGCACTTCTGTTAAGATAAGTGGGCGAAATAATTTGGGTTGGAGAAATGTTAGACATTATAAATATTTTATTAATATTTTTATTAAATATTTATGGGATCTATATGAGATTTATTTGGTGCGAGTCTTATACTTATATGAAATATTTGATAAAAATATTAATAATAGTAGGGGCATTAAATATTTTACTAATATTTTTATCAAATGTTTCACATAGATATGGGAACTACACGAGGCCCATAGGATGTAAGTTCCACATCTATATGAGACATTTGATAGAAATATTGATAAAACATTTGGGATCCATAACATTTCTCTTTGGGTTAAGATAGCCTTTGTTTAGCATGAGACTAAAATGAGATTGAGGGTTAAAATAATCATAAAAGATAAAATATGTTAAAATATTAATAAGACAAAATGCCACATATAAACCATAATCATTTCACTATTTCTTTCACAAAAATAAAATAAAATAAAAAAAACAAAAATCCTAACCTAAATGAGATTTTTAGTCCCGGACTAAGAGCATTCACAATGGGTGTGTTAGTGTATCTATTAGTATCAATTGCCAATTTTTGGCCAAGACAAAGTTTTGTGCTGCAATAGAGCTGCTAACTTGTATGTTAGCGTCAGTCATTAGTTTTGTGTGTTAACTTGTGTGTTATCTATGACTATCTTTTTAGCCAGCGAAGAGAGGAGAGGGAAAAGAGAGGCGGACACTAGAAAGAGAGAGTAAGGTCGTCGGTCGGATGTCCAATTGGTTGCTCGGACCTTGCCTATGAATACATTTGTGAACAGAGAAAAAAAATAAAAGATAAAAAAAAAAAGACGCTAATGAGTGGAGTGGGGTGGGGGGCCATTGCACTTTTATATTTTATTTATTATATATATATATATATATGTATATATTCTTAACACATATCGTAACACATCTGTTGTACCACTACTCACTATTTAAAATTAACAAACTCTTAACACACCTTAACACACATTTTTAGATCCCACTTTTATCACTATTTGTCATATAATACACTTTAACACACTTTTTAACTATCCAATTGTGGATGCTCTAAAATAGCTAAAAAGCCAACCCACTGAAACCTATGCTCAAGTTACTTTGCTTAAAATAGGGCAACAACTTTTTGAGGCTTTGTTTGGGATGTGAGTTGATTTTTTGGCTTTGACTATTTTAGTTTGGGGGTAAAAAGTTTCGTTTAGAATAGGTTTTTGACTTTTTTACCTTTTGTGAGAGAAAAAATAAAATGATTATGAATTAGATGTGCCATTTTGTCCTATTTGACTAAAATAACCAATTTGATCCGATATACCTATTTTAGCCCAAACTTGCTTCCCAAACCTAGCCTGAGATGATTTTGATTGAAGTATATTGGGAGCCAAGAAAAATAAAGGTTAAATTATATTAATTACACTGTTGAAATTTTACAAAATACACAATAAATTCTTTAAATTTAATTACATAATTCTTTTTTTTTTTTTGGTATGATTAAAGTGAAGATTTATTCATGAAATAGAACCAAGTGTTATACATATACAGAGTTTAATTTAATTATACAAAATTTATGAAATTTATTATATTTTTTCTAAACTTCAAGAATGATCAGTATAATTTATTCTTGAAATTAAAATTATCAACCCTAGTTATAGATATAGAAATTATATTTATTATAATTTTAAGTAAACCACTTGTTATATCGTCTCTTTTATTGTTATTATTATTATTATTATTTCAGAATCTATTGTTATAGAAAAATAAATGAAAGAAAAATTATACTACACTACGGTGAAATTCAAATCCAAACATCACATCTGATAAAGAATCATTTTATGGATTAATCTTGTCTTCTTCTTTTTTTAAAAAAAATTATCTTGTCTCAAATCAAATTTTATTATGTTTAATATAACTTCCCACAAAATGAAAGTTGAAAGTAATAGCATCAATCTCTTAACTTCTCAAAAATCATTTTTTAAACTTATTTAAACCAATTTTGTGTCTAAAATTATAAATAAAACCATTCTAAAATAGATATTAAAAAAAGCCACGAATAATTTTTATAAACTGCGCCAAACAAATCACCATATTTTCTCAAACAAAGTCAACTTTGATATTCCTCTTCATGTTCTCCTGAGCAGGAAAACCATGAAACAATGCCCTTTTCACCATATGTTGCCATATTCATAAATTGAGATAGCGAGAAGACCCCAAATATCTGTACTAAAATCTAAGGGATTTATGTGTAGGTTTTAATAGGTGAATTTATTATTTAATAGGTCATATGATAATTAATAATATTTTTTTATCAAATACTATTAAAAAATGTCACTAATTATTAATTTTTAGAGATAGTTTGAAAATCTTATCACAAAAAGTTACTAATTATAAATTTTAGCGACAGTTTAAAAAAAAAAATCACAAAAAAACCCACTAATTTTTAACTTTCAGTGATAGTTGGAAAAATTCGTCACAAAAAAGTCACTAATTATAAATTTTAGCGACAATTTATAAAAATCGTGACAAAAAGTCAATAATTGTCAATTTTTAGTGACATGTGTAAAAAATTGTCACAAAAAATTATTTTAGAGATAATTTTATTATGACTTATTTTCAATAGGACTTGATGATAATTAAGCCTAAACTATTAAGACCTGATGGTAGTTTATCCCATTATTAAAGTCAAATAATCTTTTATATATATATATATAGATAGATAGTTTTGTCGTTACCTTACTGCAGGGAGGTCCCTTGTTTCATACCACAAATTTATTAATGTTTACATGAACTATAAAATTAAAAGAACAGAAACAAAAACAAAAGACATTTTTGGTGGATGAGGGAGAAAGAGGGTAGATCATAATATAAAGATTTGAAAGCAACTCATAATGCAAAAGGAAAAAAAAAAAACAAAAAAAAGATAGAGACAGGCTTGTTGTTAATATGGCGTATGTTGCCATCAGCAGTATTTTAATTTTGAGTCTTGAAGCATCTTAAACCAAATCTATTGTAAATTTTTTTTTTTTTTTGAGTTTTATAAATTTGCCTTTTTTATTTTATTTTTTTGGTTGAGAACTAGGAATCGCTGCAATAATTTTTGGTGCAATAAACTTACAATTGTGGTTTAAATGTGACTTAAGAAAATCTTATTGTGTCAAGTATTTTAATATTGACTTATTTATAAATGTGATTGGATAGAGCGAGTTGATATTTATATAGTAATTAAAATAATGAGTTACTTATGTCAAATTTGTGTTGCACATGTAAGATAATAACTTGACTTGTTCAAATTTCTCTGGTATTATTTTATCACGTCACTTTTGAATTTGTTCAAAATTAGTCAATTTCAAATCACTAAGATCGAACAAAATTTGTTAACATGATATGTCTAAAATTATCACATCGGCTTATACGAACTTGTTCCACAAAGAAGGAACAGATATTTGTTGGTACATATGGTTCACAAAAATCAAATCTTGATTTAATCATGTTATCTTATCTTTTTAATCAAGCATATGGAGATGAATGGTCTGCATTTGGTCTGGTGGTAATAATTAGATCTCAAATAGATTATTGTCTTAATCAATGCCATTGACATCTACATATTGAAATTCCAAACAATTTTACATGAAAATTTAGAATCATGGCACCATCATTTTCTAAAACCACTTATTATAGAAACTATAACAAATAAAAGCACATTTCGTGGAAAAGTTATCAAATAAATTGGTTTCATAAAAATGTTTTTAATGAAATTATTTAGATTTTTTAAAGTTTTAATTTTTTTTAAAAAATTAATATATTAAAAATTAAATTACAATATGAATCAATATCTGTCATATATTCGAATCTAAAATTTTACACACTCTGACATCCAGACGTCCTCTCCATGATTATTTTGACATTTGATCTGGAATATCTCTTTGTGGGACTTTAAAATACTATCACGAGGGTTCACTATTTTTGTGCTAAAAAAATATTCTTATTGAAGTTTAACTTTTCAATATCAAATGTTTTTGGTCAAAGGAAAAAGGTCAAAATAACCATAATAACTGCATTTGTTGGATGTGGACTGAGAGATGGCATAGGATGCTCTCCAGTCAAACAGTTTTTTTTTTTTGGTTAGAAATTACGTTTTAATGAGTGAATTTATTATCTGATCTTAATGAGTGAATTATTATCTAGGAGGTTTTATGATAATTAATAATATTTTTTATCAAATATTATTAAAAAACGTCACTAATTATTAATTTTTAGTGACAGTTTAAAAATATTGTTACAAAAAATATCACTAATTATAAATTTTAGTAACAATTTAAAAAAATAAAAAAAACATTACTAATTTTCAAATTTCAATGACAATTTAAAAATTCATCACAAAAAAATATCACTAATTGTAAATTTTAACAACAATTGATAAAAATTTGACAAAAAAGTCACTAATTGTCAATTTTTACTGATATGTGTAAGAAATCGTCACAATTTTTTTTTTTTAAAGACGATTTTACTAACACCTTTTCAATAGGACTTGATGAAAATTAAGTCAAATTATTATGATTTATTGATAATTTATCTTTTTTTTATGGAACACCAGATAGTTATAAATAGGAATATAAATCATTACAAAATTTGCTGCATGGGTGAACAATTGTGCGATTATAAACTTTATTTGTTTAAAACAAAGTATATTTGAGGAGACTAGAAAAAAAACGGCCTTTCATATTACCAGCTTTTGAGATAAGCTGAAAAATAGTTTGATTTAAGTATAAGGTGGTTAACTTAAGTTATACCAAACACAATATTTTAGTTTAAATTAAGTTAAAAACTGAAATAAGCAACTTGTAAGCTCTACCAAACAGGCCTATTGTATCATGTGGCACAATGGCACGCAATAGGAGTGTTTGGTGTGAATTATAAAGGGGTGATCATAACTTATTTTAATTTGGAAATCTGCTTACAGTTTTTTAGGCATAAATAGCTTAAATAAGTTGAGAAAAGCTGATTATTTAAAATCTGAGGAAATGGGTGCTTTTGATTTCTACTTTCTGATTATCCACTTTTAACTTATAATAAGCTGCGCCAAATAGCACCAATAGCCTTTTGAAAAATTAGCTTCTTTACCAGATAACTTATTAGCACGATTGAATGATTCTAAATTGGTCTATTCGTATTACGGAATGATCTGAATTGATCACAAAAATTGTTATGCAACCGATTTTTACTTGTATCGATCTGGTTTATGAACTCAATTTAAAATTTGAGTTAAAAATTAATTTTTGGAGTGTTGTTAATATTTTTAAAGATTCACAACCATGACACTTGATGCCTAATTCGTAGTGGCTGATACTGCTTATATCAATACATGAAGATCGATATTGATATATTTAACCTTTCTAAAAATAAAAAATAAAAAGAAAAAAATAAAAAGAAAGATCATATTGATATGTATCTTAATACTGTGATTTAGAATCAGGCCACTTCTCATGTAAAACGAAGAGAAAGGACAAGGCAAATCATTTTAATTTGGAACTACTTTTGTAAATTCTGCTGATCATGTTGGCTATACATGGCATCAACATCTAATTTGTCCTTGGTTTCTGCTAATAACTTTTGTTTTTTATTAAAATATGAAAAAAATTCACAAAAAAAATATTAAAATTTTAAAATTGAAAACCAAACAGAGTGTAGTCAGAATCAAATTGTTTTTTAAAACGTAGTCTTGTTTTGGAAAGTGATTAAATTAGTGACAAAGTCAAAAATATTAACTTATTTTTTTTATTTTTTTTACGTCTTTTTGTTAAAAGTAAAATAATTATCAAAAAAATCAATTTCACTACAACATTTTCTTAATTTAGTGATATTTGAAAGTGCTACAAAACTATTAGTTTAATGATATTTTTTAGTCTTGTGGCATTTTGAATAAGTGTCATTTGTATCCGTGCCACGGTAGATACTTGCAAGTGTCACTACACCATCATGGCTAAAAACTTTCAATGACATTTTGATGTCATGGTAGATATTATTTCTGCCACTATCAAGCGTCATTAAAAAAAGAGTTAGTGACGCTTATAAGTGTCATTACACCATCAAGACTAAAACCTTTCAGTGACACTTTAATGTCACGGTAGGCACTATTTGTGACGCTATCATGTGTCATTCGTGACGATAATTCATTGTAGAACAATTTGATCCGCTCTTGCGGAGACTCGAACCGTCAACCTCCCGCACCATAAACCTTATATACCACACTCTTCCCACTACACCTCTATAGCACCACATGATTATATATGCAATATATATTATTTATATAGTACATGCATGCATATTAATATAAAAGTATATGTATAAACATAATTATTTTATTGAACATAATTTATGTAAAATGTCATAAGTTGATTCAATTTTTTGTGTCATTATTTTATAAAATGCCATAAAATTGATGTGACATTTCTTTATTGAAATGCCACTAGAGCCTTATATATTTGTGGTTCTGTGGCATTTTTCTAAAACATTTAATGTCAATTTTTATTTTTGTGGTATTTTCTAAAAACATGCCACTAGTGTAGTGTCACTAAAGTGTAAATTTGTTATAGTGACATTTTTGTTGTAGTGAAGTGAGACTTTTTTTAATTGAAATGTCACTAGAGCCTTGTATGTTTGTGGCTCTATGACATTTTTCTAAAAAATGTCACCAGATATTTTTTTTGTGACATTTTTTAAGAACATGTCACTAATATGGTGTCACTAAAATGTGTTTTTGTTGTAGTGTTTCTAAACAAACCATTAATATTTTTTCTTACTCTATGCTTTTTGCAAATACATTTTAAAATTTATGGAGAGTACACACTAAAAACAAATTTTAGAATGTACCTATATTGAGAAGTAAAAATGGTGTGAATAATAATTCTTTCACTTAACCCATTTGGTAGATTTTCGGAAAACAATAACGAGAAGTCAACAAAGAATGTCTTTGGAGAAAACCAAAATATATGCGCGAAATCCTAAGAACAAAAACATTTAAAAGAGTATATATATTAGATATGTTTGTGATACTAGGTTACACTATCATTAATCAATAATAAATTAATACAAACTACATTGATGAAATGGTAGTAGATAATTGGTAACTTAATTATATTTCTACTTTTTTTATTGATCAATATTATTGCATAACTTGGTGTCATTGTTACACTAAATCTTGAGATTGTAAGTTTAAATGTGAGAGTAATTACTTTGTACAAATTATTTATTTACTTCTTAACGAGCACTCAAACTGCATTGTAAAATCTTTTGTAGAATATAAAATTTATAAGCAAAGCCCTCATGATACGCTTTCTTAATGTACAAGAGATGTTATATATAATTGATTTTAATTTTTTTTTGGATCTCTAACTAAATATTTATAATTAATTTTTTGTCTGTACATAAATATTGAATACAACCTATTTTATTATATAAAACGTACAACTTATTTGGTAAGAATATCATGATATTTTTAAAAAACAATTTTTTAGGGTTGTTTTGAGAACTAATTATTGTAGTTTGTTTTTTAATTTTTACGAAAGACATGTAAAAAAAATAAAAAATAATTGACTTTTTATCTACAATAGTCTATTACCAAACTTGGCCCCAGTAAGAGTCAAATTCATTTTTTATTAGGGAAAATGATCAAAAAGTCCTATTCCAGGGTTTGTTACTCTGTTTGGTCCTAGATGTTTTCTAATACACGTGCAAGTCCTATTCGGTTGAACAATATTACCATGGGGGGGTCCTGTTTTCATTGGTTGGTATGTTTTCCTTGATGGATGTACCCTTCCCAAAATTGTAGTTGACATAATCAGGATCAAATAATATCACATTCCGTTTCAGAGTGATTGTTTTTGGAAGGTGAATCTCAATATTGGTGCAGATGGACATAAAAGGGGGCAGTCGGTTTGTGGTGTGACAGGGTTGTTAGGTCACAAAACTTCATTTGTTCACAATTGAATTCTGGTGACGTCGTTATTCCGTCTCAAACAAGTCAAGGCGTTTTCCACATATCTTGTGTTCTTTCATGTTATTGTACGTATATGTGTGTGTCTATGTTTTTTGGTTAGTTTATATCCACTGTGTGTCTGGTCGACACATCGAAAAAGTTATTTATTTTGATTATAGGTTTTGATTGGACACCCAAAGCCCAAATGTGTGTCGTTGACTCATCCACTCACATATTTGGTTTCTAGGTTGCTTTTAGTAGGGTTGAATGACATTTCCAAAGGTAGGCACTGACATTCAGTTGAGTGTCACACATTGTCGTTTTCCATAATGTAATATGAATTGTATTTCAGGATTGGAGGCCGATTTGATGCTATTGTGTTGTTATCGTGCAACGAATGTTGCGTATAGCCTGCAATCTTCGTTTTCTTTTGGATGTTTGGTTAGTTATTTGTGTGGCAAGTTTGAAGGGATGACCCCGGAGAAGGTTTTTTTGTGTTTCAAGCTCCTAGGATATGACAATGTCGCATTACAGAATGATACCAATATGCAAAATATGGTGTGTCTTGCCCGCTCTTTTCGGTTGTAGGTTGTCGATGTTATTGTCGAACTACGAAGTGGTGAGGGCCTAGTCCGTACGAGTTGTGTCAACGAACACAGGGGCGACGCCGATTCGGAAGTACTAAAGTGGCCATTCAATGGTACTGATGTACACGATGATGACGATTTGTTACCTAACTTCTGCCCCCGCATTGACAAGGTGTTTCTATTAGCCCCTTGGGCTCATGGTATAACGCATGTGGGGCAAAGTTTTGTAGGCGGTGCATCCGAGTTTCAATCTGTTCTTTGTAAGTATGTAGTAGAGTGTGGGTTCAAGTTTAACTATTTAAAGAATGACACGGTTCGGATTACCGCGGTGTGCAAGATGCGAAACACAACTGGCTATCAATGGTCATTGCATGCGCAGGCCTTAAACGTCAATGGGTGCTTCTACCTACACAAGTGGGTGAGCAAACACACGTGTGGGGTGGCAGTCCGAACAGCAAATAACCCGAGGCTTGGGTCAGACTTGGTTTCCTCTGTATTCTTGGACCGTATCCGTGACAAGCCACTCGCTTGGCCAGTTGATGTTGTTTTTGACTTAAAGAAAGATTATGGATTGGAAATTAGTTACCGCATTGCGTGGTTGGGTGTTAAGAAGGCGCGAGGCGACCTATTTGGTGCACATTCCATTTCGTTCAACCAACTACGTTGGTATAGCAACCGTCGTGGAACATAACCCCGGGAGTTATATCAATGTTGATTACGACGAACACACCCACCGCTTCCGAAGATATTTCATATCATTCAAGGCATGCATTGACGGTTTTAAACACTGTCGTCCACTACTATTTTTGGATGGTACATTCTTGAAGGGGAGGTTCAAAGGAAATTTGCTAGCTGCCACTACTAAGGATGGTAACCAAGGTACGTGGCTCACAAACTTATAATAACTTTACCATGCACTACATTCATTATAATTACCAAAAGCTGTGCATCGTTTTATTACAGATACTTCACATTTGTGGTTAACCGAATATGCAGCAAGAAGTTTAATAATAACTTATTGTTATGTAGGCTTGTTCCCGCTAGCCATTGATATTGTCAACTCTAAAAACGAGACAAACAAGTCTTGGTTTTTGCAACACTTACGGAACGTTGTCGGCAACGACCGCATGCTTACATTCGTGTCCGATCGCTATGTCGGATGTACGGGGAGCAAATATTCCGGCAAGCCCGTACTCCTTTCTTCCGAGCTCCGTCTCTGTCCGATCACCTGCGAGCCAATAAGGGTGAGCTACCCGGCGGTGTGTGGCCGGAAAAACCCTCCGACGATCAAGTTAGCACACACCTTAGGATATAGAGAGAGAGAAAGAAGAGTGAATGAGTGTGAGAGTTTCCTTACAGAATGTTCGTCTTCTACGTATGGGGGGCGTAGACATACTTATATACCCTCTGTGCCCCATATCCACTTCCAGTCATCTCCTGACACGTGGCTCCGCTTTCCCATCTGTCAGCATAAACCTTGTCGATCATCACCTAATCACAACTGTCTGTCTTCTCAGCTGGAGCTCGGCAGCCGGGCTGCTCTATCCACGGCCATGCTGTGCTTCATACCCAAGCGCTTCACTGGCTAGGCCCAGGGAGGACCGGGCTAGGCGGCATCTCGGCCAAGCCAAGCTTGGGACACCTCTTGTGGTCGGCCTTCCTGCCGATCAAACGGTTTCCTCGGTTGACTACGCCTTTCCGGGCGCCGGTCGCTCAGCTTGTCTGGCTTCAGCCATCCCCTGATCAAGCAGCTCGGTCCAACCGAGCATTGCCTTGCCGAGCTTCTTTACGGTCCGGGACGGCGCACACTTGGCCCAATTCCTACCCGGGCCAAGTTCTGGCAGCCCATCTTCGGGCGGATAGTCGATCATCTCGGCCCCATGCACGGTTGGGCTCTCAACCTGCTCGGTCGTTGCCTCGGCCCAATACCAGGTCATAAACCACCCTCTCAATTGCCCCTTAATTCCGTTCGCGAAAGCGTGACTGAGATTACTCACTTCGACCGAGATAACATTTCTCCGGTCTTCAAGGTGCCAAAGCTCGACCGGGCTAGTTATCATAACTGTCTGCAAACTTGCCCGGTTATACTCCTCGGCTGACATCCTCTTCTTCGAAAGTAGCTCGGTTGGCTCTTCGTCTCTTCAACCCGTCGCTTCAGTCCTGACATTGCCATAAATGGGGGCACGTGGCGGGCTGCCATTGGTCATCGAGCAACCAACCTGCCGTTTTTGCCAGAATTTTGAATTTGGGCGGCCTCTCTCTCGTCTATACATACAGGACCTCCAAAACTTCACCTCCTCCTACTGCCATTCTATTTATACGACTCCAGAGCTCTAGCATCCTTGCCTTGGCCTCGTCTGCCATTCTTCGTGTTCGAGGGAATAGATCCTGCCCTTCACTGGTGAGTCCTTCTACCCCTATTTTGTTGCTATTTTCTTTCATATTACACACATTAGGGCACAAAAACGTAGCTCTTAGGGCATCGGCCATAGAAACCGTCCCAAACCTCCCACTGTTCTTGGTGTTCTTCATCTTCCTGAAGAACACTAAAGAACTGGGGCGAACCGGGCTCCTGGTCTTCTTCTGATCCAAAAAACCAATCTAACCGAGCAAATAACATGTTTGTCTCAACCCCGGCGAAAACCGAGATAACAAAAGGACTTGGTCGCACAACCGGGCTAACATCTGGTCTTCTTGGGCGACCGGGCTCTTTAGTTAGAATAGACAACCGAGGTGGTTTGGCACTCTTAATGACCGAGCTAAAGTCCAGCTCCTTTTGCGCGACCGCGCTCACACTTACACTTGCCATCCTTTTCCTGCAGAGTCCAAGGGGACCACTATCATTCCTGAGGCTCTCAGGACCGAGCAGCATCCAATAACCACAGTTCCAAACCCCTCAGCCGAGATATACTAAGCCGGCCACAAATGGGGAAATTTCGCTTCCTAGTGGATACTCCGGCCGCGCTAGCTGCTTTCAGAGAGGAGTACGGCATCCCGGCTGACGTCCATCTCGAACTGGCTGAAGAGGAGACAACAACCTGGGGCAGACTAGACCAATGCCCCTTCACCGTGCTCTCAATTGTCGAAGGGGGCCTCCGTTTCCCACTCAACCCACTTATCACCGAGTTCCTCCACCGCACCGGGCTGGCACCCACACAAGTGTCCACCAATACTTATAGAATTATCAACGGCGTTCATGAATTGAACAATCGGCTAGGCACCAACTTAGGTCTAGCCGAGATATTGAGGCAATACATAATGGGTCACACCGGCGACGGCCTAGCTTATTACTTGAAGATAAGACCGGGCAAGGAAAAAATTGTAACCGGCACCCCGGATAAAGATCTGCACGACGACGATTTTTTCTGGGTGTCGGGCAATTACAAAACAGCCGAGGTGCCGGGCTGGTTTATAAACAAGGACTTCGATTCTTCATGTAAGCCGCTCAAACTTGCTCGGTTAGCCTAACTCTTTACTCTGTAACTAACCGGTTTTCCTGTTTCTTTTGCAGCAATCCAAGCCCTGCAAGCCAACTATCAATTTCCCAACGTCGAAGCAATTCGGACCGTGCTTCGGTATTCCCACCGAGATTGCAACGACTTACTCGGCTACACCCCGACCTACAGGTATTCTGCTCCGCGCCGGAGTAGAGTAACTGACTTCCTCCACGCTCCTTCGCCACCTCCAGACCCTACCCTTCCTGACGTCCCCTTAATTCGGTTAATAGACGAGCAAGAAATGGCCAAAAGAAGTCGAATAAAAAACCTTCTCACCGCAACCTCGGCCGAGATACCGAGCGTTGTCACCCGCTCCCCGGATGCCGGTCAATCAAGTGCCGCCGTGGTTGCCTTAGCTTCTCCAGCGGCCGGGCAGTCTAGCAGAGAAACACGCCGGGCTGGAAAAAGACCACGGGCAGATCCCTCTGCCGAGCTCGTAGCCGAGCTGACAACCGAACATCCAACTGACGTTCCTGTCCCTGTGCCAGCCTGGCGACCACAGCTGAAGCACCGGGGACAAGACATCCCGGCCACGGCTTCGATCAAGGGCGACAAAGAGCATTTTCTCGCCTTCGATCTCTCCAAAGCTCTTCTTCTACCGAGCGACGTGGTCGGCTGCGACCACGTCCTTAACACTCGGTTGGTGAAATCATCAGTCAAGTCCATGGCTAGGGTAAGTTTGTGTACCTCTAAAATTTGCATAAGTGTTTTCCTGGTTCCATTTCTAATCAACTTTGCTTCTTGCAGGCCATTCAAAAACAACATCTGGTTTTGGAGCGCATCCATAGACTTCGGCAAAAGGCCAATGACACTGCCAGCCAGGTCGAGAGCCTCCAAGCCGAGCTCGGCTGGGCAAAGTCTTCACTTGAGATGGCCAACACCGACAACAACAGACTGCTCGGTCAGCTTGATGCGGCCGAGAAAAAACGGGATGAGCTCCAAACCGAGGTGGACGCGCTTAAAAAGTCGAAGAAGAAAGCTTGCCGGGCTGCTAACAACGCCGGTTTTAACGAAGCCGAGTAGAGCTACAAGAAGCAAGTCTTTGCAACACAAGACATCTACTTCAAGGCTGGCTGGAAGTCCGCCTGCGAACACCTCGGCCAGGGCTCTGACACCGACGTATTTGCCAACCCTCCTCCAGCTTCGCTACCGGTCTACCTCGTGCCTTATGCAAACGACGTTTTCAGCACTTTGCAAGCTGAGGCCGAGGACGGGCTTGAAGAGGGAGATGGTGAGACAGAATCTGAGGTAGAAGAGGCCGAGGTGCAAGAGCAGCCCGGCAATGACGAGCCCGGTGCCCAAGACACAAGTCCAACCATCAACCTTGATGCCGGCGAGGACGAGTTTACCAATCTCTCCCCCTTAGTTTAGTTTTCTTTTCTTGTTTTGTATTTTTGCTTTCAACGCTTCTGATGTAACCGGGCTCTGTCCCCACCTTTTGTATTGATTTTCTTGTCAATGAAAAATTTAAATTTTGCCAAGTGTTTGCACGGTTGTCATCAATTCCATATTAAGCAAAACATCTCGGTATAAATCATTGTTTGAACAAAAGACCTCGTCAACCGGAATTCATAACTCGGTTGAAGTACTTAAGCAGAGCAAACATCAAATTCATAAACTGAAATAACCATCTCGGTTGGTAATTACAAAGTTGAACAAATCATCAACACTTCCAACCGGATTAGATCATCTCGGTTGGGAATCCGAAGTTGGACAAAACACCAACTCATCCAACCGGAGTAAATCATCTCGGTTGGGAATCCGAAGTCGGACAAAACACCAACTCTTCCAACCGGAGTAAATCATCTCGGTTGGGAATTCGAAGTTGGACAAAACACCAACTCTTCCAACCGGAGTAAATCATCTCGGTTGGGAATCCGAAGTTGAACAAAACACCAACTCTTCCAACCAAAGTAAATCATCTCTGTCCTTAATATTAAAACAAAAGTCCAAGTGCTAAAGCAAAATTACTTCTATAAATTGACAAAAAGAATTACATTCTGCAGTGCAAGCCAAAAAATTTCTTTGCACAAGAAAAAAAAGCAAAAGCTTAAAAATAATACAGTTTCAAGTTGGCCGCATTCCATGGCCAGGGTATTGCTCTTCCCTCTAGATCCTCCAAGTGGTAAGCCCCCTTGCCCGCCAGACCGGTGATCTTGTAGGGTCCTTCCCAATTTGCCCCTAGTTTGCCTTCACCTGGCACCAGGGTGTTGCCCATAACTTTCCTCAAAACCCAATCACCAACTTTGAACGGTCTGGGGTGCACCGTCCTGTTGTATTTCTTTGAGAGCTCTTGTTGGTAGGCGGCCACATGGATGAGGGCTTTCTCTCGACGCTTTTCCACTAGGTCTAGTTCCAGGGCTATAACCTCGGCATTTAGTTCGGGCTCAAAACTCTCGCTTCTAAGGGTGGGCATTCCAACTTCCAAAGGTATGACCGCCTCCATGCCATAAGCCAAAGCAAATGGAGTTTCCCTGGTAGATTGCCGTGGGGTTATTCGGTATGCCCAAAGGACGCTGGGTAGTTCCTCAGCCCATTTTCCCTTTGCCTTTTCCAGCCGTTTCTTCAGCCCATCCAGAATAGTCTTGTTAGACGCCTCGGCTTGACCATTGGACTGTGGGTAAGCCGGAATGGAGTTGTAGAATTCAATCTTCAAATCTTCACAAAATCCTCGGAACAGGCGACCGTCAAACTGGGTGCCGTTGTCAGAGATCAAGATTTTTGGGACGCCAAATCGCGTGACCACGTTTTGCCAGACAAATCGCTTCACGTCTTTTTCTTTGATGGTTGCCAAGGGCTCAGCTTCAACCCATTTCGTGAAGTAATCTGTGGCCGCAATAAAGAATTTCCGGTTGCCCGGTGAGGTTGGCAGTGGCCCCACTATATCTAGGCCCCACATGGCGAAGGGCCAAGGACTGGTGAGGGGAAGAAGTTCCCGAGCAGGCTGATGGATCTGATGGGCGAATTTCTGGCATTTTTCACACTTGCGAACGTACTTCTGTGCGTCGGCCTGCATGCACGGCCACCAGTATCCCTGTGAAATAGCTCGGTAGGCCAAGGACCTGCCCCCTATATGGCTGCCACAAATGCCATCGTGAATTTCATACAAGAAGGCCTCCACACTATTCGGGTGCACGCACTTTAGATAAGGACCAGTGAAGGACTTCTTATACAGTGCGCCAGATGGAGAGAGCCAAAACTGCTCTGACTTCACCCGGATTTTGTGGGCTTCTTTCTTATCAGTTGGTAGGATCCGGTCTCTGAGGAATAAGATCAAGAGGTCCATCCAGGAAGGACCTAGCGCGGCGCAGAGTACATCCGTCTGCCCGGCGTCGTCAATGCTTGGCCACGGCAGAAAGTCAATTAACAGGGGGTTTGGAGACGTACTATCTACCATGGAAGTGAGGCCGGCCAGCTCATCAGCTCGGCTGTTGTCTTCACGGCCAATCTGTTGGACTCTGATTGCCTCAAACTACTTGATATGCTCCTTGACCAGAGATTAGTACTTCGCCATCCTATCGTCCTTTGCTTCGTAAATCCCAGAGACTTGGTTAACCACAAGCTGGGAATCACTGTACACCAGGAGCTCGGCAGCCTTCATATGAATTGCGCTCTTGAGCCCGGCGAGAAGGGCCTCGTACTCAGCTTCGTTGTTAGATGCTGGGAAACCAAGTGTGATAGAATGTTCAATGGTTAGGCCATCCGGGGAGATAAGAACGATACCTAGGCCGGTACCATGATGGTTGGACGCGCCATCAACATAAAGCTTCCACATTTCCCCCACAAAAAGCTTCCAACAGTCTGATGGGTCCTGAGAGTTGCGAAGGGCAATGGGATCACAATCGCTTGGCTGTGCGGTTTCAAGTTCTGTGTTGACCGGTTCCAATTCAGTCCCCATTGGTGATTCGGCACCGGACTCAGCAAGTTGATTTGTAATGCTCAAGTCCATAGGCGAATCATCAGGTTGCGGTGTTAAGCCGGCCACAGGTTCTGAGCTGTGTGGTTCAATTTCTTCCCCCCTTGGTGATGCGGGACCGGACAGAGCAGATGTTTCGGTGATATTTAACTCCGTCATTGTATCACCGGGTTGTAAATCGTGCAAACGTGGGTGTTTCAACGGTGTGGTCAAACTCACGCGTCGCTCCAACCTCTCAACTGGTGTACCTCGGTTGGCCTATGGGTTGCATCTCATCATCTGCCACGGTAATATTGACCGGGCAAACCGGATGAGTGCCAGGTGAGAACTCGGCGACGAAATCTGCCAAGGTCTGGGCTTTGATAGCGGTGCGCGGCTGGAACTTCACATCAAACTGTCCCAACTCGACCGCCCACTTAAGAATTCGGCCTGAAAAGTCTGCCCGTTCAAACAAGGCCTTGAGGGGAAACTCGGTCAGTACGACGATTGTATGGGCGTGAAAATAATGCACCAACTTCCTCGAAGCCGTCATCAATGCCAACGCAAGCTTTTCCAGCGGCAAATATCTCGTCTCCGCCGGCAGCAAGGTCTTGCTGACATAAAAATTTGGGAAGTGCTTGATTCCTTCAGTGCGGACTAGCACCGCACTGACCGCGTGTTGGGAGACGGCAAGGTAAAGGTAAAGTTCCTCTCTCGGCTTTGGTGTAACCAACAATGGCAGAGTAGACAGATATTCCTTGAGCTCGACCAAAGCTCGGTCACACTCCGCGTCCCAGGAGAACTTCAACTTCAATGCTTGAAAGAAAGGGCGGCAGCGATCTGATGACCGGCCTATAAATCGATTAAGCGCGGCGGCCATCCCGGCCAGATGCTGCACGTCCTTAGCCGAGCTGGGCTGTTTCAATTCTTGCACGGCTTTGATTTGAGTAGGGTCTGCTTCGATGCCTCGGTTCGTGACTAAAAATCCCAAAAAATTTTCGGATCCCACGCCAAAGGCACACTTTGAGGCATTCAAGCGCAGCTTGTGCTTCTTTAGAATGGCAAACATCTCGGCTAAGTCGGACAAATGGTTTGCTTCATGTCGGCTCTTTACTACCATATCGTTGATGTAAGCCTCCATTGTCCGGCCAAGCAAAGGAGCAAACATTTTAGTCACCATCCTCTGAAAGGTTGCCCCGGCGTTCTTTAAACCAAAAGGCATGACTCGGTAGCAGAAGAGTCCCCTTGGAGTTGTGAAAGAGGTGATTTCTCGGTCAGGCCCGTGCATGGCAATCTGATGGTAGCCGCGGTAGGCATCCAAGAAACTGAGTCTATTATGTCCAGCCGTCAACTCCACTAGCTGGTCAATGCGCGGCAAAGGGAAGCTGTCTTTGGGACAAGCTCGGTTGACTGTCTTATAGTCAACACAAACTCGCCACTTTCCATTCTTCTTGGGCACCACTACTGTATTGGAAATCCACCGAGGGTAGTGCACTTCCTGAATTGCTTGTGCCTCAAGCAGGTTCTTAACCTCCTTTGCAACTACCTCGGCGTGATGCAATGCCGATCTCCTTGTTCGCTGGATGACTGGCTTTGCTCCAGGGAAGACGTTGAGGTGGTGGCAGATAAAACTTGGATCGAAGCCAGGCATGTCGTAGGGCGACCACGCGAAGACTTCGATGTTGGCCATTAAAAACTCAACCATCTCGGCCTTCTCTATGGCCGTGAGACTGGAGCCGAGCAAGAAGAACTTGTCCGGCCGCTCCGTATCTATCCGCACCTCCACCAATTCTTTGATTGCTTTATCCTCGGCCTTGGTGCCCACATCATCCAAGACACCCTGGTCCTTCGGTCCCTCAATCATTTGAACGAATCCTTTGGCAGCCCGGCTTCCGTTGACCGCCACGAAGCACTGCTTGGACATGACCTGATCACCCCAAATCTCCTCGA
>NW_021025523.1:2234881-2264645 GCF_004153795.1 Camellia sinensis
TGTCCGGCTTCGGCCATCCATTGATCGAGCAGCTCGGTCAAACCCAGCACTGCCTTGCCGGACAGTTTCTTTACGGTCTGGGGCGGCACACAACCACGGTCCGATTCCTCTGCTCGGTCACTTGAGCGGCTGGGCTCTTGCCCAACTGCGTGCACTTTGCCTGCTGTCTTCTTGTCTGTTGTTACCGGAGTGGCCTTCACGGTAGAAGCTGACGCGTTATCCTCTACTCGGATGTGTTCATTGATGCGCTGCATGAGCTGGCCCATGGAGGTCGGCTGGTGCATGGTAAGCGAGTCCCACAGTCTTTGTCCGACCGGGAGACCACGCTTGTATTGCGTGATTGCAAGGTTGACCGGGCAGTCCAAGATCTCGTTGAAGGTTTCCCAGTACCTTGAGTTGTATACCTTCAGTGTGTCGCTCGGTTCCATCTTGATACTCAGCAAATGATCGACTTCCTTTGGTGTCTTTGTGTTGGTTTTGAAGCGTGTAACAAACGCCTCGGCCAGCTGATGCCACCTTTGTATGCTCCCTTCCGGCAACCTCTCGAACCACTTTAAGCCCAGCTCGCCCAAACTTGACGGGAAGATTAGGCACATAAGCCCGTCATTGCGCCTATGTCCGGCCATAACCTGTCGGAAGTGGCTCACATGCATATATGGATCGGTTTTTCCGTCGTAAAGTGTGAACTTAGGCTGGTGGAAGCCTGTCGGAAGCGGTGTTGTTTCTATTTCCAGGGAAAAAAGGGTGGCACTCAGCCTAGCCAAGTCCGTATCTTCAAAGAGTGGCACTGCTTGGCGGGGTGGAGGCATTTTGACCTCCTCGCTGGTGTGAACCCCGTAGGATAGGCGCTGGAAAGCAGGTATTCTCTGGGCTTCGCGCCGACGAGCCCGCTCCTTTAAGACCGCCCGTAAATCCTCTGACTAAGCGGAGTAAGAGTACCTTGACGTCGTCGCCGGACGTGAAGGTTTGTAGGTGCTGTCTTGCGCGTTAGGCTTTTCTGCATGCGCGTCGGAATCACCAACCTGGTAACTTCTGGTAATAGATATGGACTGAGTACGTCGCTGACTCTGGCCGCCTGAACGACGGGATGGGGTGCGCTCACTGTGGTCTCCCACTCCAGCTACACCCTTCCCTTTGACATGCCGCTTCAGATCCTCCATCTCCGCCGCCATTCGCCGGATGACAGCGTCTTGATCCCTTAACTTATTTTCTAGACGCCTGGCGTGTGAGTCTCTCCTCCGCCGGTGACCGTCTGGACTCCGTGAATGTCCATGACTTCTTCCGCGCTTATCCCGCACGTCTCCTGACTGGCCTCCGGTGGGCATCCCCAAGTCCGCCATTGGATGGATGGCGGGAGGGCCTTCTCTCCTTCGGGTGAACTCCGGGGTAGCTCCATCTATGACAGACAACGAAAACTCATCGTTGTTCGCCATGGATGGCGATTAGATGAACCTGGAAGACAAGGTTTTGTTTGTCAAGATTTCCACAGACGGCGCCAATTGTACGGGGAGCAAATATTCCGGCAAGCCCGTACTCCTTTCTTCCGAGCTCCGTCTCTGTCCGATCACCTGCGAGCCAATAAGGGTGAGCTACCCGGCAGTGTGTGGTCGGAAAAACCCTCCGACGATCAAGTTAGCACACACCTTAGGATATAGAGAGAGAGAAAGAGGAGTGAATGAGTGTGAGAGTTTCCTTACAGAATGTTCGTCTTCTACGTATGGGGGGCGCAGACATACTTATATACCCTATGCGCCCCATATCCACTTCCAGTCATCCCCTGACACGTGGCTCCACTTTCCCATCTGTCAGCATAAACCTTGCCGATCATCACCTAATCACAACTGCCTGTCTTCTCAGCTGGAGCTCGGCAGCCGGGCTGCTCTATCCACGGCCGTGCTGCGCTTCATACCCAAGCGCTTCACTGGCTAGGCCCAGGGAGGACCGGGCTAGGCAGCATCTCGGCCAAGCCAAGCTTGGGACACCTCTTGTGGTCGGCCTTCCTGCCGATCAAACGGTTTCCTCGGTTGACCACGCCTTTCCGGGCGCCCGTCGCTCAGCTTGTCTGGCTTCAGCCATCCCCTGATCAAGTAGTTCGGTCCAACCGAGCACTGCCTTGCCGAGCTTCTTTACGGTCCGGGGTGGCGCACACTTGGCCCAATTCCTACCAGGGCCAAGTTCTGGCAGCCCATCTTCGGGCGGATAGTCGATCATCTCGGCCCCATGCACGGTTGGGCTCTCAACCCGCTTGGTCGTTGCCTCGGCCCAATACCAGGTCATAAGCCACCCTCTCATCGGACTTACTAAATCCATGCCTAACATCTTCCCCATGGAACACCATGCCTTTTGTCTACAACATCTTCAACGTAATCTGCGTGACAGACTAAAGTATGTGCATAACCTTCATCGGGTCGGGTTAGTATGCAAATTACGCGAATGTATATATGCGCCCACCATAGCTACCTTTAACGACAATGTTGAAATTTTTATTAATTCTGGGAAAACGGTGGCTGTGGCATTCCTACAAGACTTAGATCCGAGGCATTGGTCTAATGCATATTTCAGGTGAGTCTATTTGTTTCCTACACAACTGGTTCGTAGGACGACATCGAAAAATGTCGACACTCCGAATAATTTTTTTTCACAATATGATGTTCGTTGTTTTCCCCAATGCAGAGGTAACCAGTATGGTGAGATGTGCTCCAACGCTGCAGAGTCGTTTAATAATTGTATTAATATGGCGCGACACCTACCGATCGCGCATTTGGTTAACAATATACAAACCCAGATAATGTGAAAAAGATCTAACCGGCTTGCCAAATCACCCAAATGGGCTTGGGAGATATGTTCGAAAATGGAGTCTCGCCAGGAGAAGACATATCATAAAGGGAGATCATGGGTAGTAAGCCAGTCAAATGTCGACGTTTATGAGGTCCATTCACATCCATCAGTCATTGTTGACATCGGCAAGTGGACATATTCATGCTTCCAATGGAAAATCAATGGGTTTCCATGCCCACATGCGGTCACTGTAATCCATAAAAGTGGTCGCGATCTTTTAGACCTCGTAGAACCATTCTTCCATGTTTCTGGATTCCAGCAGCCTTACGCCACCAACATTTTCCCAATCCCAACAATCGCGCAACCACCATTTACCATAGAGGACTACATTATACGACCCCTCGTTGTGAAACGACCACCAGGGCGACCCAAGAAAAAAAGGATCCCATCGCGCGGTGAAGAAGAGCAACGAATACGTTGCAGCAGGTGTGGCCGGATGGGGAATCACAACTGCAAGACGTGTAAAGAACCGATTTAGGTCCACACGATGCCCATAACTCCGCCACACAGCCAACCATTCAGACTATAAACTTTATTAGTTTCCATCATTTAAAATAAAACAAAAACTATTGCAATTTGTATAGCCCATTGTTCTGCACTACTTATTATGTTTCATATTGTGGGATTCATAAGATCCATTATTTTTCCTTTCAAGTTTGATTTGGTTTTCTTTCATGCTGATGTGGCCATTCCTAATATGATAATATACAGTTTGGTATGCTGAAACTGTACCCATCCAAACTAGTTTTTGCGAATCTGTTTGCATTTTTACCCATCGGGACATCAACTAACACCCTCACAAACAAAACACATTTTCAGCATAATTCTACCTATATAAAAGTTCATATGCACGAATGATTATTTGTCTTACACATGTCTAACTACAATTTGCAAACATACAATGCTTACATAGTTCTCAGCACTCCAACGTTTGTTAACAATATCATATTAAGTCTTTCAAAAAGACGACGACAAACTGGGGTTCAACGTAACATGTATGCACACCCACTTATGAAGGCCTTATATATCACTAATTCTGGGCATAACGTGCACACGTCCATATCAACAGCCACATTACCACTTAAAGTGTCGTACATTACTATCAAAGATGCAACTGCGTACTCTGTCACACCACGCGCCCTAACAACCAATCACACATACATTGGTAGATCATACCACTGATACACAAACAATTCTTATACTACAAATGCAAACCTAGTACACAACACACAATCATTAGCTTAATTCACATTACAAAACTAAAACGGCCACATTTTTTTATTTAAATAACATGATACTGCCATGTTTGACATGACACCAAAAACACCACATATGGTCAACCAAACTACGCATACTATCTACCTCCTAAACATAACGACGTAAACATCCATTTCAAGTGTCATGAAGCAAGACAAAAACCATATGTCAAATGTAGACCAAAAATTCAAATTGACCCCAAGAAAAGAAAAGAAAAGAAAAAATTCATAGTTCAACTGTTGATCAAATGCCTGTTAATCATCCATCAGCTACACCTCGTCCGGCAATCCCGTCACAGGGTCATTCACGAAGGCCTTAACCATGCTGGCACGTAGAACAATGCAGTTTTCCCATTGCAATGAACGTTTCACCTCTATGTGATGCACGTGCTGTCGCATTATAGCACATACAATAACAGCACAGTCCAACCTGCATGCCCAAACATTCGATAAACCCAACGTCACAACATACATGTTCAAATAAGTGAATGTATATTAAACATTTTTCAACTAATTAAAATAATCGATCACATAATACTTACGATCCTGCTTTCTGCCGGGGGCAATCCAGGCTTTTTTCCAGTTCCTGCTCAAAATTCTACATTGATGTTACGTCATCACCCCTGTGCGCATTAATACGCTGCCTAACTGCTGCAAGCACACAATTTTTCGGCAACCAGAACACACACGACAGATATGAAATATCGGGCGACAAATTATAAATTATGCAAACAACCAGTCAACAATATTAAACCATATAGTCTGCCAAATTACCACAAACTGTGCCTTTTTGAAGTGTGCATCCTCCGCCCCATTACACGGCCTTAACGGATTGTAATGTTTCTGCACCCCAATTTCAATATCGTACACAATGAGAGTCCAATGCGCTTTGTGGCATATAGGGGAATGTATGTAACTGCTGCTGCATTGTACAGCAATCATGTTGTCCAACACATGCCTTACCCACGAACTCTCGTTGTTTTGGCCTAACATCCCCTGTAATGCGCAACAAGTCTCACTACCACTTGTAAAATTACTTAAAACACATAAAGAAAACAAACACAACAGGGCAACATTTACAAGACATATTGCTAAAAAAATAAGCTGTCTCTGGTGTCTCAATGTTTACAACAACAGCCATTTGTTCCGTAAGTAATACCTCCGCGTAAGCATCGATCACCTAACGCACATCACAATGCACATGAAAAAAAACCTAATCAGTTAAACCCCTCACTGTGTCACACCCAAAAACTTATGCACACTAACTGACCCAACTTACATTTCTACACACAACAGTTTTCATTATGGGTGCCTTCACGTCAGTGAAATACACCCGTACATCGGTTTTCCCATCTACCCACATGACAACCTTGCAAAGTGAAAATATAATCACAGCACATAACACATGCAACCAACAAAACTACACAAGCTAAAAAACACAAACCAAAACGTACCTGTCACCGTGTTGGGTTTACGCTTTATTGATCTTTCCCTTTTCTTTTTCCGACATCATTTTCCAAACACCAAGCCGATGGTTAATATCAAAACCAGACCACTTACCCTCTGAAGGGACTGTCGCGTCTACGTCAATAACATTTTCTACAACACCACACCCCTTCACAAACCCAGTGTCCTCCACGAGCTTGAAAGTTTGGACATTGTTCACGCTATCCCCAAACCTTCGCCCCACCCCATACTCAAACTCTAGCAGTTTCAATTCCTTTCATACTTCGTTCTTAATGTTTCTAACGAGTGAATTTTGACCGTATGCAAGCAATAGTCCCTCCAAATTGCTTGTTCTAATAATATCCATGTCGTCGCGCCCCACAGCGTAGGTACTGTACTAAACGTCTAACATTTCGGGCCGTGCAACCAGCGTGCCCTCGCCAATCGAATCCCGTTCCAAACCAGCACAGTTTATATCTGTCTCGACTGCACCCGTCGCGTCGGTCATGCCTTGTTCCACACCACCTTCTCGTGCGCCATCTAATCTTCCTTTTCCCGTTACACAATCATAAACCTGCGTTACAACATGTACTTCTCGATTAGCAAGTTGATCTTCAAGTTCAGACATCTTTCTCAACAACTCCAAATTTTGCTTCTTTAGCTTGCTAATCTCATTATCATTTGCCTTTACGACTAACGTGAATCCACTAACAATCTGCACAGCTTGTCTTTCACTTGCATTCCTTAGTGTGTCAATCTCCTCCTGCATTGTCATGATCATTTTGTCCTTATCTTTGTTCTCTGCCTCAAGCACTGCTAAAGTAGCTAACATTTCCGCAACATTCACGTCACTCCCACCCTTCGAACGTCCTTTACAACAGCTCCAATATGTGCCACTTGGTTAACAACCATAGTTTGGACATCCCTACTTGCTCTATTCACTGTCACATCAGGATTTGCATTATCATAATATTGCGTCACACCAAAACCACCCTTACCACCAAAACCACCGTTACCAGAACCCTTTACCATATTATGACCCATACGCGCAGAACCACTAACGACATCCCCAACAAATTCATTTCCAGACCTGTTACCCGATACATGTGTCACAGTTTTCTCAGTATGTAACCCTTCTGCTACCTTCCTTTCACCCATATCTTCCCTCTTCAGAATCAATCATTTGTATGGCTTTACGCGCAAATGCTCAGCCACAACATGTCATACAACAAAGGTTCAAAATTAACAAATATTTTGCACACGCAACGCACATTACATTACGTATAAATTACAGGAACAACACCACATACAACCCATCTACATATACCTGGAACTTGACATTATTCGTAAACACAACTGATCGCGTCTTCGTATGCAGCTCACTAACATTCCACTTGAGGAATCTAGGAAACGTTGTCACGGTTTCAGGTTCCATAATAGTCAAATGCTCGCACAACCAGTACTACAACACAATAACATACCAAATTAATACACTCCGACACTAGACACACCCAAGCGTACCGTCCTACATCAGCAAACCAATAACACACTCAAATCATAAAACATAACAACTAATAGAGCGACTAACACATATATATCAAACAAAAACAAATGCATACCAACAATGCCACTACGCATCCTGTCACTTTTTGTGGCGTTCGATAAAATTCCCTAATCGACCCTATAAGTGTGTTCAATACTGCTCCTGTTCAATTATATGTTTGCATAGTTTCCAAATTATCAAGAAACTAAACAAACGCCCAACTAATTGTCTCCCCCAAAGTAGAGAAAAATAATTTTTCCATAAACATACAAACTCAGCAGTTTAGTTGTGTCTTCCACATCCTATTCTGTATTTCTTTGCACAGTATCTTGGAGCAACATCTTAACCAGCTTCACAGTCACACATCCAGGGTTGTGGCATTGGCGCTGGATGAAATCAGAGGCCGGCTTTGGTCTGGGAGTCAAGTCAAGAAACTGGCCTCCATATTGCATGCTGAAAATCAACCTTAAGTCTCATGTTCTTACCTTAACAGGGACACCCCCAATGATAAAGGTGTCGTCCCTGTGATTATACGATCGAATGATTTTCATCACAAGCTCATCACACTTTCTGAACTCGTTGTGTTCTAGCTTGTTCATTAGTATCACTTCAAACATAAGCCAGAATGGCGTTCTCCGTAAATGTGGGTAATGCACGTCACGCAGCCCAATAGTGGACACCATATTTACTACTTTAGCCATGTCAGACCGAAAGTTCAATATTTGTTTAACATTTTTCGTTGTTTCACCCACACGCCCTCCATTCGTCACTTGTTTAAACAATACACGCCCAACGGGCCTTACCCCAAGATTTTTTCCGTGAAGAACCCAATGCCTCTTCACCCATTTTTCGCTCACTTGATCTCGTCCACGGGATGACGCTCCTGCCAATCGCTATAATCAACAAAGAAAACACAATATCACCAAAATGACAACATTACACGACACAACCAACAAAATCTCATGAACAAACAACAATCGCCACATTATGCAAACCCATATCCCCCCAGATTCGATGTCCCAAACCTATGGCTACATGTCACACAAACCCTCCCAACAACACACAAACACCCGATTCGTACACCCACATTACCATACTGATGATGTCGGGAGCAGTCTAAACTGTTCTATTCATATTACATCGGCAAGAAATACATCGTCTCACAAATTAGTCCAGTCTGACACACAATCACCCACATTCCAACATTTTCACAAACACAAAAACATGTATACGACACATCGGCAAAGCAAAAATCCCAGTTCGATAATGACCCATAAACCCTAACAACCCACTACACAAATGAAATAACAGAATAGTGTTGTTGTTACTTATGTTTGGGCCCCATTGATGTAGCAGATACACAATTGAATAACAGCACCTGCAAAACCTTCAACGTCGGACACCCACGCGACCACGTCAATAACTCCGCCGTCGACCCAAATGTCACAGAGTATTTGTTAGGGTTTTAATGTTGTATATGACGCCACACAACCACACCAACACGAATCTGAAAATACAACCATAGGCTTTCAAATTAGGCAACAAGATTTTCCCCAAATCACATGACTTCATCGCATCCCAAAAATCACGCTTATCAAAGTTTCAAATTACTAGTTTCTAAAACACAGCCTAATGGTCTCATACGTGTGCCATGACGTCACACTTTTGCATTCATATCTGTCACACACCCCACCACATGCCAAACAAAATGAATAATGTGTTGGTTAAACAAATCGTCACATAAACACAAACACACACATGTTGACACAAATCCCAAACATGTGTCATCCAAACATCGCACATTACATACCCCACCAAAAAGTATTACTAAACTTCTTGCTAGCGTCACATCCAAACAAACCCCCAAAAACGTATTAGTAAACTTCTCCTAAACATTACACCCAAACAAATGCATCTAAACCAGTGGCAGTCTCGTCTTTACTCATCAAATGGGACTAAATGGAACACATAAAATAATATGGGACTAATTGGAATATATTTTGAACACATAGGATTTATTGGTAACTCTCCCTTTTTATTATTAATTAAATTATTCATAATAATCAAATATAATTTTTTCACTAATCAAACAGTCATTTAATCATGGGAAATTCTACGGTACATATGTATCTTATCACAAATTAGCAAAATTTTATAAAAAATTCATAACATCAATCACAAAATGTGTAATCTCACCATAAATTAGCGTAACAAAAAAAATATTGTAACGAAACTACAAAATTTTGTTACATGAACCACAAATTTTTGAATATTTTATTACGCTAATTTATGTCTAAATTACATATTTCGTGATTGATGTTACGAAATTTTGTCATAAAGTTATCCTTCGAGGGGTATGTGCCATAGATTTCCCTTTAATCATTAAACTATTTAAAAAAATTAAGAATAAATTACGCTTTACTCACTTTATGTTTGACATTTTTTTCTTTAATTCTTAAATTTTTTTTTTCAATTTTTTCCAAGTTACTGATAAAATTATTTTTTGTTCAAAATTAAATAGAAAATACCACGTTTATTGCCATGTAGCTTAAAAATATTTTATTATATATAACTTACACATCTAACACAAATTTAAGTTCTAATATAATAATATATTTTTCATATTATGTGTCAGTTAAACGTAATATTTTTTATCTAATTTTTGAATAAAAATTCACTTTAAAAGTAAATTTAAAAAAATTGAAACATTACTAGCCAAAGTTAAAAAAATAAAAATAAAATAAAAGTCAAAAGTGTAATTTATAAAAGTGTAATGTTAGAGATCCATACATTTATACTCATAATTATTAAGTTTGTAACAAATCAAAAATTAACACATATCTTACCACATCATTGTGGGTAGAATTGTGGATACTTTTTTAGGGTCTCAAACATTTTCAATTATAAAATTATACTCATTCCATCCTAAAATATGTCTTTTATTTTATTTTTCATTATCTTAAAATATTAGTCTATTTTCAAAATTCAATGACTAAAATAATATAAATTTCTTATTTTGCCATCTTTTTAAATTCGTACACAAAGTATAATTATGGCAATTGATGTTGTGAAAAAAAATCAAAGACTAATTTTGAAAAGTTAATTATTTTAAAGGTAAACTACCAATATGATATAGTAGTAAGATTTAATTCTTATAAAGACTTATTGAAAATAAATCATAATAAAATTATTATTATTTTTGATGATTTTGTGTATATGGTGTTAAAAATTAACAGTTAGTGAATTTTTTTTATCACGATTTTTATAAATTGTTGCTAAAATTTACAATTAGTGATATTTTTCTGTGATGAAAATTTTAAATTGTCGCTGAAAATTGAAAATTGGTGATTTTTTTTTAAAATTGTTGTTAAATTTTATAATTACTGATTTCTTTTTGACAAATTCTGAAAATTAACAATTAGTGATTTTTTTTTAAATAGTATTTGATGAAAAATATTACTAATTATCATAGAATTTTTTGGACAATAAGTTCACTTATTAAGAATTTCACATAACTCCCCTAATTTTAAAGTGTAATAATTATCGATAGTACTATACGTACAAATTAATATACCAATTAGTGTACCAACATATGTTATGATATTATTACTTTAAAATTACGACCTCACCCATTATACAAATTATAAATATCTAAAATCTCTAAAATTATGTTACATCTGTTAGTATATCTAAAACCTCTAAAAGTTAAAAAGTCATTATAAATTGTCACATCATTCTATCTATTTTTTTGCAGGGTCCAGCTTGTCTCAAGTTGAGATCAAGACTGGATTCGTCCAGTTCGGCCCATGGGGCCCATTTTTTGGGTCCGTTTTGATAATCCGAACCGTTCAATGTGTAGAACTCGTTGAGTATTACATGCTTGTAAAAAATCACGTTGATCGGATATCAATAGCTATGTGATCAAAACAGTTTTGTATAAAAAAATGGATGGTGAAACAATTAACGGTTGATAAAAAAACTGTTTTGTTCACATAGCTATCGATATCCGATCAACGGAACCCATTGATTTTTTACGGGCATATAGTACTCGACGAGTTCTACATATTGAACTGTTCGGATTATCAAAACGGGACCCGTGGTGGGCCCCCACGGGTCCAACAGCACGGTCCAGTTCGATTTTGGATTGGACCAAAGCCACTGTCTTTTTTGCACATCTTTTTATAAAAAGTCAAAAAATTATTAAAATAGTCTGTTTCCAAATGATGCCTTAGTTGTCGTTTGGCAGTATGTTTTTTTATTTTATTTATGACTTTTTGACTATTTTAAATTAGGACTAAAAATTCGTTTGAGATGGCCTTTTTAATTTTATAAGAGAAAAAATAAAAGGATTATGATTTAAATATAACATTTTATTTTATTAACTTTTTAATTTATTTTATCCTTTTGTCACTAATTTGGGATGGTTTGAGATGATCTAAATAAGTGCATTTTTTGAATTTTTACGAAAAAATGTGCAAAAAGTAGAGATGTGATGATGACCCAAAAAAGATAAAAAAAATAAAAAATGTGCACTTACGGTTCGTTTGGCATTGACTTTTTTAGCCAACTTTTTGAGTAATATTAGAGACTCCAAAAATTCTACCAAAAATTTTACCAAATGTCTCGCATGCGTGTGAGACTTACACAATGTTATCCTATGTAGGTCCCACATCTATGTGAGACATTTGGTAGAATTTTTAGGATATCTAGCATTTTTGAAAATATAATGATTATGGATAAAAAATAACATTTTATTTTATTGACTTATATAGCTTATTTTGTTTTTTTTTAATGATTATTTAGCTTCAAAATGTTAGCCAAACCATGACTTATCAGTACACCGCAAACAAGCCAGTATTCTTTTGGGAAGAGTTAAAATAGTTTGACATTTTGGCTATTTTAACCTGACTTTTTTAGTCTCGTTTGGTTTTTATTTTCGACTTTTTTGATTTTTGTAAAAAAAATATAATGATTATAATTTAAATATGACATTTTATTAATTTATATAACCAATTTTATTTTTTATGTGACATTTTATTAATTTATATAACCAATTTTATTTTTTATGTTTTTTAATCAAAAAGTCAAAACCAAACATAGCTTAAAAAAAAATCCATGACCAAACGAAGCCTTAAATTTTCTCTCTCTAGACTTGCCTGCCTTTATAAATGCCTCCAAACTTCCTATTCCTCTGCCTCACTCCGCGCACACACTCTCTCTCTCTCTCTTTCTCTTGTTAACATCTGCTTCAACACAGACAAGTATAGATATACATATTCTCTCACATACATACATACATATAGTCAGAGAGAGAGAGAGAGAGAGAGAGAGAAGGAGCCTGATTTCTTTCTGTATATTCCATCCACAATGTCGGTTTGCAAAGGCGACGATCCTCGCATCCGTGGCATCAAATCCAAAATCCGCGTCGTCCCTAACTTCCCCAAACCAGGTACATTCTCTCTCTCTCTCTCTCTCTCTCTATATATATATATATATAGTTTTGTTTTGTTTATTAATGTCGGTTTATATAGGGATTATGTTTCAAGATATCACAACACTGTTACTCGATCCAAAAGCCTTCAAGGACACGATCGATATGTTCGTCGAGCGCTACAAAGCCAAAAACATATCAGTGGTTGCAGGTATGTATATACCTAGATTTCATCGTCCATATGCTTTGAACACTCTTCTGTTTTTTGTTTTGTTTTGTTTTGTTTTTCCTTTTGTATTTATTTATTTGTGGTAAATTACAAAGGGGAACTAGAGGCCGATGGAAGAAGGGAAAAACAGCTTTTCATTTACAATCCACCCCGACACACATGCAACCCCTATGTTGATAATTTTTTTCCCCTTTTTTCCATTTGCATGTAGTTTTCCAATTACAAATAGAGTTTTACTTAAAATACAGATTGGCCGAGTGATTCTGAAAATGACATTTTGTCCCCTCAAAGTTTTAATCGCATAACAAATAATTTATTTTATTAATAATTCAAATTTAATTTTATTCTTGTATATTAGATTAGTTAATATTTTTTTTTAATGTTAATTTAGTTAAATAAATATTTTTGACAAAGGGTATTTGTAATTTCTACAACTAGAGGGACAAATCGTATTTTGAACAAACCTGAGTGTATTTGTAATTTATTTTTTTAATAACTGTTTTAAAATAGTATTGAGCTGTGGACCTATGGTGCGGCCTTTCCTCTTGGAAAGTAGGTGCGAGCAATACAATATATATTGGAAAATGTTTGAAACCCTAAAACACTACCCATAATTTTACCATAATAATTTGGCAGAATATATATGACCTTTTGATTTGTTATACACTTAATAATAATAGTGAGCTCGTAAATTTGTAGTGGGCCCAACTCCCATGTCACAATGATTATTATTTGTGAGTATAAATACTACTCATAATTCTATCAGAATAATTTGGCAGGATATGTGTCACCTTTTGATTTGTTACGTACTTAATAATAGTGAGCCCGTAAATTTGTAGATGGCCCAACTCCCATGTCCCAATGATCATTGTAGATAAATTTTTAAGTATAAATACTATCCATAATTCTACCATAATAATTTGATAGGATATGTGTCAACTTTCAATTTGTTACGCACTTAATAATGGTGATCTCGTAAATTTGTAGTGGGCCCAACTCCTATGTCATAATGATCATTGTCGGTAAATTTAGGAGTATAAATGTGTATATTTCTAGTATTACTATTATTATGGCATTGAGGTCGGGTGGAAAGTGTTTAGGAAACAAATATATACTGTATTGAAATTGGTGAAAATTGGTGAAAATGCTTCTGTGACTTCACTAGTTTATGACCCTGTGTGGCTTTTTGAATGCTTTTGAGGGACATTATGGACGTGACTGTGGATTGGAGTGATTTTCAGTTTGACTATAGATGTTTTAGTGGGGGGTGTCTTGATTGCTTTTCTGTGAAGGGTATGAGCGGCTCAGAGCATTTGCTGTTGCATGTGCTCCGATCCAATTTGGGTGGATGGTGGGTGGTAATGGATGATCACCTCTAGGACCCACTCGCGTTTGGATTTGGCCAATTTTGTTTTTGGATCTATTCTATTGTGTGTATTTTGAGCACTTCACCATTGGATGAATTCGTGCTTGATTTATTCCCTTTTCCCCATATGCATTGTCTTTTGATTTGTGTTTATATTTGGGTGCAATTACATGTTTGATCTTTATATGTTCAATTATTGTGGAAAAGGTTATTTTCCTTGAGTTCCAGAGTTCATTTTAATGAGTGGGTTTTTATTGTTCTTCTCACTTTCATTTGCTGAATACTGTATATTGCTAATGTTCAATTTCTTGAAACCACATAGACCTCTTGTGATAGAGAGCTAGTGCATATTGTCTTTTCTCTCATTTGTCTTGTATTTTCTGTGATCCGTTTTTACATAACTGACCCAGGAAGCTATTGCAAGTTTGATTCTTTGAATGAAAGTCGGTCATTAAGGAAATTATTATAAATCCCAGCGTACACGGCATCTTGTCATGATTGATTTGTATGTTGACGAGATAAACATAATTTTTTTGGGTCGTTGCGGTGCTCTAAATTAGTATTGACTCTCTAAAAAACCTAATGGGAAGGGAAGTCAAATAATTTTCCATGAACTCTTCATTGCTAGGGCCCTCAGCTCCCATTTTAATTAAATTTGATTAAAAACATGTTGTTGTGGTTCAAGATATATTAATTTCTTACTTTGTCATCATGGTTGTCCATTATAATTTGTCTATTTGTTTGGTTATGTAGACATTCTGTCTTATGTATACAGCTCATTTATATTTATTCGGAATCTCCGTTCACCAAGAATAGTTTGATGTGGCAAAACTATGGTCCCCCATGGCCTGCCCAACCCCAACAATTTAGAGATTAGTATAACCATATCAATTTAAATTGATGTTTTCTTATGACATAGATGCGTGTGCACATGGGTTTTGGCTCATTACGAGACTGATTAACTAGCTGCCACATGGGAGTACATCACACTCTCCATGTTTAGATTAAAATTTTGATCCTCTAAGCTGGTAACCATAACATTCAAGTTGTTGGTTGAGGTCGTTTTCTCTCAATTAGCCATCCTCCACTTGTTTCAATGTCCTTGCTTCAAATGCAATTTGTCAATTTTTAAATACTCTAGGGTTTTGTCAAGTTGAGTTATTGCTGCTTTGCCTGTCTTTCCAAATAAGTACATGTTTCACATTGCGAAAATTTACAAGCTCATTTGCAAGAACTCATTTTTTTAAAATTAAAAGCATTTGATTTGCTGGTGTGTGCTTGCAAATTATTTCCTGCTGCTTGTTTCTTAATAAAATATAATTTCCTGAGTGCACTCTACCTTTACCATGATTGCGGTTGAGGCATATTTACAGCCTTTAATATCAATTTCACACTTAATTTTTGTTATATAAACTTTATAAAATAAGGTTTGTTCTTTTTCAGTGCATCATTCTTCTCTACAAGTATAAAAATAAAAAAGTAAAATTTATTTTCAAATTTTTTGGTGGAAAAGCTTTCACTTTTGGGTTTATTGAGGCAGAGGTCTGAGTACAACCAAGAAAGCATACTTGATAAAGGTTGTTGTATTATATGTTGGAGAAATTTCTCTCTTGGATTTTACTGTGTTGATGGTCAAACATGGAGCGTCTGTAGACTTTGCATGTATAGTATGCACACATACATGTGCATCTAGTAATACATTGGGGGATAACCAAGGTCATCTACAATAGAGTGAGATTAGCGAGGTCTCCAATTTTTAATTCATAAAATGATCCATTGTAATCAAGTTTGCTAGGCTTTTAGAAGGGTAATAATCAAGTACCTTAAGCAATATCTTCTTCTCTCCCATCTCCTTTTGATGGTTGGTATCTGCAACTATTGTTGTCCAAATTCAAGTTAACATTTGGTTCAGAACATTGCTGCCCGTGAGAAGTGATCTACTAAGATGTATCAGACAGTGGAAATCCATCTCCATTTTGTCACTGAAACCACCACTGTCCAAACCCAAGATCAAACCATTCAGAGAATTACTAGGTGTACACCTTTATTTAGTCTTTATATAAGATGATGTACTTTGAGGGCTATACCAAATTTTTTACTAGGGCGTCGAATAAATAAGTCTCTATTATTTTCTATTGGTGGATCATAAAATTCAATTCTAGTTCTAAATATCAATTTTTTAGAAGACTATGTTAGCCATTTCTCAATAACTCTCTTGCCCCTTCTTCTGAAAGGTTATTTGAGTAGATATATTTTTTTCTTGATATTTGTGTTGGCTTATCTTAACCTTTGTTTTTCTTAGCCTAGCTACTCTTTTTTTGTGTTAATACTTGGTGTTTGCTCTGTATGAGTACTGAAATTGGTGGTTTTAACACACTGAGGTGACTTGTCTCCAGTGTTGCTGCTGGTTTTATTTAAGTTAAAAATGTTATCAGTTTTCTTTTTCTTTTGTTGCTTTTCCAATTATGGCATGTTAGCGGAGTACAATATGTTTATTTGGTTGAACTATTTAAGGGAAACAATTATTATTGGATCGAACTATGCGTGAATTAGTTATCATATGAATTCTTTGCTCAATTTGTGGTTGCTTTTGTGTTGCCAGGTATAGAAGCTCGGGGATTTATATTTGGTCCTCCCATTGCATTGGCTATAGGAGCAAAGTTTGTTCCCTTGAGAAAACCGAGGAAGTTGCCTGGTATTTTTCTACCCTTCAGTATGATCCCTATTTTTAGTGGTATAACTATGTATATATTTCAAAATATATTTGTTACTTTCATAGAATAAAAATGACTAGTTCTTTTACATACTGTTGGCCCTTGTGATGCTGTCATGATCTATTACATTGCTTTGAATTTGTTTCTTTTAAAAACATATCTATTGTTTGATTGGTCTCATATTATCATATGCCTCGTATACTCAAATTATACACCGATCCATTGTAATGCTCGTCTTTTGTGGCAATTGGAGACCTCTAGGCTCTATATAGGTTTAACTTGATTAGGATATTCCTATTCTTTGGCATTCTTGTGCATGCGGAATGTTGTTTGTTAGAATACTGATATATTTGAGTGCTACTTTGCCCAGTATTGTTGCAGTATTTAAATCTCGCTTGTTAGATTTTTTAGCCATTTCTCTTACAATGATTTTGGTGATGTAAATACATGCTTCAAAAATAATTAGAAGCTGAAATGAAAGTTAGTAATGCAGCACAAGGTTTAACTTATCATTGTTGATGGGGGTTGAATTTTACTTGGATGGCAGTTTGCAGTGGTTTTTGCAACTCTTTGGTTCCTAGTGTATTCCTGTCTATGTTATTCTGTTTGATGTTTATTTATTTATTTATTTTTAATATATATTTTATAAACATATATATAACTAAAATGATCGAGCAGTGACTTGAATATTCATTGTGGTCACGTTGGTTTGCACTCTTGAGCCTTTACTTACTGAAATTCCATTTAGTTTAAGTATGTCTGCCTAAGTTGTGTTAAATCACTGCATGATGTGTCCTATTGGATTCTACTCTGTGTAGATGTTTGCTGTATGATTCAAAATATTGGGATTTTGTGAGGATAAAACTTGATGCCTTGGCATTCCTAGTCATGTGTAGTAAATAGTAATTATGGTTACCTGGACCCATTGACTTATGATGATGGTGGTTTTGATGAAGGTTTGTTAAACATAAAAAAGAATTTATTCAAAGGAGCATGCTAGCGCAGCCCAATGGGCTGTCAGCCATGAGATAATACAACTGCATACATAACTTTAGGAATTACCTTGTTAAAGATTATTTTGTAGATCTCTGTTTAATCTGATTAATAGCATATTCTAGAATTATATTATGACATATGACTGGCAAATCATATGATGTTGGACATTTAATGTTAGAGCTATCAGCTGTGTCTCAACTAGATTTGTTGGACTTGGCTAAACATGAACTAACAAACTGTGTCCTAATTTTTTGTTTTTTGATCTATTGGTATCTGTTGTGCAACAGAATGTTGTTTGCCTGCTTAGTTAGTCTGTTTCGATATAGTTGAAGTCTATCTAGATATTTCACTTTATGGTACTATACATTACACACTGTCTGCCATTTGCCAACTTGCTTTAACCCTTTGCTTCAAAATATTTTGCAATCAAACCATCTTCATCATGATTACTTAGCTGCCCACCGCTACTAGCAAGTGTATGCATACATTGTTGATGTTCCCTTTGATGTGTGATGGTGGGTATAAATATTATGTGTCTTGTGGGATCACAATTTCAAATTCTTATGGCTATTCAAAGTTTACCATAATGACAAGTAAGTTGTGTGTGTGTGTGTGTGGTTTTGGACAGGTGAAGTTATTTCAGAAAAATATATCTTGGAATATGGAACGGATTGTCTGGAGATGCATATTGGAGCAGTTGAGCCTGATGAACGTGCTTTGGTGGTTGATGATTTGATTGCCACTGGTGGAACCCTCTGTGCAGCAATGAATTTATTGGGTACTCCCTTGTAAATCATTTGTTTTAGCTTTAGGAGTCCCAGTAAAAGCACTGTCCTCTTTTTCTTTTTCCTATATTTTAAAAAATTAATGTGGAAAATGCTTGACTCATGGATATAAACAATTCCATATGTAGTGAGAAAACGAACCACCTGTTTATTAGTCATTGAACACGGGGACCCAATGAAGTGCTACCTTGACAAGGGCTGCAACTTGCTTTGGATCTGGGTGAAGGCCAAATACTATGCCAACCTTTAAAAAAAAAAAGGATGGAAGAGGCTGTTATCCAATTTACCTTGAGTCAAAGGTGTTCAGCTTCAATCATGTTGGTTATTTGGTTAGCCAAATAACAAAATTTACCATATGTTTGTTATAGACTTTCTCCTTCTTAATTCATCAAGGATTTTGCCCAGTTAGCAAGATGAATGTTTTGCTCCTATTTCTCCGGACTGAATTAATATGGAATTTGATGTTGCATACTTGTGTATTTTATTGATTGAGCATACCTCTTCAATTAAATTTTCGAAACCATATAGTATGCATTCTGTATGCATGTGTAGCGACTGAGACTGCCCTTGCTGCTGGAAATATATATATATATATATATTGTGCAAACTAGAATATATTGTGACTGATTTATTTTTTTTGGTCAGAACGTGCAGGGGCTGAAGTTGTTGAATGTGCATGTGTAATTGAATTACCAGATTTAAAGGTTTGTATGTAATACACTCTTGGCCGCTTTCATTTCCTTAGCTATTAGTTAGTTCTTCTGTGGTTTAGTTCTTAAATATCATCAATTGATTGTGATTCGAGCTTCTATAATTACTTGTTTATTTTTTGAAACTGTGCTGCTTATATGCTGCCACTATCTCAGTTCCTTGACATTTATCTGAATTGATCAATTGTCATCACTTTGGTAACAGCAACATTTTGGTCTTATGTATGTTTTACTGACTAAAATGTATAGTGAGATGAGATAGATGCAACAGGTAAGACTTCGGCGAATATTATAGTCTTACTAGTTCCTCTCACTTTAGTTGGTAGTACGGAAGACTAAATTTAATCAACTCGAGTTGACTGAAAGTTGAATGTGGTTTAGTCTGTATTATGAATTTTGCCTAGCATTTTAATCTGCTTGAAAATTCATGAAGTTCATGTAGATGTAAGAAAGCCTGCATGCTATGTTCAAGTGGTCCTACAAGATATGACCGATTGCTTGTTATAAACTGGGGCTGAATCCCTCATCATGTTTGTTTTCTTGGTTGCGCTACCTTTAGTAAATGAAGGAATTATTCTACAATTATATGGTTGTATCATGTTACTATGCATTTGACAATCTGAAGGAACTGCAATCCTTTATATTCTGTTTACATGGTTACTGTTATATTATTATTCGTTGGATGTTGCAGGGCCGTGACCGATTGAATGGAAAGCCATTATATGTACTTGTGGAGTCTCACTAGTATTGTCGGATGATAGTACTACCAGCATTCTGTCGCCGTGCTGCAGCATGATAAACTGTACATTAGAGGACTATTGTTGGCTTATGTTGTCTTTAAATCTCATTTCATTGTATTCCTCCTATTTCTTTGAGTAGTGAATTTTGATGAACCTCCATGGCTGAGACCATTTTTCTTTCTAGTGTAGAAACTCTTTAAGAATTTATGCAAATGGGGCTTCCTCATTTTCTTCGAAGGATGAATTTGTTTTACTTTAATTTTGAATTTGTTTCTGAATGGGAACCCTCCTAGGTAGCCTTTGTGCAATATGGGTAGTCAGTTCTTATGCTTGGCCTTTTGACCAAAAAAAAAAAAAATTCAATACGACGGTGGTGATGAGGAGCTTTCATGTCAGAATTTGAGGTATTTAAGTTAGAAAAATGTGACTCATAATTTTTTTTATAATTTAACTCGTAATGATAATGATGTAATTGAAAAGCGTCAATTTTTGATTAGTTAAACATGTAAACATAAATTTCAGAACATAAACTTTACACTTTGGATTATTTACCATGTGTATTATCAAGAAATCAAGACAAAATGACATACCTGAATCCATTGATGAACGGTTAAACGGAAGCGTGATTATCAATGAACTCTTTGTTATTGATTATGTTATTGCATTCTAATCCTTTTCCTTTTTGTGCCTTATGTTTCTCCTTGAGAGGATTTAGAAAGAAAAATGACAGTGTTCTTATTTTTCCACTTGGGAAGGAATAGGGATCATAACTTTTTAAAGGTTGTAATTGGTTTTCAAAACTAAAAGGTTGTGGAAGTTCAAAAGGAATGAAAGTCAACTTTAACCATTATTGATTTTAATTTCTATTTATTGGTTTTCAAAACTGAAAGGTTGTGGAAGTTCAAAAGGAATGAAAACCAACTTTAACTAATATGTTTTAATTTCTATTTCTGCCTCTCATAGAAATAGAAATTATACAATTAGTATTTACACATTAGGTCCATAACATATATATCCTTAAGCCTATTAACTAAATTGTAGGCTTCTTATAAATGATAACACCACATTTAATTACGTGATCTCATTGAGACATTATCTAACAAAACATTCAATCAAATGGACTTATCACTCTCGTCATATCATCATTGTGGATTTTGTGGGTATATTTGTGAGTGCAAAATGTGAATTTCTAATATTGTTACTTAAGTTTTGTATTGAAGAGGGTTCTTGTTCAATGGGGCCGTTTGGTATAACTGTTAAAATAGATTATAGCTTATAGCTTAACAGATTGTAAATTACGACTTTAATCAGAAGCTATTAATTTGTTTGGTGTAGCTGTTGGATTATAGATTTAGGTTGCTGAGTAGTATTTATTAAATAAGCTGTGAAATAATTTTTTGCTGTGTAAATGTCTTTTTTACCCTTGTTAGTGCCTGTTTGGTAGAGCTGTGAAAGTGCTTATACCTTATGCTTTAACAGCTTATAGCTTATAACTATGAACATAAGTTGATTTCTGACTTATAAATTGAGCATCTCCTGCCCCACTCAAAGAATAAGCTGATTTTTGACTTACAAAAATCTATAAGCTGCATTATTAAGCTAAACCAAACACATCAAAATAGCTTAAATTAAGCTGAAAGCTGAAATAAGCAGCTTTTAAGCTGCACCAAACAGGCACTAATGTAAATTGAATTTTTTTGAACTTTTTGCTATTAATTACATAGGAAGAGATCATTCCAACACCAAATTAACATAACCATATTATTTTTAAATAATAATACAATGAAATAAATATTACACAAAACTAAATTTTTATACAATGATTTAAGATTTTTTAAATAATAAATAATAATAACTTGAAATAAATAAATATTATGAAATAAATAATAATACAATGATTTCAGATTTTTTAACATCAAAAATCTTATGAGATAAATTAATTTATTGAAGCTTTTTTTGATTATAGATTTAATTGGTGGTGTTTGAATTAATCTTAAGATAAATAATCTTATGAAATAAGCTATAAAAATTAATCTTAAGATAAATAAATAAATCTAATAAGATAAATAACAGCTGCATCAAAAAAAGCTTCAATAAATTAATCTTATGAAATAAGCTATAAAAATTAATCTTAAGATAAATAAATAAATCTAATAAGATAAATAACAGCTGCATCAAAAAAAGCTTCAATAAATTAATCTTATGAAATAAGCTATAAAAATTGTTAATTTTTTTAATTTATTATTAATCCATTACAATTAATATTAATTAATATTAATTAATAATATTAAAATTGTTAATTTTTTTAATTTATTATTAATTCATTAGAATTAATATTAATTAAAATATAAAAATTGTTAATTATGCATCTGGAAGTCCTAGCCAAACCCTACCGCCGGCAGCCCTAGCCACCGCCGGTCACGCCCTTCTTCTCCTCCTCATCCCCCACTCCAGCAGCCCTCTACAATCGTTGATTGCGAAGAGAGAGAGAGAGAGAGAGAAAGAGAGAAGCTTGTTGTTGATTGTGATCGTGAAGAGAGAGAGACAGCGTTGATCGCGATTGCGACGCCGGAGAGGAGAAAGGTTTCAGATCGCGACGCCGGAGAGGAATGGAAGAAGGGTTTCAAATCGCGACGCCGGAGAGGAGAAGAAGGGTTTCATCGCGATGGGTTTCATAGCACAGCTAGAAAACAACGTCGAAGAGAGAGAGAGAGAGGGGGGGATCCGGTTCATAACGCCGGCAATCTCGCCGGAAATCGCCACTCTCCTCTCTCTCAGAGAGAATGAACAGTGATTTTGAGGTTTATATAGTGACAATTTCGTAATACTTCAAATTATTGAAGGGCATTTTAGTAATTTCCATACCCCTCCGCATAATCCCAGTTACGGAAGTTGCTCCAAGCCGCTTCTGATTTTCAACTTTTTTATGTAAGAAAAAAATTTGTAGAAGCTCAAGTGGTTGACCTTAAGCTCAACCAAACAGTCTGTAATAACTTTTTAAAAGCCAAAAGCTATAATCTGCCCAAATTAAGCCAGACCAAACACCACCAATGAATACAAATAGTCTTATCGAGTTAAATCTAGTCTAATTCAAAATTTACTATCAAAATGTTGGAACAGGGTCCCGGCAGCAGTGACTGTGGTGCCTCCGATTGAGGTGTATTATAGTCTTATTTTTATGATCTAAACCATTCATATTGTAGGATTTATTGAGTACTTCATGCTTACCAAAAATCATATTAATCGGATATCAATAACTATATGATCGAATAGCATATTGTTTATGCTATTTCTCAAAAGAAAAACTTATTATTTATTTTTTTGGTTATCGATCATATAGTTGTTGATATCCGATTAATATGATTTTTGGTAGGTATGAAGTACTCAACAAATCTTACAAAATCATCGGTTTGGACCATAAAAATAAGATCATAATACACCTCAAACAAAGGCACCTCAGTCACTGTTGTGTTCAAAAGCACAACAGTGACCCCTTTTCCCAAAAAGTTCAAGTTTAATTTATTTTATAAAACGAGGAGAGTATAAGTTCAATTAATTGATTTTATGCAAGATAACCTTGATTATCCCCGATTGTGTGTTTAAACATTTTTTTGGTTGCTTTAGTAAGGCAGTTTAAAAAATAATTTTTTGATTTTTAAATTTTTTGTTTTTAACCAAAAAAAAAAAAAAAAAAGGAGTAAAAAAGTGATGTAGTCAAAAAGGTTAAAAATCAAAAAATTATTTTTAACCTCTTTTGGAAGATTAGATCGTCTAGTGTGATATTTGGATTTGGGGCAATCATAAGTCTTATTTTTATGACTCAAATTATTTATTTTTTTGGCATATGTACAAATTATTCTTAAAAAATACATATTAAGTTATTAAGCATAATCACATAATTTTCATTAATTATTTTTAAAAAATAAATAAGAAATGTGATTTTAAAAATATGACATTCATTTTTTTTAAAGATATATAATGAACTTATGTAACTATATTTATTAAATTAATATGATTTTTCTAAGAAAGATCTACATATAAACACCAAAATAAAATAAAATATTAAATCATTAAAACAAGACTCATTATATGCCCATAAACCCAATTCGAACCATTTAGTACTTGACCTAACTTTGGCTCGTAATTATGTTTTGCTAGTTGCAAATTCAACATCTCAAGTATAGGACAGTTATGGACCCATACAATATTTGCCACCTAACGGTGGTTCTATCATCCACCTGAGGAGGCTTAAGCAATCCCACATTGATAAAGTAGCAGTGGTTCTACATTAATTGTGACAATACATTTTTGTTAAAAAAACAATATCAAAATATTTACTTTTAAAAACAAAAAATATTCATTCGTTCTCTTTAGAATGATTGAAAAATTAACATCAAATTTAAAATTAATATATTGCAAAAATTTTAAATTTTAAATTAATATAATTAAAATTATAATGACTAGATTGATAAAAAAAATTAAATTAGATGACACAATTTGCCCAATACATTTATCATCCCAATTTTCTATGATCACCACACATACTAAAAAAAGATTAAAAAAAAGCCATGAAAATAAGAAGAAAAAAAAAAAAGAAAAAGAAGAAGAAAATTGGTAGTGATAAATGCAAGGAGACAAAAGAAAATAATGGCAATGTGTTTTTACAATTTATAGATGATAAGGAAACAAGGCAATACCGCACGTGAATCAAACACCAGTAACTCGCCATTCTCCCCACTCACTGAGTCAAACCCGACTCGTCCCTCCAACAACGTCTCCAAACCGATTTGTTTGCACACCCGACCCGCAATGACCCGGCACACCAACATCGCCCTCCTCCCCCTCCCTCCGCCGGAGCTCTCGTGTGCACCGCCGCTGCCGGAAAAAGTACATATCGCACCCTTTCCGCCGTGAAACGCCCATGCTCCGCCGCACCCGGCTTCGTAACCCGGAGCTCCGGCGGTTTGACCCAAGCAGTGAAACCTCATGACCTCATTCCCATCGGCGACACACCGAGCATGGTCTTCGCAGCCACCGTCGACGGAGGCGGCGCCACTCAAGGCCGCCATGGACTTCAATATCTCTCTGTATTCCTCGAACCGGGTCACAGTTCTGGGCAAGTTCTGGACCTTGAAAACCATCTCGATCCGACCCGAGAAAGCTTTGGGCGACCAACTTGTATGGAAGATTATCTCCACCACGTTTCGCGACGAGTGGCCCTCCGGGAGCTCCGTGAGAGCCGGAAAGAATGGGTCCGACGCTAGCGAATGTCGCGCCGATGAACTGGGCCGAGCTCGATTCGTGTGATTCGAACTGGGTTCGGATTTTCTCGAACTGGGTTGTCTGTGATGCGGCGGCGGCGATGGCGGTTGTTTGGGCTTTTTCCGAGGCTTTTGTTTGGTGGTTTCGATTACATCTTTGAGGCTTTGGACACTTTTTCTGCAACTCGAAGAGGCGACTAAGTGGTGGTAGTGGTGGTGAACGACGTCGTCTGATGCTCTAGATTTGCACTGTAACGATTTGACCCACCCAGTCGCCATGAACGACGACAATGAAGCTCTCTCTCCTGTCTCTCTAAAATCTCTCTCTCTCTCTCTCTCTCTCTCTATATATATGTATATATGTATATCGCTGTGAAATTTTGAGCTGGAAAAGACTGGAATGGAAGAGAGGTGGTGCGATGTTAAAATGGGAGTGCTGATTTGAGATTACGAAATTACCCCTCTCACTATGCACGAATTACGCTCGTGACTCTTTGTCTGGGTCTCGATTTTTGTGGGGGGTTTTATTTTAGGTTTCGGCTTCTCTACAGTTGGGTTTGAAACACGAATGGGAGTTGATCCAAGTGAAAAAGAACTTAGGTCGCTTAAGTAAAGGTCTTGAGTTTGAGTCTTTGTAGATACAGTAAATCTCTTTGAGAGAGGACCTCGCATATGCGTCAGACAGCTTCCTCGACAGATTAGTCCTGGGTCCAAAAAACTTGGAAATACCGTGAAAGACCTAAAAAAACAATTGGGTTTGAAACTCAATTGGAGCGTGATGTTGGGTTTTGGTGAGTTTATATCGATACTTTGAATTGTTAATATTTTCGTGAATTTATATCGATATTTTGAACCGTTAATATTTAAAGTTTGTCAATTATTTTAGGGTAAATTATACTTACACGCCTTGAGATTTGAGTTTAATACATATCACTTCTTGACATTTGAGAAATTACACTAACTCCCTGTCATTGTAATTATTTAGATGGAATGAAGACATTAAACTCATGCACTCTCTCTTTTTTTGCTTTACTTTTCCTTACTTTTTCTTTTTTTTCTCCTTTGCTTTCCTTTTTTTTTAAATGTAATTTCCTCATTTTTTTACTAAGAGTTGTTCCCTTTTATATAAGTAGGGGGATTTGTGAAATGCGACTATTAACCACATGAGTGAGAATGCAATTTTTAAAAAGTCAAGAGGTGGGTAGTAATTCAACCAAACCTCAAGGGGTGTCAATGTAATTTACCCATTATTTTATTTTAGAGTAAATTACAAACACATTTTTTAAGATTTACTTAAGTTATAAATTATCTTATGTAGTCTTAGAAATTACATTATGTCCATAAGGTTTTTAATTTCATAATAAATAAGTTCTTTTATTAATAAATTATTAAGTTAAATAACAGTTTGTAATAATATTAAAATTTTATTTCAATTAATAATTCAGATAATTTTATTATTATATAAGTGAACAGTTAGAAATTTTACTTTTTCAATTAATTCTGTTAAATAAAAAATTATGACAAGAAAATATATGTAATTTTTCAAATCACATGGGCCAATTCGTATTTTAAACAAATTTCAGAGGATGTATTTGTAATTTATCCTTTGTTTTATTTTGTATAAAAAATCACGTTGATCGGATATCAATAACCATTTGATCAGATCACATTTATATTAACAATTTATTTTTAAAATCATAAATAATGTTGTCATAAATTAGATCTGATCAAGTGATTATCTATATCCGATTAACTTAATTTTTCATAAATATAAAATACTCAACAAAATTTATATATTTAATGGTTTTTTTTTGAATTGATATATTTAATTATTTGAATTATTGATTTGGACTCATAATGGACCCACATAATCTAACAGTACCCTCTAATCCCATATGGCGAGAAGCTGTTTCTTTTATTTTATGGAAAAAAACCAAATTTCATTTATTAAAAGCATACAAGGAAGGAATCATCAATGGCGTTTCGGGAGAGAGATTAGATAGTATGCTTCGAGGTCCTACCATTTTTCATATACACCCTTAACATGATCACCTGTTTCTTCTGCTGGACAGTTATGTTTTGTTTGACCATAATCATGATTCATAAATTTTCTTAATTACGCATTGATTAAAGTTTAATCAGGTGGTGGTGATGGATTTGAGATCTTCATTTTTGACATTTGAACGAAAGAAACCAAATTGTTTTTCTTTAGTAATATTTTTACAAAATTTTTATATTATTTGAAGTTGGTGATTTTTTGTAATATTTGAAATATAATATGAGAATTTTGATGTGTCTCTTTACATATTTTATAAAAATTGGTTTGAAGAATATTATAAAATTTTGAATTATACTTGTGATTGTTTTTTAAAAAGACAAATTACACTAACATCTTTTGAGATTTGAAAAAAAAAAAATACAATAAGTCTTATAATTTTGACATAATTATGTTTAGTTTTCTTGTACTTTTAATTTGTATTAATCATTTTTCATTAATAATTTGTTAGTTATATGGATATAAAATAATTTTGTCATTTTTTTTACAAAAAAATAAATACTTTACGATGTTTATTTTTGTGTTCTTACAAAATTTGCATTTATTTTGGTCTATTTAATCTTACTAAAAAGGAGATTGGTATAATTATGTCAAAATTATGAAGATGTATTATATTTTTTCTAAATTTCAAGAGAGTTTAGTATAATTTACTGTTAGGTTTTATTTTTGGCAATTCCGTTTGACAAAACTTCTTTCAGTTGTATTTGTTTTTGCACCTTTTATTTCAGTGAGGCTATGAGTGTTTAGATGCGAATCCAACCCGAATTGTGCTTTTGTCAATTTCCATGGATCGTGCTTTTGAAGCCTCCACTCGAGCGGGAATTCCCACGCTCAAGCGGACCGCGCGAATACAGATTCTTGGATTTCTATAAAGAATTGGTTTTCTTCAAATTCAGGATTACTTTGAATTTCTATAAGGAATTGGTTTTCTTCCAAAACTAGGATTACTTTAGTTTTCTATAAGTAGTTGGGTTTCTTCCAAAACTTGGACAAGTGCTTCGGATCTTCTTTTTGAATTCTAAGGTTTATCTGGGGATATTTTGCTAGTTTTCTTTGATTTTTTTTTATTGAGTATTCAACTCATAGTTTAAGAAGCATACATCAAAGATTTGTTTGTTTATTCTACACAAAAGAGAGAAAGAGTTGTTTTTCGGTAGATTTTGAAGAATTCGAGCCTGAAGCTTTGGTGGATTTCGGAGTGGCTCATCGTAAAGACAATTCTGAGGTGAAGACGGGTTGGAAGAGGCAGATAGAGGTTAGTTCAATTAGGCGTGGATTCGCTAGGTAATTGAGAGTATACTTGTGTAATTCCTTAAATCTTTTTAGTGGATTGTTTTGTGGCTGTTGTCCGTAGTTTTTTTATCACAGTTGGAGGTGTCCAATTGTGGTTTTTTCACGTAAAATCGTTGTGTCTCTGTGTCTTAATTGTTTGATTGGGACTGCTATATTCTGCTTAAAACTGATACATAATCACAAATCAACATTTAGGAGGTTTGTAGATTTTTCAATTGGTATCAGAGCAGGTCGTTCTATTTTTTTTAAAAAATATATCTTTTAGAACGAGATTTTGTTTGATTTGTGATAATGGATTCAATTCGTGAGGGAAATTCTATGGTTCGACCACCCATACTTGACGGATCCAATTATTCCTTTTGGAAAGCTCGGATGAGATCGTTTTTGAAATCTATAGATGAAAAAGTTTGGCAATCTGTCATGAATGGGTGGATTGAACCAACAATTACCGTTGATGGAGTAACTTTCCCCAAACCAATTGAAAAGTGGGACACAATTGATTATCAAAATAGTAGCTGGAATAATAAAGCTATCAATTCTCTCTTTTGCGCTGTCACACCTGAAGAGTTTAGTTGAATTTGCAATTGTGAAGTCACAAAAGAGGCTTGGGATATCTTACAAACTATTCATGATGGCACTCCTTCTGTGAAACGCTCAAAACTTCAAAGGCTCACGTCTAGTTTCGAAAACCTTTCAATGAAAGATAGTGAGACATTTGATGAATTTTATGCGAAATTGAGTGACATTATAAATTCCAACTTCAATTTAGGTGAAAAAATATCAGAATCCAAAGTTGTGGGAAAAATTTTGAGATCCTTGCCCGATCGGTTCCAATCAAAAGTTACGGCTATTGAGGAGGCTCAAGATGTTGACAACCTCAAGTTGGATCAGTTGGTTAGAAATCTCCAAACTTATGAGGCACATAGGAATTTCAAAAAGAAACAAAAAGATATTGCTTTAGTAGTGCTCATAAAGTTGGAGAGGATTCTGATGAGGATTATGAGATAGATTCCAAGATTACAGATGCTTTTATAAAACAATTTAAAAAATCTTTTCTGAAAAAGAATCCTAATCTTTTGGAATCTACTCATACTCATAAA
>NW_021025523.1:2264695-2295218 GCF_004153795.1 Camellia sinensis
TACCCATTATTTTATTTTAGAGTAAATTACAAACACATTTTTTAAGATTTACTTAAGTTTAAATTATCTTATGTAGTCTTAGAAATTAACTTATGTCTTTAGGTTTTAATTTCATAATAAATAAGTTCTTTTATTAATAAATTATTAAGTTAAATAACAGTTTGTAATAATATTAAAATTTTATTTCAATTAATAATTCAGATAATTTTATTATTATATAGTGAACAGTTAGAAATTTTACTTTTTCAATTAATTCTGTTAAATAAAAAATTATGACAAGAAAATATGTTAATTTTTCAAATCACATGGGCCAATTCGTATTTTAAACAAATTTCAGAGGGTGTATTGTTTGAATTTATCCTTTGTTTTATTTTGTATAAAAAATCACGTTGATCGGATATCAATAACCATTTGATCAGATCACATTTATATTAACATTTATTTTTAAATCATAAATAATGTTGACATAAATTTAGATTGATCAAGTGATTATCTATATCCGATTAACTTAATTTTTTATAATATAAAATACTCAACAAAATTTATATATTTAATGGTTTTTTTGAATTGCTATATTAATTGTTTGAATTATTGATTTGGACTCATAATGGACCCACATAATCTAACAGTACCCTCTAATCCCATATCAAACTGGGGAGAAGCTGTTTCTTTTATTTTATGGAAAAAAACCAAATTTCATTTATTAAAAGCATACAAGGAAGGAATCATCAATGGCGTTTCGGGAGAGAGATTAGATAGTATGCTTCGAGGTCCTACCATTTTTCATATAAACCCTTAACATGATCACCTGTTTCTTCTGCTGGACAGTTATGTTTTTGTTTGACCATAATCATGATTCAAAATTTTCTTAATTACGCATTGATTAAAGTTTAATCAGGTGGTGGTGATGGATGAGATCTTCATTTTTGACATTTGAACGAAAGAAACCAAATTGTTTTTCTTTAGTAATATTTTTACAAAATTTTTATATTATTTGAAGTTGGTGATTTTGTAATATTTGAAATATAATATGAGAATTTTGATGTGTCTCTTTACATATTTTATAAAAATTGTTTGAAGAATATTATAAAATTTTGAATTATACTTGTGATTGTTTTTTAAAAAGACAAATTACACTAACATCTTTGAGATTTGAAAAAAAAAAAATACAATAAGTCTTATAATTTTGACATAATTATGTTTAGTTTTCTGTACTCTTTAATTTGTATTATCATTTTTCATTAATAATTTGTTAGTTATATGGATATAAAATAATTTTGTCATTTTTTTTACAAAAAAATAAATACTTTACGATGTTTATTTGTGTGTTCTTACAAAATTTGCATTTATTTTGGTCTATTAATCTTACTAAAAAGGAGATTGGTATAATTAATTATGTCAAAATTATGAAGATGTATTATATTTTTTCTAAATTTCAAAAGAGTTTAGTATAATTTACTGTTAGGTTTTATTCTTGGCAACCCCGTTTGACAAAATTCTTTCAGTTGTATTTGTTTTCCCACCTTTTATTTCAGTGAGGCTTGAGTGTTTAGATGCGAATCCAACCCGAATCGTGCTTTTGTCAATTTTCATGGATCAAAATTGAGGTTGTAACAGGATTTAGTTTTCCAGATTTTCCAATTTTGGTCGTCCCGCTCGAGCGGGACAAGTGACGCTCGAGTGGGGATTGCAAGCTCACAGCATTTTTGCTTCGCCTGAAAAAGTATTGGATGGTGTGATTCGACGCTCGAGCGTGGAAACTTCCGCTCGAGCGTGAAGCCTATATATGAATCACACAATTTTGAAGCCTCCGCTCGAGCGGGAATTCCCACGCTCGAGCAGACCGCACGAACACAAATTCTTGGATTTCTATAAAGAATTGGTTTTTCTTCAAATTCAGGATTACTTTGGATTTCTATAAGGAATTGGTTTTCTTCCAAAACTAGGATTACTTTGGTTTTCTATAAGTAGTTGGGTTTCTCCTAAAACTTGGACAAGTCCTCCAGATCTTCTTTTTGGATTCTAAGGTTTATATCTGGGGATATTTGCTAGTTTTTCTTGATTTTTTTTTTTATTGAGTATTCAACTCATGGTTTAAGAAGCATACATCAAAGGTTTGTTTGTTTATTCTACATAAAAGAGAGAGAGTTGTTCTTCGGTAGATTCTGAAGAATTCGAGCCTGAAGCTTTGGTGGATTCCAGAGTGGCTCATCGTAAAGACAATTCTTGAGGTGAAGACGGGTTTGAAGGCACATAGGGGTTGGTTCAATTCGGGCGTGGATTCGCTAGGTAATTGAGAGTATACTTGTGTAATTCCTTTAAATCTTCTTAGTGGATTGTTTTGTGGCTGTTGCCCGTGATTTTTTGATCACAGTTGGAGGTGTCCAATTGTGGTTTTTTCCACGTAAAAATCGTTGTGTCTCTTTGTCTTGATTGTTTGATTGGGATTATTATATTCAGCTTAAAATTGATACATAATCACAAATCAACATCTAGGGGGTTTCTAGATTTTTCAATTGGTATCAGAGCAGGTCGTTCTATTTAAAAAAAAAAAATCTTTTAGAACGAGATCTTGTTTGATCTGTGATAATGGATTCAATTCGTGAGGGAAATTCTATGGTTCGACCACCCCTACTTGACGGATCCAATTATTCTTTTTGGAAAGCTCGGATGAGATCGTTTTTGAAATCTATAGATGAAAAAGTTTGGCAATCTGTCATGAATGGGTGGATCGAACCAACAATTACCGTTGATGGAGTAACTTTCCCCAAACTAATTAAAAAGTGGGACATAATTGATTACCAAAATAGTAGCTGGAATAGTAAATCTATCAATTCTCTCTTTTGCGCTGTCACACCTAAAGAGTTTAGTCGAATTTGCAATTGTGAAGTCGCAAAAGAGGCTTGGGATATCTTACAAACTATTCATAGAAATAAAAATGTGCAAAAGTAAGAAAGAGAAAAAAAAAAGAAAAAAAAAAGATTCATTGATTGAGGGGGAGCCTCCGCCTTTACTCACCAAATACCCTTTGATGAATTTTATGCGAAGTTGAGTGACATTGTAAATTCCAGCTTCAATTTAGGTGAAAAAATATCAGAATCCAAAGTTGTGGAAAAAATTTTGAGATCCTTACCCGATCGGTTCCAACCAAAAGTTACGGCTATTGAGAAGGCTCAAGATGTTGATAACCTCAAGTTGGATCAGTTGGTTGAAAATCTCCAAACTTATGAGGCACATAAGAATTTCAAAAAGAAACAAAAAGATATTACTTTTAGTAGTGCTGATAAAGTTGGAGAGGATTCTGATGAGGATTATGAGATAGATTCTAAGATTACGGCTGCTTTTGTTAAACAATTTAAAAAATCTTTTTTGAAAAAGAATCCTAATCTTTTGGAATCTACTCATACTCATAAATCTAAAGGCAAAGATAAACTCAAAATTAATTCTATAGCTAAGAAGGAGAAATGAAAGATACAAGGGAACTCTGAAAGACTCCAATGCTATGAATGCCAAGGATTTGGCCACTTTGCTTCAGAATGCCCTACTCGTTTGAGAAAGAAGAAAGCCCTCGCTATCACTTGGGATGATGAATCAAAATTTGATGAAGATGAAAGTGACAATGAAGATCAAAGTGAAGAGGGACATAAACAATTTCTTGCTTTCATGGTGGCTTCTGAAACTAAAGGACGAACAGAGTATCCGAAGAGCCCAGTTGAGAATGCCACTGATGATGAATCCTCTGGAAGTGATGATGAAGAGCTTAAGCAAGCTTATGAAAAGTTGTATAAGAAGTCTCTTAAGTTATCCAAATTGAATGACAAACTCACTATGAAACTCACAGCATATGAAAGTGAGAATGTCAAACTAAAGAAGGAGATTTACGAGGCTAGGATTGATGCCATCAAGATAGCTAATGATCGACAAGCTCTTTGTACAAAACTCTTGACTTGTGAGACAGAGAGGAATGAGCTTCAGCAAATCTATGCAACATATGAAGAAAAAATTGAAACTCTCAAGATGTCTCAAGTTAGGGCTGAGCAAGGAATCCGTAAAATCCGTAATCAGATCCAGTCCAGTCCAATCCAGTAGGTTTGGATTGATTTTTTGAATCCGTGGTTCGGTTCCGGATTGAAAAATTAAAAATCCGTAATTCACAGATTGGTTCCGGATTAAACCCCACGGTTCCGGATTGGAACCGATCCGAACCGTATACAAATAGTCTATATTTTTATTATACACCCTTTTGCATAGTAACTTCTTTGATTTCATATAAAATTTAAATCCAAACCTAAACTTACACAGTATCTTCTTTTATTACTTTTGTTTGCTAGTTTTTAGTGTTAATTTATAATGGTCTAAATACTTATGGTGGAACTAGTTTTCTTATGGTTGTTTAAATTCTAGAATAATTTGTCACTATTATGAAAAGACATGTTGCTATTGTGAAACTAGTATGGTGCTATATTTATATTTTTATGAAATTAAAGTGTTATATATATTTTTTTGTTATTTAATTATGTAAATCCGTGGTCCTAAACCGATCCAATCCGTGTTTAAATGGATTGGTTCGGATTGGTTCCACGATTTAAACGGATTGGATTGGTTCCAATTTTTCAGGATCCATAGATAACGGATTGGTCCTGGTTTTACTTCAATCCGGTCCAATCCGGACCATGCTCACCCCTATCTCAAGTTGCTTTGGAAGAACTAATGATCAAGAAAGAGGAAGAACTCAAGTGTGCTATGGCTACCATTGGTCTTTGGAACAGAAGATCAAAGACTTTGGAAAATATCATTGAGTCTCAACAGATTTGTTCTGACAAGAGTGGCATTGGGTTTGGTGGTAAGAAAGAGCAAAAACAGAGTGCTTCCACATCTCATGATACAAGAACTCAAGGAAAGGGGGAACAAAAATTTCAACATAAGGATGGACTTCTCAAACTTCCTAGAGTTGGTAAGGTAAAAGAAAAGAAGGTACACCCTGGACACCATATTTTTATTTGTCATCATTGTGGTATGCATGGTCATATTCGCCCTTATTATTATAAGTTGCATGGGAGAGTGTATTTGCCTAGACCTAAAAATTGGAAGTTGGAAGCCAAGTCGAGATGGGTTCCCATTGCAGGGGAAATGAACCACAACGTCAAGAAACTACCCAAGAATCGCAATTCTCACAATTTTGTTCGTACTAAAGTAGTTTAGGTGAGAAAACTTGACTTGTGTTAATTTTTTTTGTCATTTTAGTTTTTGGGTTTCTGCGTTTTTTTTTTTCATTACATGTGTGCTTGTTCATCTTTTTTTTTTGTCTTGCTTTAGTTAGAAAAAAAATTAAAAAAAAAAATCCCAAAAAGATTTTCTTAGTATGGTTTTGCAAGCTTGAAATTTTTGAGTGGTCCTTGGTGCATATTGGAATTGATGAGAATATCCATTACATGTTAATATATGTGTGCTTTATGTGGTCATTACTCATTTTGGAGTGTGTTTTTTGATTAGTATGTCTCATTCTGTACACATTCTTGGATTAGCAAATTTTGCAGTCTTCCGCCTTAGTGATTATTTTTTTATGGACTTCTGGCATTGTATCTTTTGCTTTTCTAGAGGAATTGACCTATACTAGCATATCTTGGGTGATGTTGAGTCTCTTAACCATCCTCCATCTTTTTGCATCTCTACGGCTTTCCCCTCTATTCTTTGTAGTCCAGCCATGAGGAAAAGGCTACCTCAGAGTCACCAACCAGGCCATTCTTATTATATCCATGCTTCTCTGGTTCGGTTTCTATACTCTTGAGCGTGTCAGCCGCCAATGATTGTGCAAAAGAAAAAGAAAAAGAAAAAGAAAAAGAAAAAATATGCAAAAGAAAGAAAAAATGTGCAAAAGAAAGAAAAAAAAAAAAAGAAAAGATTCATTGATTGAAGGGGAGCCTCCGCCTTTATTCACCAAATACCCCTTGATTCTTAGTGGTTTGACTCTCATTTGTTGTGCTTAGATTCTCTTGTCGGAGGTTCAACTTTCAGATTACCACTAGGATTGAATCTAGTGTTTGTCGAACTCCAAGAGTCACACACACACTTTTATCATAGGATCTATACTTTTCACATAATGCATCACTTTCTTTCATGAGGAATTTTCTACAGACTGTGCACATTGTGTTTACTAGTAATTGTACTTCTTGGATAATCTTGTGTGTTTTAAGGTAATAATCTGAAATTTCTTGCTTGATCCACCATATTATTTTTGTCGTTTTCTTCTTGTTTACTATTTTCTGTGTTTGTGGTTGCTTTTAGTGAGGGGGGGTTTGGTTTATCTTGACTCGGGTTGGTTTATGATCTTGTTTTTGTTGTTTGAGAGTTGTTTTTCATGAGTCTTAGTTTTCATCTATTCATGTTTTCCGTCTCATGTTTCAAGATAATCGTGTCATATGTCTATTGCTTTTTCATATACTCTTGTGAGACTAATAGTTGTTTTGGAGATTGTGACACTAATAACTGTTTTGCAGATCATGATCTTGAGAAAGAAGTTGGCTTTTGTTGGCTGTTATGGGTTGAGGTGTTTAGGATTTTATTTGTTAGGTGTGTTTTGTCACGGCATTACTAAAGGGGGAGATTGTTAGGTTTTATTCTTGGCAACCCCGTTTGACAAAACACCTTTCAGTTGTATTTGTTTTCGCACCTTTTATTTCAGTGAGGCTATGAGTGTTTAGATGCGAATCCAACCCGAATCGTGCCTTTGTCAATTTCCATGGATCAAAACCGAGGTTGTAACAGGATCTAGTTTTCCAGATTTTCCAATTTTGGTCGTCCCGCTCGTGCGGGACAAGTGACGCTCGAGCGGAGATTGCAAGCTCACAGCATCTCTGCTTCGCCTGAAAAAGTACTGGATGGTGTGATTTGACGCTCGAGCGTGGAAACTTCCGCTCGAGCGTGAAGCCTATATGAATCACACAATTTTGAAGCCTCCGCTCGAGCGGGAATTCCCACGCTCGAGCGGACCGCGCGAACACAGATTCTTGGATTTCTATAAAGAATTGGTTTTCTTCAAATTCAGGATTACTTTGGATTTCTATAAGGAATTGGTTTTCTTCGAAAACTAAGATTACTTTGGTTTTCTATAAGTAGTTGGGTTTCTCCCAAAACTTGGACAAATCCTCAAGATCTTCTTTTTGGATTCTAAGGTTTATATCTGAGGATATTTTGCTAGTTTTCTTTGATTTTTTTTTATTGAGTATTCAACTTATGGTTTAAGAAGCATACATCAAAGGTTTGTTTGTTTATTCTACACAAAAAAGAGAGAGAGTTGTTCTTCGGTAGATTCTGAAGAATTCGAGCCTGAAGCTTTAGTGGATTCCGGAGTGGCTCATCGTAAAGACAATTCCGAGGTGAAGACGGGTTGGAAGAGGCACATAGAAGTTGGTTCAATTAGGCGTGGATTCACTAGATAATTGAGAGTATACCTGTGTAATTCCTTTAAATCTTCTTAGTAGATTGTTTTGTGGCTGTTGTCCGTGATTTTTTGATCACAGTTAGATGTGTGCAATTGTGGTTTTTCCACGTAAAATCGTTGTTTTTCTATGTCTTGATTGTTTGATTGAGACTGTTATATTCTGCTTAAAATTGATACATAATCACAAATCAACATTTAGGAGGTTTCTAGATTTTTCATTTACCATTTTAAAAATGGTGTATCACTAATCTCTTACATTTACTGGTTTCATTTCATACACAAAAATTTTATAACTTCATAAGTTTAGTTTTAAAAAAATGTGTATAATTTTTTCCTTCTCTTATATATGTATGTGTTTATACGATATGACTTCGTTCTCTAAATTTATTTATTTATTTATTTATTTTCAGACGTTGTTGTGGTACCCACTGCTCTTTCACAGAAATTGACTAGAGATGTCCATTTTTAACTGGAAAAGTGAAAAGAAAAGTTTTTGTTTTTAAGAGGAAACTAGCTAAAATACAAATCATAAGTCGAAGAGTTGATGGTACTCAAGCTCATTAGATTTAGGGCTATCTTAAAATTAAAAAGAAAAAGAAAAGTTGCTTCAAAATATCTTGTATTATTAATTTATGTGGTACTAGAATAAATGAAAAATTAAAAAATATTGAGTTGGCTATCCATTGTATTTCAATTTCTATATCATTTCACCTGTAATATTTTTATTATGTTATTGGTTGAGAGTATCACATAATACTCTAAAATTATTAAGTAATTAAGTAGGTAAATAGCTGAGAGTTTTTAACCTATTGACACTTTCTCAACCTCAAGTATGACAAATTTGAGGTTCAAATCTTACCAACGACGAAATAAGTGAAAGAAAGCTCTATGTAGTAATTATTATTTGTACCATGTGCCCCTTGTTATGAGTTCCACATTCGAAAGTGTTTGGTGGATATAAAGATTGCATTTCAAACCTTTTATTTAAAAAAATCTAAGTATTTTAAGATGCTCCACTTGATTTATTGATCTTTGTCAAACATGAGTTTTAAGCTCTTAATTATTTTAAAGCCCAAAATTAATCCTTCTAATACATTGATTGTGGTGCTGCCTATGCGAGCTTAATGTACAACTAAACATGTGTTTAAAATTTGTAGGGTATGATATGGACATGGATCAACCATCCTAGTTTGTCAATGGTTTTCTTTTGTAATATGATACTACAAATTAGTGAAATGTAATAGATATTAATTGCAATCTTCTACATGAATCAATTTTTATATCATATTAGATTGTTGTGTCATAATAAAGAAAACACCCATATGCCCTAAAATAGCTCATTGGATGCACATTTCAAATAATTAAGTTCTAATTTAAGCTAGAGCTTGCTCAACTTGGAAGAAAAAAAATTGATAAAAATATCATGAGCATTCACAAATTTTCTATTTGGTATAGTTTGTCGGGGCTGCTTTTAAACTTGTCTGTTTGTTGCAGTTTCTACTCATAATTTATGAGATAAAAACAAATTAAATATATATACAATTCAGTTTCTTCTTCTTCTTCTTTTTTTGCCACCTCCTAAATTAACCAGAGAAAAGGACTTTAATTGCAGTAAGGTTTCTATAAATTTGGGTTGGTAAACACTTAATATCAAGACAAGTCATTTGGTGATGGAAGTTTGGTTCTTCCAACTAACTCTTTAAAGCTCCAAGAGCTTTTGTTGTTCCTTACACACAAAGCAACCATTTGCTTTGCTGGTTACAGTGTTCTTGGTATGTTGAAGTTTTCAATTCAACAGAAACCCTTTGGCCATTTATAGATAGATTGGCTATGCATGTGGAGCCTGGACGTATTATTAATGTTATATGCTTACATGGAGGTTGATCCTACTGCTCCCACATTTGATGCCAACTATCTCTGTGTTAATGCCTCAAGTTCCATAGGCCTTCTTAAAATGTATTTGGATTTAAAATAATGATTCTCAGATAAATTTTTTTGTAAGGTTAATTTACAACAAGACTCCTCCAATTATTAGCGAGTGTCACTTTAACCCCCTCATATTTGAACTCATACATTTTGACCTCCTCAATTATAAAAACGTATCACTTTCACTTCCTCTAAACCACCTTTAAAAGATGTGTATTTGTACGATTTTCATAGTTAAGAAATGAACGAATTACACTAGTAGTTCTTATAGTTTGGGGCTCGTATCAGTTTGGTCCCTGACTTTTCAATTTTGATACATTTGACTTTGAATTTTATTTCAAATAAAGACAATTGAAGATACTATTGCTCAATTTAAAGGGCAAAGTCGTCAATTTGATAAAATATAAACTAATTTGACAAAAATAAATGTCAAAAAAATATTTTAAAATTTTTAAAAATAATTTACCTACCAAAGATAAAATTATGTAAAATTGATAAATCTTTTAGACATTTATTTATTTATTTATTTTACCAATTTTTTTTTATTATATGTTTACATGATGATCATGTAATGGATGGTTGTTAGGCTTTTAATGTGTAATCGATATATTTAATATATGAAATGTTTTTAGTTTAGAATTTTTTTGATTTAATGGATTGATTTAATAATGATATCAAAGTTGTTACTATATTTGACTTTTGAAAAAATAAAAATTAATTTAATGAAAATAAAAACAAGCACCGATTATGTGATTATCATTCAAACACATAATAAAAATTAATTTGGTAAAATAAATAAACAAATAAATGTATAAAAAATTTATCAGTTTTACATTATTTTATCTTTTGTATGTAGAAATAATTTTTAAAAATTTAAAAATATTTTTTTGACGTTTATTTTTGTCAAATTAGTTTATATTTTACCAAATTGATGCATTTGTCCTTGAAATTGAGTAATAATATCTTCAATTGTTCTTATTTGGAACAAGATTTCAAATTCAGTGTCAAATGTGTCACGATTGAAAAGTTAGAGATCAAAGTGACATAAGACCTAAACTATAGGGGTCGTTAGTGCAATTCGCCCTTAAGAAATCAATGTGTATAGATTCATAATTGAAGAAGGTGTTTGGTAGAGCTGTGAGAAAGTGTTTATAACTTATGCCGAAACAGCTTATAGCTTATAACTATGAACATAACCTGATTTCTAACTTATAAATTAATCATCTCCTGCCCCACTCAAAGAATAACCTGATTTTTGATTTACAAAAAGCTATAAGCTGCATTGTTAAGCTAAATCAAACACATCAAAATAACTTAAATTAAGCTGAAAGCTAAAATAAGTAGCTTTTAAAGTGCACCAAACCGGCACAAAGTGATACTCGATAACAATTTAAAAGTCTTAGTATAATTAATCTTTTTTCAATGAATAATTTAATCCCATAAAATCGCTTAAATTATTGAAACGATAGTCTTCTCCCATTTTCATTTTGGCTAATCATGAGGTTGCAAAATCAAACTCCACAATTAAGGGTGGTCAACTCTTTTGAAGTTTTCAGTAATTCACATAACAAAAGAAGGGCATTCTTGACATTTTAACGAAGAGTATGTTCTCCATTTCTTTATTTTTGAATTAGGGGTCCCCACAACATTCGCATACCATATAGTATATAGTATTGGGAAAAAATAAAAATGGGATAATATAAGATAGGAATCATGGGTGTGGAATCTTTCATTGAAGTTTGAGTGGAATAGGTGGGAATTTGGAAGAATAAAAAGGAGAATGGAAGGTGGCTAACAAGGTACTATCTAAAAAAAGCACTGAAATTTAAACTCACCACTTAGTGATAATAAGACAGTTTTTCTACCACGTTTATTTATTTTAATTTTTTATTTTATTGTTATTTTTTTTAAAGCTTGTTTGTCATGAAACCATTTTTACAGGTAGGAAGTCACTATTCACAAAGTTTGGTGTTTATTGGGACAATGGCTGGTAGTTTCACTAGTAGGAGACAACATTGAGATGTGTAAACCCTAATCAATTCCCTTAATTAATGAGTTATATTATTTTTATGCATCACACACTCACAAAACACTGAACGCAACAAACACCAACTAATGTAGGAATTGCTGTGTAGCACTTAGATTTTAAAATAAAGATTGAGAATTTTAATTTTGAAATTTTAAACAGAGTTTTAATGATTTGGTAAGAAGTGAAGTTCACATGTGATGTGATGTGTATGGTTATGATTTTTTTTTTCCTCTTACCACATTATTAGAGCTTTTTATCATTGTTGTAAATTTTATCAATGTAAAATTTTAGTATGCATCTAATATCACTGATTTATAATAAAATTTTAATATTGAATTTCATTATCATTATCTGTTTTAAGATAATTTAGTAACTATCACATATAGATCGTGAACTTTATTTTATTTTTATGATAATTTGTTATTTTTATAGTGACACCACATCAAGGGTGGACTTAGGGTTGGGCATAGGTGGCTGCAGCTCAGCTCAAAATTTAAAAAATTTGTCGAAATTATTTTTCTCAACCCAGCCCAGCCTTCCAATCTCTCCCAAAACAGCCACTTCCCAAATAAGGGCCAATAGTTTTTTTGTTTGTTTTTTAGATAGGCAGCCTAATAACAGCCCAATACTTACGCAAAAAAAGAAGAAGATAGGCAACCCAATAGGTTTGTATTTATTTAAAGAACAAATCTTCCAAAACAATCCTCACATCTTCTAATAGATAAGCAGCAGCCCTCTCTGTCGTCTCCAGCAGCTTGTAGCAGCTACACGTTTCTAACATTTTTGGTAAGTGTAATTAATTAATTATTTTATTTCGTTGGTTGAGAATGGATTTGATTAACAATGATTTTGAAATTTTGTCTTTATGCAACAAATATTATATTGCTCTTAATTTTTTTTATGATGCTGCCTTGTTTAATGTTCCATATTGCTCTTAGTTTTGAACTTTGAAGGGGTTTTTTTAGACATATATAAAAATAATGAAAACTTAAATAAAAATTATTGAGGATATATATAAAAACCCTAATATTTAAAATTATTGCGAATATATTCTGATTTAATATTAAATATGGGTAATTTTTTTTAGGTTATAAATAATGGAACCTCCACACTCAAAAAAGGCAAAACCATTTTCTCATTTTATCAATCAAACAGAAGTCTGGTAGTATAACATCCAATGTTGTTCAAACCTCATTTTCTAATATGCTACCGCCTTCCATGCCTCAAGCAAATAACCCAAGCAAATTTGATTCAACTGTTTTTGAATGGGATCCTGGTTTACGCTTGCAAATTTGTGAATATCCGTTAATCAACGGGATGAGGTTAGATGAGCTTATGTGAACTTGGGGTCTTATCAATCTAAACTTGAATATCTTAGGTCTTCATTTGGAAAGCAGAATCGCCGATTTCAAAATACTTGGTTTAAACAATTTTCTTGGCTGGAGTATTCTCCTTCAAAGGATAAAGCATATCGTTTTCATGCTTTTTGAAAATTGATCTAGATTTTGTAATTGATGAATTCAAATCTTTAAAGATTGTCGAGTACAACTTAGTTAGATTGTTTCTAATCAATAAATTTAGATATTAATCTAAATTATATTATTAAATTCTCTTTTTTCGTATATGGTTATACTTAAAATATATTGTATAATTTTACTTTAATATTAGCCCATCCCATCGACGAATCCTGGGTCCGCCCTTGCACCACACATTGGTGATAACATGTTAAAAAAAAAATTTCTACAAAAATGTCTAATATTTATATTTCCTAATTGATACGGACAACTCGATTTGGGTAATAGAAAAAATTTAAATCAAATTAAGGTATAACAAAAGTTTTATTAATGAGTATCTTAAAAATATTAATTAATCAATTTTTTAAATAGTTATACATTGTTTAAGGTACTCATGTTTCAAACTAGTGATAATAAAGACAATTATCCAAACCTAGGTTCTCTAACCTAACACATGCTCAAGGGGTGAACTAAACGTCGATATGCACCAACTGTTACACAACCTAAACTCAAACACCTATATTCTCTTCTAAAATCTATCTCTAACATTTCACAGTTTTTAAAATACGATTAGATTTGTTAAATCAAAATATGTTTAGATTCTTCCAAATACAGTCTTACCTTTCCATTATCTCCTTTGAGCTTCCTTTTTCTTTTTCTTCTTTTCTCCTTTTAGATGCAAATCCCATGTGAATTGAAAAGGTGTTAATTTAAATAGGTTAGTGTACGGGGAGGAAATAATTCTCCTCGTATAATCCTGTTGACCTGGCACAATCCTAGTAGGACTTTTATTCCTCCATGCAGAGTCCTCCTAGGATTCATACTCCTAAGGATAATGCTTATCCTTTTACACCCTCCCCCACTGCTTAAACCAAGTGGGATGGTTTTTACTTTGGCCGAACTACCATATGACCGAAATAAGCTTGGCTATGTAGAGCCACAGAGAAGGCCGAACTGTCCTTAGCTCGGTCCTCTCCTCCAACTCCTTATCTCGGTTTTCCCCTGTTCAACCATGGTGTGTTTAGTTCAAACTTCCAAGTAGCAAGTTCTGACCGACCTAACCATAATACGACACGACCGGACTAAATGCAAGGCCGGACTCACTTAAAACTGCCACCGGACCGGAGTTGTTTTACACATTCTTGAACCGGAGTAACCACACCTCTCCTGGGCCGGAATAACTTCACTTCTCCTGGGCCGGAGTATCTATACCTCTACTAGGCCGAAATAACCTTACGGCTTCTTACCGATTCCTTCACACTTTGGGCCGCAGGGCCCAACTCACAGCTCGGCCCAATTCTTTCCCAAAAATTACCCTCTCAGTTAGGTATTCTTTTCAAAACCATTGTCTCTAATACCGGTTTTATCTATATAGTTAAAATCTCAAAATATAATTATACTGCAATAAGTATATAGAGGTGATTTAAATAGGTTAGGTATTTGGTGTGGATTATAGAGGTGATTATAACTTATTTTAATTTGAGAATTTGTGCTAAACTGTTTGATACAGTTTCTACTTATAGCTTTTTAGGTAGAAATAATTTAAATAAAGTAAGAAAAGTTGATTATTTAGAAATTGAGGAAAGGGTACTTTTGATTTCTGCTTTCTGATTATCAACTTTTAACTTATAATAAATTATAAAAATAGTAACAGAGGCAAATAAACACAAAAAATTTAAGAACAGAAAATCCCATACCGTACCACTTAAATATGTACCTTTTTAAAAAAAATTGGGAGGGGCCAAAATTGGGGGTGATGAGAATGGTGGGTATGGGAGGGACTTGGGGGGTTGGAGTTGGGTAGGAGGGGAGAAGGTGGACTTGTGCCAGCCTTTGGACTCACGCCTGCAATGGACAATCTCTCTATTGGAGCCCCGCCCCGGGAATAGCGTAATTGCACCCGGGCGTGCTTGCATTTTCGGACCCCCATATTCACCCACTTTTTACTTTTTTTTTCTTTCTTCGTCTTCCTTTTTTTTCACTTCTTTTTGCGTTCTCTCTGTTTATTTAGTTATTACTGTTTGTGCACGCAAACAAGCATGATTTTGGAAAACCCAATTTGGGTGTGCTTTTTAGTTGTGGGTGGAGGAGACTGGCTCAATTTGGGTTCTTTTTATGTGGGGGCAATTTTGTCCTTTTATCAATCATTTTAGCATATAAAGGTTCTGTTTGGTAGAATTTTTTTTTAAGTTAAAAGTTGATAATCAAAAAGTAGAAGTTAAAAGCACTCCTATCTCAACTTTCAAATAATTAGTTTTTTCAGTTTATTTAAGCTATTTCTGCTAAATAAGTTATAAGTAGAAATTGCACCAAACAGTCTAGCACAGACTCTCAAATCAAAATAAGCTATAATCATCCCCTAAAGCTATAACAAACCGTCCCAAAAGGGGAGCTTCTATTTGCACTCTAAGTGTTTGTTTATCATGCATTTAAAAAATACATTTTTTTTTACATACATACACTTATTTGGGTCACATCAGTTAACATCTATCAACATATTCTCTCTACTATTCTACCCAATTTCTCTATTTTTTTTACAAATCTTTTTATAAAAAAATCAAAAAGTACACTTATTTAGAACATCACAAAAATTAGGTTAGACACCTCAATTTAATTATATGTTTTTATTACTATTAAATCCCTATTTAGAATGATAAAAAAAATACTTGACATTAGAAAAAGTGTAAATAAAAGTGTTTTGGATATTCTATTAATCATCAATCTCAATATTCTTTTTCTCTATCCTCTTCATATTTTCCTCACTTTGCATTTTCATATCCAACCTTAACCCGACCCTATTTGCTTTAATTCATCATTCTTGCATTCTATTTAATATTGAAATCAACAATGAACAATAAAGAAGATATTTTCAAACAATTTTCTATAAAGAAAGTAATTTTTAATTCTTGTTCATCTTTTTTTGTAGTTTGGTTTTCCGAATTCATTCGAAACTGAGTATCCGAACAAATTTCATATGTTTGGAATTAAGTATTTGGACAAATATATTTAGTTCGACACTGATTATCCATATGAAACAACTACGATCGATTTTCTTGTGTTTTACACTGAGTATCCGAACAAACTTTATATGTTTGGAATTAGGTATCCGAACAAATATATTTTGTTAGGCACTAAGTATCCATATGAAACAACTGGAATTAATTTTCTTTTGTTCGACACTGAGTTTTTTTAACCGGTAGCCACCGGTGGATATAGAATGGGAGGAGACGTTCATCGCTTGTAATCCCTCTTCATCTTGTATGAACACTTTTCATCATTTGAAATCTTCTTCTAATTTTGTTCCTTTGTTTATAGGTAATAGAGTGTACAAAGTAGATTTGTATAGAGTTTTAGGAATTTTAGGATTATAATAAGTATTATTTGAAATGTCGAAACAAATAAATAAATTTTCAAATTTATTGTTAGAATGCTTGAAGTAATAGGTTGTCCAACCTTTTAGAGCCCCCCTTATAAAAGCTAGACTTTAGGAACCCAAAAAAAGAAAAGAAAAAAAGGTCTTTGGCATTTATAAAACAAAAGGGGAGTGTGAAGATACTTAAATTCACATGACCATTCTCTCATAAGGTATGACCCAATTATGCGAGAGAAGGAAGGAAGTGTGAAAATAAAATGATAATTGCTGTTGTGAATTTAAAATTTTTCATATAATGTGATTATTTTAAGATAAATTAATAATGATTAATATAGCACATATCAATTTTGGCATTAATATAATATTTTACAAGTTCTTTTTTATAGTGGGATTTATTTTAAAAAAATCTTCTCTGTCTATATATTATATTCTCTATTTGCTTTGGTGATTTGTTTTTGTGTTTGTAGACTAATTTATATTTGATATTCAGTTGCTGCCATAGTTGTAGTTAGCGGTATGACAACGGAATTGTGCAAGTGATTTGATTGAAAACTGTATTTGAAGATCTTAACTAAGCATGATAAATACTATTCCAATATTATAATTAGTTTTTGGGTAGGCAAATAATATTAATTATATCCAAAGTTCCATATGATTTTCATAAAGTTCAAGAAGCTAAGAATGATATAGAGATTGGTGACATAAAATACTATATATATATGACATATAATGTAATGTAGTGGAGATAAGATTATGTCAATAAAATACAGATAACAATGGCCTTTTAATCATCATTCTCTTGTTTGTTGGGAAGATGTCTCACAACGTTGAATTTCATCTTCTAAAAATAAAAATAAAAATAAAAATTCCTTCTAAAAATAAAGAAAAGAAAATTTACATAACGTTTCATTCAGCTTGTTTGGTTCTATTTTCAGAAAATAATTTTCAGAAAATTCAACTTTTTTAATTTTCGTATTTTAATGTTTTCAATGGTTTTTTTTTTTTTTATAGTTTAAGCAATTTTTTTTAAAATTTTTTTTAGACACACCTAATATAAAATACACTTAAAAAGTATAATATTTGTGATTTTTTTTTAAAAATACACTAAATACTAAAAAATAAAAAATAAAAAATGAAAATTTAGTACATTTTTCGTATTTTTGTGTATTTATTAATTTTTTCACAAATATTTTACTATTTAGTGCATCTAAGTAAAGTGCATCTAAAAAAGTAAAAAAATTGCTTAAAATTTTAAAAATATTCGCTAAAAACACGAAAAACAAAAAATTGAATTTTCAAAAAATTAAAATCAAACACACTAATTTTTATCTTTAATGTTTTTGCTAAGTGTTTGACTACAAATTAATAGTGAGCAAATCAGCGAGAGTTGCTGGAATTTTTATTTTTATTATTTTTTTATTTTTTCATTTTCCAGTAAGTAAGTCTTTTTAACTTAACAAAAACAAAGAGGAAAGCCGTGACGGAGTTAAGAATTCAACATAGGGACACATATTAATGATAACAAATGATTTTTTTTTCTTCATAATAAAGAACAATGAAATATTACTAAACTTCAATATTACAAGTCCATTTAGATAAACATGAATTTCAAATTAAGGGATTTAAGGTTAAATTTTATAAAAATATTGGAGAGTAATTATTATAAGTAGATTGAAAAATTATAAAAGAAAATAAGTCGAGATAAAAATGATGTATTTTAGTAAAAAAAATTCTACAAAACACATTGCAAAAAAGTATATATTATATGTCGCAGTTATAATTTTTGTAGTCTTTGATTATAAGACATTATGATGTTAGTTATGATTATTCATTGTAGCCTTTTTAGTTATAACTAGAAATGATTTGGTTATAATACTTTTTAGTATCAATACCATGAAATTTCATAACTTATATATAGTACACTATCTTAGAGAGCGTATAGTAGAAGGACCTATTTAAGTAGAACTTTTGTAATTAGAAAGAAAATTCTTATTAGAGACCCCTATTACAATTTTAAGGAGGGAACTTTTATAATTTTATGAAGGATATATAAGACATAATTTATACATATTAGGGTACTAGTAGAATTATCAAAAATCCGAGGGCATGTAACCCCCCGTCCTTCACTAAATCTGTCCCTGAATATGCAAAGGTATACAAACTTATATAAATTCTCACAAAAATACATAAGTTATCTTATAAAATTACGTAAGTTAATCTATCAAAATTTGAGAAATCACAACTTGATATAAGTTTTCACAAACATACATAAATCACTCACAAATCACGTAACTGAAATGCAAATTCATGTAAGTTAATCCATAAAAATTTGAGGAATTACAATTTCATGTAAATTCTCATAAACATACGCAAGTTACTTTACAAAATTGAGTAACTTAAAATACGTTTGTGTAAATTAAGTCATAAAATGCATCGCAAGTCCTCACAAAAAAGTGTGTACCTCAAGTCACAAAATTGCATACTCCTATGTAAATGACCTATCATATGTTGAAAATTATCCAAAAGGGAAAAATATACAGAGAAGGTCAAAACACACACAAGGGCACAAAACGAAGACAATGGTACCGTTAGGTTTAGTTTTTAAATTAATATTTGGATCAAAATATTAAAAAATATGTTTGATTTACTAATTTTTAAAATTGTTTTCTCTCTGTCCTCTCTCATTCTCTCTTTTGTTTTATTATTAATAAATTAATAAATTAATCATTTTTTCTCTCTCTTCTTTTATTCTTTCACATTCTACACATCAATTAATTAAATTTTTACAGAAATTCATCTAAAAAAAAAAAACTACAAATCATCCCTAAATTATTTCAAAATTCAAAACCAAATAAATTTTTAATTTTTAAAACTCTTTTCAATAACTAATCTTTCAAAATACAATCCAAAATTTAAAACTCAAAATTCTTTTAAAAAACTAAACCAAACGGAGCCAATGATTTTGTTGTGATAGTCCAGCCATCTACGTTTAGGGAAATTATTAAATAATCCCATAATACCACGTGACCATACTCCAAGTCAATCACTAATTACTTAGTCCCATGTTGTTTTCTCATCCCCAACATTTATAGTTAAAACAAAATTTCCTCTTTTTTGGGTGTACCTTTTCAATTTTAATTTGATTAATGTATTTTTGTTGATGTGTCTTGTTGTCATAAAAATCAAACTCAAAAAAAAAAAAAAAAAAATCAATCCGAAAAGGACCACACAGATAAGATTTTGGCAAGAAGCTCATATGGCCATTCAAATGTTCAAATTAAGCAGACATGACAATAGTTTTTATTTATTTATTTAGAAAGTTAATGTGATAGTTTAGTTTATTCATTTGTTTTTTTGGTGAAGAACAACTACCGGAGTTAAGGAGCTTGGTAAGAACATGTCGTTTTGACAACGTTTTGGCCACGCTATCATTAATGCATTTTTAGACTTCTTAGTACTACTAGTGGTAGTAGACATTCAAATGTCACTTAAATGTAATCTCACCTCTTCCTTTATATCCAATAAATGCTACAAGTTTTCTAATACCCTTTTTAAATATAGTTTCATTGGAGGCCTATGATACGTTGGATGATCCTTTGTCTTCTTTTATTTCCGTTTGTGGTCATATGTTTATTTGTTAATAATGAATTATAAAATAAAATACAAATATAAAAAGATAGGAACAGAAGATCCTATTCTTATATATATAGTAATTTAGAAAATTATTAGTCTCAACGCTAAGAATTTTATCATACACTCTCACAATGTTTGGTAATGGACCACTTGAGTAAACCATTTTTCAAATTGTTAATGTACACTAAGCCTAACCCACTAACCTAACCCACTACATCCACCCCACTAAACCTAACATACTTACCATCTCCACTACCACCCACCACCTCCACTACCATCTATATATATATATATATATATATGTTAAAAAAAACAACGTTATAGATGAATCTTTTATTTAAAAATTAAGTGTATCAGTTTCCTCTCTTCCTGTTTTTTTCTTCTTTTTTTCAATGAAATATAAGTGTAGCAGAGTTAGAAATCAACCATTAAAGCAAAATGAATGACAGTAATGATGCGCATGTGGGGGAGGATGGTTGGTTTTATACATATATTCATATATAAAAGTGTACAGAGATCTAGGTGGTGACTCTTTATGGAACTTAGATTTTTACCTGGATCTTCTCTAGTGCTACTATTCAAAGCCAAACAGAACTTTCTTTCTCAAATCAACTTACACGAATAAAAACTATGAACTTAGAAAAATGAGATTATGGTATAAATCTAAATTTCATATATTGTGAATATTTAAAAGGGGTATTTTTTCATAAATCTCTTTTTAATTACTTATGTTTCATTTAGTCTACATTATTTTCTTATATTCTAATAAGTCATATGGATGACATAGTTACCAAAATATCCTTATTAATTTTTACATTTATAGTATGAATGTTCCGTTCACACTTTCAATGTGAATGTTTACACTGCCAATGTGAACATTCACACATCAATATAAATATTCACATTGTAAAATATGAATGTTCACATCACCAAATTGCTAAATGTTCTAAAAATATTTGTAAGGGTAAAAATGTCCATAAAATACTTTAAATATGAGAATTAAGATTTGATGGATCAAATGTTCAAATTATATGACTTATTAAAATATAAGAATATCTTATGCACTAATTGAAATACAAACACTTAAAAAAAGATTTTCTAATAAATCTCCATACTTAGAAGAAATTTATTACACATTTTAATTTTTAAAAATATATTGTTTTCAGATACAATATTGTTCTGACTGAAATGCAACCCAAGATTTCTTTAGCAATTTTTTTTGAAAATTTGTATTAAAAGTTTTTATTTTTTAGATCTGTCTAGTCTAGATGAATTTTGAAAAACATAAATTTTTTGATTTTTTTTTAAATTATTAAAAGCAAAAAAAAAAAAACAATTTTTTAAAGGTTTTTATTTTGTCTTTAGTGAAATTTATTATTTTTAAAGGCAATGGCTTACCTTCAGTCCACTATCTGAACTGAAGGGTCTAGTTTGGTCCATTGGGCCCAATTTTGGGTCCTTTTCGACAATTCGAACCATTTACATTTTAAGAGTTGTTGAGTACATTATTCCCGTAAAAAATCACGTTGATCAGATAACGGATATTATGTATTCAGATCATTATTTTATGAATCGTTAATTTTCTGACCGTTCATTTTTTTTTAGACAAAAGTGATCCGAATATATAATATCCGTAATCGGATCAATTTGATTTTTTATAAAGATAATGCACTTAAGAAAACTTAAAATGTGAACGATTCAAATTATCACAAAGATATCAAAAAATGAACCTAATGAGCCGAACTAGACTCAACTGTCCCACATTCGAATTGGATACCGTCTAGGCCCTTTTTTAAAATACTTTTTAGAGTAGGATCTAAAAGTGAGTTTTATACGGATAGAAGAAAAAATGTTATAAAAAAGTAAGGGCAAATTACATTAACAGCCCCTATAATTTGGACTTATGTCATGTTGGTCTCTGACTTTTCAATTGTGATACATTTGATTCTAAATTATGAATCTTGTTCCAAATAAGGACAATTGAAGATACCATTGCTCAATATCAAGGGTAAGTCGTCAATTTGATAAAATCCAAACTAATTTGACAAAAATAAATGTCAATAAATATTTTTAAAAATTATTTCTACTTACTAAAAATAAAATTATATAAAATTGATAAATCTTTTACGCATTTATTTATTTATTTTACCATATTAATTTTTATTATGTGTTTGGATGATGATCATGTAATGAACGGTTGTTTTTATTTTCATTAAATTAGTTTCAATTTTTTTCAAAAGTCAAATACGACAACAACTTTGATATCATTATCAAACCAATTCATTAAATCAAAAAATTCAAAACTAAAAACATTTCATATATTATATCGATTACACATTAAAAGTCTAACAAGCATCTATTACATGGTCATCGTGCAAAATCATAATAAAAATTAATTTAGTAATAAATAAATAAATAATATGTAAAAGATTTGTCATTTTTACATAATTTTATTTTTGATGGATAGAAATAATTTTTAAAAATTTAAAAATATTTTTTTGACATTTATTTTTGTCAAATTAGTTTATATTTTTATCAAATTGACGATTTTGCCCTGGAAATTGAGCAATGATATATTTAATTGTCCTTATTTGGAACAAGATTTAAAATTCATAGTCAAATGTGTCACAGTTGAAAAGTTAGGGACCAAAATGATATAAGTCTCAAACTATAGAAATTGCTAGTGTAATTTACCCAAAAAATAATTATTAAACACAACCCTAGTGAGGATCAATTCAATGTTCTTAGGTTTTTTTATTTTTTATTTTTTGGGTCTTGAATCAGTGAGTTCCTAAGCTCTGATCATTAGATTAACTCTAATTATTAAATTTTGATTATTAGAATGCTCTCATTCCTCTACAAAGACCATCATTTTGTGAGCCCAACTGTCTTATTTTTTCCTTCTCTTTTCAATCTAATATTTGACAATTTGTAAGATTGCAATAATAAGCAATGCCCAAATGTTTCCACTTTCTAAAGTTCAAACATAATTGATTTCATGTGTTGGCTCTCATGGTAAACAAATGATTACATTCATTTTAAATCATGGACTTATATTCTTCATTTTGCGGCAAAGTATAGAGAAATTGAATCATTGAGCAAATCTTAGCATATTTAACTGCCTTTTCATTAATAATTCATTTTGAAATACTATTGATGCAATGCAATCATTAAAAGAATGAGCACTTTGAAGTGTTTCATCCTCAATAGCTAAATTGATCCCTTAAATCAAGACTAATTAATATATGATATGTGTATACTGTATGACTCGTAATGTCTCAAAATAGTTTTGAATATAAATTAAAAAGATTTTGATTGCTCTCGAAAGTATTGACTTTAGTTATGAGTCAAAGTATTCTTAATTATAAGATGAGTGAAAAAAATATAATTAAAAAAAAAAAAGAAAGGAAAAATAACATAGGGGAAGTGGCATCAACTTTTTTCAAAAATCAGGAAGACCAATGTAGCTAAATTCAGATAATGTCTTGAGACCATTGATGATATAAAAACTATGTGGAACAAACATTAGGTTTCATAAAGGTTAGATTATCTGTCTGAATTTTTTCATATCACTTATGTTCACACAATAAGTCTCTCAAGCCTAATTGTATAGTGGAGAGGAGCCCTGGGGACAGTGAAAATCCACAGAAAGGGCTATTGTTAGTTCATTCATTCCACATTGAGAAAAAAAATTTAAAAAAAAAAAAAAAAAACTCTGAAATTTAGGTAAATGCTTCCAATATTTACTTGTTTATTTTGATTTGATTAATAGTCACCAAAGCAAATGTGACAAAGAATGCGTGAAATTCTTTTATAAATTAAAGTCCAATTAGGGGTGTGTGCAGCAGTGCAGTTCGGATGGTTTGAGAGTAAAATTATAAATCAAATGGCAGATTAGCGGATTGGCAGACTGGCAAATTGTGCTTTGAGCGATTTTAGGCAGATTGAAGAACATTTTAACTAATTATCAAGCCATTGCATAATATATAACATTAATTTGCATAATATTTTTCATATATATAACACAAATTAATTTTAAATACTATTTTTTATGTATATAACTACTAATTTGTAATAAATTTCATATATTAAATCTCTCACACTCATTTTTACTTTGATATTTCATTATAGATTAAAAAATATATATGTATTAATTATAACGGACTGGAGCGGTTTCAAAGGTGGATTATCAATTTAAAAGTTTAAACCGTGGTTGATGGATAGAACGGTATGAATTGATACGAATCAATGCAATTTTAAAAAATCTCGCGATATTTTATACAACTCTAAACCCAACTTAAAACACCTAAGAATGAAACTCGGAAGAGCCTGACATTTTAGTGGCTGCGGCTTAGTTATCAGCTACCATAAAGTGCAAATACTTTTTAGTTTTATTTATATTTATAGGGTCTTATTAACATGTGCCATATACATATATGATAAGGAAACTTAAAAGTATTGTATTATTTTTATTACAATCACTTTCATGCATAACGTACAAATAGAGAAAGCATCGTAACATATGTCCTAAGAATATATATTAACATTAAAAAAAAAAAAAAAGCCCATATTTATAAACGTAGCCCATTTTCTTTTTTCTATTTCAAAGTCACATTGAAAGCCCAGCCTATTTAAGCAGATTGGTTAATTAACATTGGGCCGAGTCTAGATTAGACTGCAAAGAAGATAACTACGGATTCCTAATAAGGATGGACATTGGGCCAGGTTGAGTTGGGTCACAACCAGTTGAAGTTGGAGTCGCAATTTTTCTTAATGTAAAAACTTTGTAAATTCGCACTATAAAACAAAATTTTAAAAAATAATTTGTAGACATTTTTTTATATGTGAGTTTGGGATCAGCCTAAAAGAAGCACATTTTTTCCCGCAATTTTTTTGTTTTTGTTTTTGTTTTTTTTTTCTTCAAATTTGTGCCATTTTTTTTAAGAATATCTAATTATATATATATTTTTAAATTTTGTTTTTAACACACTTTTTTTTTTCAATTTCTTTATTATTATTATTATTATTATTATTATTTATTATTTACTTTTTGTTTTTATTTTTTTACTTTTCTCACCCATATAGAACTTACAAGTATAACGTTTTTTTGAAATGTTTTACAAAAATTTCACTAGAAAAGGTAAATAAATCATTAAAAAATGGTAAATTACACTTTGTCCCTCTATGTTTGGTCACTTTCTCACTTTAGCTCTTAAAGTTTATTTTTTTTCACTTTGACCCTTCATGTTTCAAGTTTTTCTAAGATTACTTCTAAAACTAATTTTTTGTTAAAAATTAGACAGAAAATGATACATTTGATAGTTATGTGGCATAAAAATACTTTATTATATATAACTCACATTCCTGATATAAATTTAAATCCCAATATAATAATATATATTTTTATCTTATGTGACAGTTATTATGGTATTTTTTGTTTAATTTTGAACATAAATTAATTTTAGGAGTAAACTGAAATTTTTTTTTTTTTGAAACATAAGGAGTTAAAGTGAGAAAAAATAAAATTTAAAAGCTAAAATAAGAAACTGACCAAACATAAAAAAGCCAAAAGTATTATTTACCGTTTAAAAAAAAGCAGTTGCAGACGCACTCTCATTGTGTAGAAAAGTTAAGCTAACACAACAATAGAACTGATTCGATTGACATTTTCAAAGCTGAAATCAAATCATATCCCTTCAAAAACCAAATCAACTCTACCATAAAAATGGGATTAGTTTGATTCCCACATGAAGGCTAGTTCATATGATATAATGTTGTCTATCTCATAAGCCTAATGCTTAATGTGAACACCATCTTTGTGTGGGGAGTGTGCGATATATATATATAGTTGCTTAGAAGTTCCAAAAAGTATATCTAACTTAGATTGTGGGCTACATCAAGGGATGTAATCCATTCGGGACGGTCGGTGTTTAGGTGAAATTTTGCACCGAATCGATAATGTTAGTTTTATTATATTGAAAATTAATATAGAACAAATTTTTTATCAAACCGCACCAAACTACACCGATTCAAACGGTTCGGCTTAATGCGGTTTAATCGGTTTATGTACTTTCAAAATTGAGTCATTTCTTAAATTTGTAATATAATAAATAATTTATATAAAAATACTATAGCCATTTGTACGCAATTTGAACAATATCTAATCCAACCATTCACAAAAATACAAACAAAATAATTAATAAATACTAAGGCTTGAAGTTTTTACTGAATTAGAATTAGAAACAAAATATAATCTAAGAACCAAAGTCTTGACATCAAAACAAAACCAAAACTTAAAACAATCATCCCATAAGTCTAAACCACAAATCTATCAAATAGAGTCAAAATATTCATTATATATTTAATATTTATTATATATAAATATATTCGGTCAATTTCGATGCAAATCGACGTATAGTATATCAAAACCAGCACTGAACAGAAAACCAAAAAAAAAATAATTTTCAAAACCGAACAGACCGATTCATTTTAAAAAATGACAAAATATGACCGGTTCGATTGGTTTAGCCGATTTTTTTCGATTTTTCTCACATCTCTAACTACATCAAAGCCCCTCCTTTCACTGAATTGATTAGTACCTAACTTTTGAGCCTTTTTCTACAAGTCATTTGGCTAAGCAAAGCAAAGCAAGTAGAAATGGTTGACTCATGAAGGGAAGGTTTGTGACCTCTTTTTAGTTTTTCTCCCAACTAATGGAAGAAAACAACTTTTTTTTCATTCCTTCAAGATTAGGCACATAAAGCTGGTTTCACAAACAGTTTTCTAAAAGCAACTAATTTAAAATAATAATAAAAACACTTTACCCAAAAATAAAAATGATATACAAATAATGGGTATTTTTTAACTTTTCAGAATTTTCATTTTAAAAAACATTAAGAATGAAAACAAAAAAATGGTTCTTTAATTTGCAACATCATGTGTCGTTAATTTCTGGTTGGTGGACTCCTACTTTGTTATTGATCTAGTTGGTGTAGTGGTGAAATTGGTCAACAAAACTTGCAAATAAAAATCTAAAAAATATCGTAAAAGTAGCAATTCTAGTGATTTGTAAAGCACTCCCCTTTAATCAACTAACTGTAACCTTTTCTGGTAAGATGATGCTTTTGATTGATTGATTTGTAATTTTTTTTATTTGACATAACTAAAGTGATTCCATTTGGGGGTTAGTTTTGACAATGATTGTTATTAAGGTAAGTCATACATTTCACTTTTATAATTAATTTAAGAGTAAATAACCAATAAATTTTAAATTTAAATATTTTGAACTATTTAGTTTTATCTCTTTTTTTTAGATTGAAAAGTTCTATTTGAATGTTAATTACATTAAAATCCATGAAATAGACATGTGAGTTGTATATGTTAGGGGGTAAATGTGATTTTTAGATAATGTTGTAGTTACCAAATTATTCGAAAGTGTATTGTAACATTTTTTGATTTCCCTTCCACACGAACGAAACGGACGAGAGAGAATGGAAACTTCTGGGTTTCTATCCCGATGTTACAGTAGTAATCCTCATCCTATTTGATTGCAAAACCAGATTTGGCAACGTTAAACCTAGAATCTTCATTCCTTAGTTAACGTTAGACATCCTCCCAAACCCTAGAAAAGCGAAACCTCCTTCTAGCATATTTTCAAAGTCAATTCGGCGTGGGCATTGAGACATCTTGACTTACAATTGACAATGAAGACATAATGCCAGCGAGTTCACATCAACTATTCATCGACGTCACAGTTCGTGTCATTGTGCGATGGCAATAAGTATGTGTGTTGTTGATGTTATGTTGTAAAGATGTGGAGTAGAACACATTCGTGGTTGATGTTGGACATATATGCTAATTTGATTTGATTGTTTGTCAAAACCATAATGTGAATGTTGTTGGGTGTTAGTGACATTGTGGGGTATAGCGATCCCGGTTATCCCTTTTCTGTTCTGTTGTTTTCCGGACACGGTTCCGTGGAGTTGGCAGTTGTACCTATCGTGTTGTCAACCTTTAAACTCTTTTGTTTGAGTTTTAGAATGTGTTGGGCACGGTTGTTTTAGGTTGGTAGAGCTTTAGCTCCCATTGCTGTTGCCCAGATTTTTGAACTGTCCGCTCGAGCGGGTCTTCTTGTGCTTGAGCGGGGTTTTCACAGTTTCAGTATTTCGTGCCTCTGCAAAACTTCTTCAGATGTGTTTTCTACGCTCGAGCTGATTTCTTGTGCTCGAGCGGGTCACGCTCGAGCGGGCTTGTTAGCGCTCGAGCGGGTTGTACTGTTTGGTGTAAGTTATGGGAGGGAGAAATCTACGTTCGAGCGGACTGGTTTTCGCGCTCAAGCGGATGTACTTTATTCTTGTGTCTTGGCGCTCGAGCGGCGCTCGAGCGGGGTTTTCACAGTTTCAGTATTTCGTGCCTCTGCAAAACTTCTGCAGATGTGTTTTCTACGCTCGAGCTGATTTCTTGTGCTCGAGCGGGTCACACTCGAGCGGGCTTGTTAGCGCTCGAGCGGGTTGTACTGTTTGGTGTAAGTTTTGGGAGGGAGAAATCTACGTTCGAGCGGACTGGTTTTCGCGCTCAAGCGGATGTACTTTATTCTTGTGTCTTGGCGCTCGAGCGGGCCTTATTGCGCTCGAGCGTACCTAGCTTTTTGTCATTGACGCTCGAGCGTTGTGTTCTCCGCTCGAGCGGAAGAGTCGTATATCAGTTGACAGCTAGGCTATTTTAAATCACTTTTTACATTTCCTTTCTCTCTCTTACTTTCCCAAAACCGATTTTTGAGAGCTCTTCACTCTAAAACCTAACTTCTCTCTAGGGCTTGATCTAGTAGGAGTGTTTTCCTCACCTTGAGCCTTTGTAAAAAGTGTGTTGATCATTGAGGGCTACGTTTTGATCCTAGAAATTTGGTGTTTGGAGCACTTTCGAGTTTAGCTCTTCTTCTCCTTGGGTTCTACATTTGAGGTAGGGATTTCCTTGTTCTTTTTTCAATACTTCGTCTATAGATAGACATGTGGTAATTTTGTATTGCATGAAAATCATATCCATGTTGGATTTGTTTGAAATCATGAGAAGGAACCTAGGGTTGGGTGTTGAAAATGGTTATGTTATCATTGATGGTTGTTTTGGGCTAATTGGAGTGTAAATTAGCATGTTGAAATTGATAGAAGAAAAAGTCCTAAATCATATTTTGATTGGTAAATTAAAATGGAGGACAGTGAACCCTTTTTGTAAATCTCTATTGTTGATGTGGGTTGGGTGAAGGTGTTAATGCCTAAGGGGTTAACTTTGGCTTTGGAATGGTTTGAAATGAATGCAATGGACTAATGTGAGTTATGGCTTTATTACCAATGGAATTGGTTTTGTAAAACAAAAGGAATGGATTTGGTTTTGTGACAACAAAAAGGGACCGAGTTGGTTTTGTGAAAACAAAAGGGAAGTGGAACTTGTTTTGTGAAAGGGGAAAAGTATTTTTGAAATACGTATGAAAATTGGATTGTTGTTTCTTGAGTGTTGAACACACACTTGTGCGGGATTGTATCTTTAACTACCATGTTAGCCTCTGTTTACACTTGTTCTTGAAATGCGTGCTAAGTCCCAAAAAGTTGCTGATTCCTGATTTTGCTGCAACAGAGAGCAGGAGAGGGGCATAGCAATGTATTTGCACAAATATATGCATGTCTCGATCCTCGTGCCACCAATCACGCATACCGAGGCATGATGGCCGAGGAGTCGAAATGCACAACTCAATATAGGATGAATGCACGTGAAACTACAGTTAAAACCTAACTCCATCATGGATAATCCGGAGTGTCGGTGACTGGGGAATTGAGACACATTCCGTCACTCGGAGTACGAAATGTACCTCGTTTCCCGTGCCCGGGCTAACTCCTATTCCGGACATGATGCAATATGCATGATGTGCATGAAATGCAACTAAGATACAATCCTATCATACACAGAATGCTATGAAAATGAGATGCCTCGAAATGCGTGCACGCGGGCACGCAAATCGAGGGGATGATATGTGTCTCGAAATACATGCACGCGGGCACGCAAACCGAGGCGATGATATGTGTCTCGAAATACGTGTACGCGGGCACGCAAACCGAGGCGATGATATGTGTCTCGATGTACGTGCACGCGGGCACGCAAACCGAGGCGATGATATGTGTCTCGAAATACGTGCACGCGGGCATGCAAACCGAGGCGATGATATGTGTCTCGAAATACGTGCACGCGGGCACACAAACCGAGGCGATGATAAAATATGATGAAATGACATGGAAATGACAAATGGGCTTATATCAACATGAGTGAGCCTCAGCCACACTCACATAGGATGCCGTCGGATAAAAAAAGATGTGCCTCGAAATACGTGCACACGGGCACGCAAACCGAGGCGATGGTAAAATGTAATGAAATGACATGGAAATGACAAATGGGCTTATACCACCATGAGTGAGCCTCAGCCACACTCACATAGGATGCCGTCGGATAAAAATGATGTGCCTCGAAATGCGTGCACACGGGCACGCAAACCGAGAAAAACTAATTACAAAACAAAATTGAATAACTAATTAACTAACTAATTAGTTACAACACTTTACAAA
>NW_021025523.1:2298708-2341591 GCF_004153795.1 Camellia sinensis
TTTTGTGTTGCATTTATGTGAGCATGGGATTCAGTCTCTCGGATAGTAGTCATAGCCGGTAGACTTGCTTTGAGGTCCTTTTGGAAACACGCCTGATCAACGTGGTTTCTGATAGGAATTCCTTGAGAGTTCCGGGATGAGTGGCTATCTTTGTGGACTTAATTCGATTATGTGTTTACATGTTTAGATGATTATATGTAATAGAGATGTATATTTTGTGACTAGTGAGTCTTGTGACTTAATAGTAGTGGTGTGTGCCTCGGAGAAGGGTGTTGTGTTGTGTACTAAGTGTAATCTATTTTGTGTTTCATAGGATGTCTACACGAGGAAGTAGAGGACGGTTGAGTAGTAAGAGTGTCGGTAGGGGCACAGCAGCTCCTTTAGCACCTGTCATTGCAGCATCGGCTGTCGGCGAGGACATCGCTCGTGAGATTATGAGAGCAGTGCAAGACGCCCTAGCTCGCACTGAGGGTAGCAGCGGGCATGCTCTCAAGCTTACTAAAGAGTTTTTCCGCTCCGGTCCACCAGAGTTTGTGGCGGAGGCTAAACCGTTGGAGGCAGAGAGTTGGTTAGAACAGATTACCAAGACTCTTGATATGCTCAGAGTCGAAGAGGAGGAGTTGAGGGTTTCTTTGGCGACTTTTCAATTGAAGGGCAATGCGAGTTATTGGTGGAAGTATGCTAAGAATACCGTAGGTAGCACGTGGGTCGCTTTTACCGAGGCCTTTTAGGCCAAGTATTTCCCTCCTTCTGCTCGGGAAAGGTTGAGGGACCAGTTTTTGGAGTTGCGTCAGGATGATACTCCTGTGGCACAGTTTGAGATGCGGTTTACTAGTTTGTCGAGGTTTGCTCCAGAGTTGGTGGCAACAGAGGAGCGTCGTTGTTATGAGTTTGAAAGGCGGTTGTGTTTCGATATTCGGGAGAAGGTAGCTGGATCCTTTTGGAAGGATTATTATAATTTAGTCGAGGCAGCGGCCCATGTGGAGGCCATGGTTGTGAGTGATGGTCAAGATAGGGAAGAGACCATCTTGGTAAGTCCTTCGGTTCCTAAGCACTCTAGGCTCAGTAAGGGGTGGAGGCGGAAACATGCTCAGTCAGGGGCTAATTCCTTTCCTTCGCCAGGGGTTTCGGATTCATCAGTTGGGGTTCCGGAGAGGTGCAGGTTTCAGACTAGCCCCAGAGTTGGGGGTCTGGTGGTTGTTTTGTTTGTGGTCAACTGGGCCATGGTAGACGTTTTTGTCCTTTGCGTGTAAATTCTTCGGGTGTTTCAAAACCCGGTCAGGCTCAGTTGTACCCGTCCAGTCAAGGGCGTTATCGGTACCAGAAACGAGCAGGCCAGGCTTCGAGAGCCTCGCGAGGGGCGACTTATTAGTTAGTCCTATGGTTTTACCCTGGAGGGGATTTTTGTGTTATTGACCGGTGATATATTATATGAATCATTTTGTTGTTGACCGGTGTACTGTTGGATGCTGAGGCACCATGTTTATGTATCGCTTATGTATGCATATTGTTGTTCGTTTAACCCTCATGTATTGGGGAGTATGTGTGGAATCTCGAATCCTCTTTTTCCTATTGAGGAGTTGTTAAAGGGATCAATGATCCTGATGTTGTTGCTTGCTTGGTACTTATATGTTGATTTGTGTTTTGGGCTTTACTAGCTAAGGAGTCCGTGGTGACCCCATCGGTTGTATAGGGGTAGTGTTCGTATTGTGATTGGCTATCAGTTGTTGGGTATAGTCTGTGAGTGGATTCTGCCAGCGTTCTTGAGAGGAAGAACAGGTTGTGTTCTAGGGTGACGAGATTAGCGTTGGTCAAATTGTCCTTCGTGATTGGGTTGGTATGATGAGCAGGCTTGCTAGGTAGCCATGGGAGGGGGGGAAGTAGTGATTCCCTTAGTTACAGTGTTGATGTGGTTCAATTTTTAGGAGATCCGTTGAGATTCCAAAATTTACGGGTTTGTGTGGGGAACTCCGTGTTTAGGGTTAGTGGCACTTCAGTGTGTGGTTTACTGAGAGTGGTGGTTTGTTGAATTGATTAATCAGCTTTTGGTATGGGGTTTTGGGTTGACATTTGTCACCTTGAGGTTAGTCTCATTCGTTGTAGACTTGTATGTTGATTAGGGAAAACTGAAACTAATCGAACATGTTATGTCAATGCATAGGACGGTTGGAATAATACATCAAGTTTTGTATTGATTGATTGAACTTGTATATGATAATTGCTTATATACATTGTATTGTGTGGGAGGAGATGGGGATGTACTCCACGGTTTATTGGAAGATGGGGGATGGACCTCTAAACCGGATTTGTTTGATTTGATGTAGCACTAAAATGTATATCGTTATCAATTGTGAAGTATAGAAGTGTTTCTATGTTATATTGATACAGCACCAAAATGTGTATCATTTGTGTATTAAGGAGGTATTGTTGATGTGAGATGTCATCTCTTTTAACTTGTTGGCCCGGTTCTGAGCCATGCTTATGATTTTTAAATTGGTTAAGTGAAGGAAGGTGGAACGAAATTGCAAAATCATGAATTTCTTATGCTTTGTGTGTTGATAGCACGATTGTTATTTCTATTAACTATCATTATAGAAATGTTATGTTTTGTGTTGGTTTGGCCTCACTGTATGAGTGATGGTTGTTGGTAGTGTTTTTCTTTGGAAAGAAATAGAAAACAAAATTTTTCTAGTGGTTGGGCCATCTAAAGGCGTTGTTGAGAAATTGATTTAATTCAAGGGTTTTGAGGAATTCCAAATGAATCTTTTTGGCAAATAAACTGTGGATGGTTATGTGTTTTGGACAACACCGTATTTGTGAAAAATGTTTACAAAACTTTTGAGTTTTGCGTTGAAAATGCAAGGTTTATTTTGAAATGCCTCACGAGCAAGAAAATGTTTTCCTTATATTAATGTAGAAGATTTGCCTTGATTATCCTTTTATTGGAAATTGTGGTTGTTGAGTAGTGACTTAGCTTGAAGCGCTGGTCAGATATTAGTAAACTGTTTCGGAAGGGTTGGTTTTGTTGTAGCTTTTGTGCCTACAGTGTTGTCGCTTGGAACGTGTTCCCTTGGTTAGTCTCTTCCTTGGTAAGAGTGAATCGAAGGTTTGTAGGGAGAATAGTTCCTCTCATAGTACTCGGGTGTTGGTGTTGTGCAATCTGTTGGCCTTGTGTTTTGGCATATCCTTAATTTCGGGGACGAAATTCTTTAAGGAGGGGAGGTTATAGCGATCCCAGTTATCCCTTTTCTGTTCTGTTGTTTTCCGAACGCGGTTCCGTGGAGTTGGTAGTTGTACCTATCGCGTTGTCAACCTTTAAACTCTTTTGTTTGAGTTTTAGAATGTGTTGGGCTCGGTTGTTTCAGGTTGGTAGAGCTTTAGCTCCCATTGTTGTTGCCCAGTTTTTTGAATTGTCTGCTCGAGCGGGTCTTCTTGCGCTCGAGCGGGGTTTTCACAGTTTCAGTATTTCGTGCCTCTGCAAAACTTCTGCAGATGTGTTTTCTACGCTCGAGCTGATTTCTTGTGCTCGAGCGGGTCACGCTCGAGCGGGCTTGTTAGCACTCGAACGGGTTGTACTGTTTGGTGTAAGTTCTGGGAGGGAGAAATCTACGCTCGAGCAGACTGGTTTTCGCGCTCGAGCGGATGTACTTTATTCTTGTGTCTTGGCGCTCGAGCGGGCCTTCTTGCGCTCGAGTGTACCTAGCTTTTTGTCCTTGACGCTCGAGCGTTGTGTTCTTCGCTCGAGCGGGAGAGTCGTATATCAGTTGACAGCTAGGCTATTTTAAATCACTTTTTACATTTCCTTTCTCTCTCTTACTTTCCCAAAACCGATTTTTGAGAGCTCCTCACTCTAAAACCTAACTTCTCTCTAGGGTTTGATCTAGTAGGAGTGTTTTCCTCATCTTGAGCCTTTGTAAAAAGTGTGTTGATCATTGAGGGCTACGTTTTGATCTGAGAAATTTGGCGTTTGGAGCGCTTCCGAGTTTAGCTCTTCTTCTCCTTGGGTTCTACATTTGAGGTACGGATTTCCTTGTTCTTTTTCAATACTTCGTCTATAGATAGACACGTGGTAATTTTGTATTGCATGAAAATCATATCCATGTTGGATTTGTTTGAAATCATGAGAAGGAACCTAGGGTTGGGTGTTGAAAATGGTTATGTTATCATTGATGGTTGTTTTGGGCTAATTGGAGTGTAAATTAGCATGTTGAAATTGATAGAAGAAAAAGTCCTAAATCATATTTTGATTGGTAAATTAAAATGGAGGACAGTGAACCCTTTTTGTAAATCTCTATTGTTGATGTGGGTTGGGTGAAGGTGTTAATGCCTAAGGGGTTAACTTTGGCTTTGGAATGGTTTGAAATGAATGCAATGGACTAATGTGAGTTATGGCTTTGTAACCAATGGAATTGATTTTGTAAAACAAAAGGAATAGATTTGGTTTTGTGACAACAAAAAGGGACCGAGTTGGTTTTGTGAAAACAAAAGGGAAGTGGAACTTGTTTTGTGAAAGGGGAAAAGTATTTTTGAAATACGTATGAAAATTGGATTGTTGTTTCTTGAGTGTTGAACACACACTTGTGCGGGATTGTATCTTTAACTACCATGTTAATGTTGTTGTTGGGTTTGTGGTCTCATAGTAATTGAGTCTTTAATAGATGTACTAAATATTTGCATCTAGAGGTTTTGTCCTTGGTCATCGGTGGAGGATGATACGGTTGTGTTGAATTGTCGTGTATGCATTATACCATTATTGATTGAACATCGTATGTGATGAAGTGTTGAGATACATTATGTATGAATGCTTGCTCGGGAGGAGGTAGTTATGTGTTCATATACTTTAACACATTGCTTATGTATCTTGACGGTTTGTGTATATGTGTTATACATGTTGATTATGCCCTGTGATATCGCCATGTTGGTTGATTGTGGTGTTATACCTTGCGTAAGAATAAGGGTATCGTGACCTTCCAGCTAGCGCCTGGAGAATGACTGCACTGAGAATATAAGGCACCATACGTTCCAGCTAGCGTCTGGTAAACCGGCATGTTGTTGTGATAGGTGCATCTTTGGCTTACTATGCACATAGCTAGTAGACAAGTTTTGTTGTTGATATTTAGTGTATCTGGGAATATCATGGATTGTGTTGATCACGGTTTTGGAGGGCCGAGTTGCCTCATTGTTTTAATCTTATGCATGTTGGTGAGTTGTTATTCCCTTTTTATAACGGTGCATGCATAGATTTGATTGTATCAGAAGAAGCCAAAATGTCATTTTTGTCTTTTGGAAAGTATGAAGGAGAATGGATGTTTTAAAGATATTATATATATATATATATTTTTGAAAGGTATATCAGTGTATGTTTGGAAAATGGAGGAGAGTAGTGGGCTTAGTGAATTTATTTCTAAGGTATTGTTAATGTTATAAAGGGTTAATGAAAAGAAAAGAAAATTGAATCGCCTATGGCGTTGATTGAAATGGTTGTTTTCAAGAAAAGTTCATACTTATGTATATTTTGTATAAACTGTCACATTACTATTCTAGTATGAGATTGGGTATTCATGATCATAGCTATCTGTATGTTGTTATTGTTGAGGGCCATGTTGAGATCCCTACTGGACTATATGTTCATCCCACGTTGTTGAATCTTTTTCAGGTGTTGAGTTGAATGTGCTGCAAGATTTGGATCTTCTAATTTGTTTGCCATGGGGCCTCTCTTATATGGGCGGAATGCCATATGTGTAAAAGGGTTGCACCATTCTCCTCGATATGTTGTTAATGATGTAAGCCCAAGGGCAATTTATTTATTATGCTCATGATGTAGTTATTTGCATACGAATGAGAGCAATGTTATTCACTTCTATGAGTTGAATATATGAGTTTATTTCCGTATGTTATCTCTGAAATGGAACTAAGTAAATGAAATTGGTAATACTTCGAGTAATGAAAAGTGGGGCGTGACATGGGGTTCGACAATATGGGTTTCGGTTGATGTTATTTTGTATACATGTGGAATAGAACACATTCATGTTTGATACATATTTAATAATTTCATTTGATTGTTTGTGAAAACCATAATGTGGGTGTTGTTGGGTGTTATTGGCACTGTGGGGTTCGAAGCTATGCAGTTTGATTAATGTTATTTTGTGTAGTTGTGATGTAGAACACGTTCATGTTTAATGTTACACATATATGCTAATTTGATTTGGTTGTTTGTTGAAAACGTAACGTGGATGTTGTTGGATGTTAGTGGTACTGTGGGGCTCAAATTTTGTTGAGGGTATGACCGTGTAGTGTTCATTTACGTTAAGATGTTATTTATGATGTTGCCACTGGGTGTGTTAGGCTGTGTGCTCCAGTTTGGGTCCCTAGTATTTGGGGTGGTGTTTGATATTTTTTGCGCTGTGGTGTTTTTGTTGATGTTATTTTGTGTAAATATGGTTAACGAAATTTATGGATCGTAATGTGTAATGATGATAACGTTCATGTCTGCAAGTTGTGTGTTTGATGTAGTCTCAATGTTAATCTTTTAATCTCCCGTATTTGTCATGGTGGTTGTTGTTGTTGGATTTTATTTTTATTTTGTAAAGTGTTGTTTTGTTGTGATTTGTTCGTGCATGATAGAGGTATACACACGCACGTCCATAGTGGGGATGTTTGACATACATAGTGTGCATATTTTGAAATTTGTGTTCTTTCCATACTTTGTGTACTTTCAGTAAATGTTATGACGTTTATCTCATTATGGTATTGGTACTAGGTGTTGTGTGTTGTTATGTTTTTAGGTTTGACGTGTAGTGATTGTATGTTTACAATGTTGGCTGCATGCAAGGTTTTGGCCATTTGGTTTAATGCATTTTTTTAGTGTGGTAGGGGTATTTAGCTTGTATTACGTGTTGTCATAATGATGTTTCATATGTTTTGTATGCCTCGTATTAATATGTTAATGTGGTTAATGTGGTAGGTAATGCAGGACGGAAAGGTTTGAACTGCAGGTTTGGTGGGTGAACACCACAGACAACCAGTTGACGTTGCGAACTTACACACAACTGTGATTTGTACATAGTCATTTTTTATGTATTTGAACTAAAACCCATATTTGACAACGTATTTGCATAATATCATTTAGAATTCATGAGCGTCGTCTCCAAAAAATTGACCAACATGTGTAATACCATACGCCCAACCAGAATGCCTTCGATTTATGAGGACAATATAACGACAACAAATCTGTCTGGTCTTCCATATCGCACCTCTGCCCATCATTAGTGTCACACACCCCATCGGTTCGAGAATTCGTGACACCACATCTAATGCTGGACCCATAACTTTGCATTTGAGTAAGCACATCAATATGATGAATGCCAAATGACTTTGCAAGGGAAAACACATTTTTAACATCGTCATCAGAATCAACAATAAACTTATTGTATCCAAAAATAGTGCAAAGAAATACACCAACCTTGACACCAAGCTATCAAACTTGCCACAAACACCATCAACCAGTTGCAAAAGTGGATGCTTGATGAAGACGAACAACTGCATTCATCTATCCGAATGTACACAACAGCAAAACTACAAACTCCATACCTGAAATAATAAATAAATAAATAAAATAAAATAAAAACATAACATAACCCTACAATTGTGAGCACCACATCGTTTGAACAAATATTTATATGTTACCACACCTCTAAGAACAATAAAATAACATCACAAAGAAAATCGTAACAACCATAAACAACATATGCCAACATACCCATAAAAAACTAACCTCCCAAACACCCCACAACAAAACAACATCGGTTAAAAAAAAGAATAATAATAATAATAATTAATTAAATTAAACAACCAAACCACCATAAAATCTTGCTTTTTAAATAGCCAACATCGAAAATATTACCAGCGTCATCGGTAATGTTTACTAGAAAATCTATATTTGGGATTCAATGATCCGAAAAATATTTGCCAATAACAGTGTACCAATGTAGTATAATGCTGCCAATGCCAACATCACAACACCAGAAAATAGTGTGATGTTTCCACCGAAAATACAATACAATAACAATTCTCATACAAAAAATTAAACCCCCAACAACACATTGTAAACCAACATTGGCAAAAAGGGAACACCAACATGAAACAATTTGCACAACACATAAATCCTCGCAAGCCTAGGATCAATAGCTCAAAAATCAGACACCCACATACACCTCCTCAACAACCACAATGATTCCATATCAAGAATAAAAAACCAACTAGGTAACATCAACCATTCCCAAAGTCACTCTAAAAAATCCCCTAAAAAAATAGAAATGTTAGATCATACCTTACCCCCACATACCTAACACCAGCAAAAAAATAAAATGAAATCCTAAACAAAAGGCAGACAAGTAAGCTCTAATATCACTAAATCGCCAACATCAGAAAAGATTAACAAAATTAGTAATGTTTATCTGAAAATCTATATTTGGGATTCAATGATCCGAAAAATATTTGCCAATAACAGTGTACCAATGTAGTATAATGCTGCCAATGCCAACATCACAACACCAGAAAATAGTGTGATGTTTCCACCGAAAATACAATACAATAACAATTCTCATACAAAAAATTAAACCCCCAACAACACATTGTAAACCAACATTGGCAAAAAGGGAACACCAACATGAAACAATTTGCGCAACACATAAATCCTCGCAAGCCTAGGATCAATAGCTCAAAAATCAGACACCCACATACACCTCCTCAACAACCACAATGATTCCACATCAAGAATAAAAAACCAACTAGGTAACATCAACCATTCCCAAAGTCACTCTACAAAATCCCCTAAAAAAATAGAAATGTTAGATCATACCTTACCCCCACATACCTAACACCAGCAAAAAAATAAAATGAAATCCTAAACAAAGGGCAGACAAGTAAGCTCTAACATCACTAAATCAAATTATTACATACCAAAAATAAAAGGGACTATTTGATTTATAAAAAAAAAACACATCTAGGATCAAACGGACTAATATTTCTCCATATGGAATTTATGAATAATTTTTTCTTAATTTAATTCAGATTTTAGTTTGCTTCTTATTCTTTTAAATTTGAATGAATAATATTATTCTTAAATTATGAGTGTGATTTTAATTTCATCATTTTGTCAAAATTATCATCAATTTTTATGTTTTTTTTTTTAATATGTACTTCTAATGCGACAGACACTTTTTAAACTAGACTGAAAATCTAGAATTAATATTATTCAAAATGATAAAACTTAAAGTAAAATTTTGTTGGCACCATAAAATAATAATAATAATAATAATAATAATAATAATAATAATAATAATAATAATAATAATAATAATAATAATAATATTACAGGATTAAAGGTTTCTAATTGCTTTGTTGCTTCTAGTCAATCTTCTCTATTGTTTATTTACTTAATCTTGTTTTCAGCTCATCTTAATCACCCAAAAGATCAGTCTGTTCTATCCATCTAGTTTAAGTCACACACTTTCGTCCCTTTCCTAAGTAAGTCCTTAGAGTTAGGCCGTGTTGTGTTGGACTTAGGAGTCTTCCGAATAGGGTATGTATGTATACTAGGTATGAGGTAAAACTGACAAGAATAGGGTATGTATTAAGATATCTGCAAAACTGATTAATTAAACAGAACAATGAGTCGATTATTTAGAAGTAACTCATCAGTAAGTTCTAGGTCAACAACTTTGCCCTCAATACCTAATCCAGGATTAGTAATTAATGAAGAAGATGTTGAAATACAAAACGATACAATTAATTTAAATTAGAATATACCAAAATTACCTATTAAGGAAATTTATAAAACTACTTTCCTACAGAATACTTTTCATGTTAACCTGCATGTTAAAACAATTGAACAAATTTATGTTTTAGAAAAACCCAGGGAAACCTGTCAATTATTTGATGTTAGTATGATAAAAAGACATTTAAAAAATGGTAACAATTTTATTCATTTAGGATTAATTCAAGTCGGTGTTAAACCATTAACTCAACAAGGTAAAGATGCTTCTGTCTTATTATGTTTAAGAGATGCTCGTTTTATTAATTATAATGATAGTTTAATGGGAATGATGGAAACTGGTCTGCATAAAGGTCCAGTACATTTTAATTATTTTCCTGATTTTACGCTTAGTTTACGAGATCCACATATTTTAAAAGCATTAACTTTGAATATTTAATTAAATGGTTCATTTACTAACATATTAGAAAAAGTTCATAATATTGCCCTAATTTATCGTGTTCATTATAAATGCATGAAAACTAATTTAAATGTTCAAGCCTTACATAAAAGTCCAAAAGATAAAACTCTGTTAATCCAAAGTAGTAATAATGAATCACATATTAATGTTCCTCAAATGACTGAATGGAAAAATATTACTCTCCCTGATCAATAGATTACAACTAATGAAAATTATAAACATAATCAACAACAATCTTCTATTCAAGATATTCAAAATATTCAACAATATACTGATAGTTCCGTTTGTATTAAATTTAATCGTAGTCAATCCTCAAGACATAGTACGTCTAGTGTCCCTACTGAAGTTGAAACTGAAAATGAAATATTTAATACTCCTTTATTTAGGACAAATAATCAAATCTATCTTGGTCAAACTCCTCAACGAAAATTAAAAGGAATTGATAACTCTACAACTTCGAATTATCTTTCTTTGACTATATAGATCAATATTACAAAAAGATCAACACAATCACAAAACATAAATGGAAAACTTCTCCTAATACTTCTGTTAGTTCTAATCATCCTCCATTAGAAAATATAATTATTGATCATCAAGGTTCTGAAGTTCCAGCCTCTCCTTTTAAATTACCTGGCACTGACCCTGAAATTAAAAAAGTTATTGAACAAAATAATTATACTAATCAATGTCTAAAAACCATTGGTAAACAATTAGATAAACTAGAAACTAATTTAGATGAACACTCCGCAAAATCTACTAAACCCTTAAATCAACCTTTACTTAATCTCCCTACTCATCGTTTCAAATGAACTAGCTTAGTTACTAATGATCAATCTACTGTCAAAGCTATTGAACACCTATTTACTAAATTAACTCCAAATGATACTTCTACATCCAAAGATAAAGGTCTTACTGTTTTCAATCAACAACCTATTACTAACACTATCTTGAATCCATCTGAGACCGAAACCACTGATAATGAAATAGATGAATTAGCCCAACAATTTCAACCTTCTAATCTTAATAAAATTCATTATCCCAAAGTCAATCCTCAAACTACCAAAAACTGGTATTCTCGACCTACTCCACCTGATCTCCAATTTGAAGAAACTAACCTTAATAATCAATTTTCTGTATCTGCTAAACGATTATACGAATGGAATATTGATGGTCTTAGTGAAGATCAGATCCTTCAAAAATTAAATCATTTATCTATGGTTGCAAATAGTTATCTCAGTAATTATCCCCAATATTCTCAACCTGAAATTGTTTCCTTAATTACCTCTGGTTTCACTGGTATGCTCAAATCTTGGTGGGAAAAATACCTTACTGAAGAACAACGCGACTCAATCATTTATGCTAATCAAACTGATGAAAATGGTCTACCTATTTTTGATGAAGCTGTTGGATGTTGTCACCCTGACGGAATCAATCAATTAATCTATACAATAGTCCGACATTTTATTGGTACCCCTACAAATATATATTCTCGCATACATAATCAACTAGTAATCTTACCTGTCCAACCTTAAGTGATTTTAGATGGTATAAGGATGTATTTACCTCTCGGGTTATGTTAAGAGAAGACTGTACTAAATCATTCTGGAAAGAAAAATTTATTAATGGATTACCTAGCTTATTTGCTCACAAAATCAGAGATGTTCTTAGTCAACCTACTAGTGTTATTGAATATGATCATTTAACATATGGTGATATAATTAGCACTATTCAAAAAGAAGGTTTAAAAATGTGTATTGATCTTAAACTTACTCAAAAAGCTAACAAAGGCAAACATAAAACTAAATATGAATTAGGCAATTTCTGTGAACAATATGGTTTACCTCCTGTTGCACCCTCTCGTAGGAAATCACACAAATACTCCAAACATAAATCATCAAGCAAATATTCTAGTAAATATAAAAAGAATTATTCACCTTCCAAATCAAATGATAAATTCTATACTAAACCTAAAAAGAAATATTATAAATCAAAAGCACATCCTAAATCTAAATCTACCAAAGATATTACTTGTTATAACTGTGGTCAAAAAGGTCATTATTCAAATAAATGTAAAGACAAACAAAAATTAAAAGACAAAGTTAATCAACTCCAAATTGATGATAACTCCAAAAATCAATTATATGAAATCTTTCAATTAAATCAATCTATTAGTAGTTCTCTTCTTCTGATCATCCTAATACTTCGTCCGATTTACCAATCACCTAGTGATGATTCTGATAACAATATTTACTATAGGATGTAATGATGTTTGTTGTAAACCAGTTAAACAAATTACTGTTCTTACAAAAAATACTCAAGAATAATCTGCTCTTATTGAATTAATTAGTAAATTAGATGATCCCCATTTAAAACAAAAATATATTGATAAATTAAAATCCCTATTAATTCATTCAAATCATAAACCTAAGTTTGATAAACCCATAATTAGTTTATCCAAAACCTTAGATAGATTTAAAAATAAACAAAAAGAAGTTACATTACAAGATTTACAACACGAAATCAATCACATTAAACAAACAATTAAAGAATTACAAAATAAGAATAAAAAATTGGAAGACGAAATTATTACTTTAAAACTTAATAAAAGTCTAGATAATTTCCAAAATAATGATCAAGAATCTCCAAATGAGTTTGAACATAATTCTGATCCTACTAATCCTGATAATTTGTTATTTGATAATCGATCACACCAATCCCAATCTAACAATCCTGAAGAAAAAATGTTAAGTTTAATTAATAAACTTTACATTCAAAAATGGTATTCTAAAATTAAAATAATTATCAATGATTTTGAATTAGAATTAATTGCTTTAATTGATACTGGTGCTGATTTAAATTGTGTACAAGAAGGTTTACTCCCTACTACATATTATGAAAAATGTCAAGAAAAATTAACTTCTGCTAATGGTAGTAAAATGCATATCGAATATAAATTACTTAAAGTTCATGTTTGCCAAGATAATGTATGTTTTAAAACCTCCTTTGTTTTAGTTACAAATATGACTGATAAAATTATCTTAGGTTCCCCATTTATATATTTGTTATATCCATTTACTACATCTAGTACAGGAATAACTGCACATGTTTTAGGTCAACCCGTCACATTTAAATTTTTATCTCCCCCTGAACTATTAAAATTAAATCAATTAAAAGATTGTTCTATTTCCCATACAATTAGTCGCTTAACTCGGCATTTAAATTTTCTTAAAGAAGAAATTAATTATAAACGCATTGACCAACAATTAACTGATCCAGTTATTCTTTCTCAAATCAATGATTTCAAATTAAAACTTGAATCAACTGTTTGTTCTACCTTACCTACTGCATTTTGGCATAGGAAAAAGCATGTAGTTACTTTACCTTATATTAAGAATTTTGATGAACGACAAATTCCTACTAAATCTAGACCAATTCAAATGAATCATGAGTTACTTGAAATGTGTAAAAAAGAAATTAATGAATTATTAAACAATCGCATCATTAGTCCAAGTAAATCACCATGGTCGTGCCCTGTTTTTTATGTTAACAAAAATGCTGAATTAGAAAGAGGTGTCCCTCGCCTAGTTATTAATTATAAACCCTTAAATGCTGTTCTAGAATGGATTCGATATCCTATTCCCAATAAAAAAGATTTGATTAAAAGACTTAATCAAGCTGTTATTTTCAGTAAATTTGATTTAAAAAGTGGTTTTTGGCAAATTCAAATTCATCCGAAAGATAGATATAAAACTGCATTTAATACACCCTTTGGCTAATATGAATGGAATGTCATGCCATTTGGATTAAAAAATGCTCCTAGTGAATTTCAACATATCATGAATGACATATTCAACCCATTTAGTCATTTTTCAATTGTTTACATTGATGACATATTAATTTTTTCAAAATCACTTAGTGAACATTGGAAACATTTAACTGCTTTCTTTTACACAATTAAAAGTCATGGTCTCTTCATATCTGCTCCTAAAATTAAATTATTTCAAACTAAAGTTCGATTCTTAGGTTATGATATTCATCATAATACTATTTTACCCATTAGTCAGTCCATTGAGTTTGCGTCCAAATTCCCTGATGAAATTCTGGATAAAACCCAATTGCAAAGGTTTTTAGTCTCTCTCAATTATATTGCTGAATTTTACAAAGACCTTAGAAAAACTTGTCAACCTCTGTTTGATAGGTTAAAGGATAATCCTCCTCCTTGGTCTTCTGTTCATACTTCTATTGTTCAACAAATCAAACAATATGTTAACTCTCTTCTTTGTCTTGGTATTGCCACTGAAAATTCATTCAAAATTATTAAAACTGATGCTTCCGATATTGGTTATGGTGGCATTCTTCTTCAGAAAGTTACTCCTCAATCATCTGAACAAATTTTTCGCTATCATTCTGGTGTCTGGAATAAGGCACAATTAAATTATAGTACTATTAAAAAAGAAATTTTATCTACTATCTTATGTATTCAAAAATTTCAAGATGATATTTTAAATCAAAAATTTTTACTTCGTGTTGATTGCAAATCTGCTAAATATGTTTTGGAAAAAGATGTTCAAAATCTTGCTAGTAAACAAATTTTTGCCCGTTGGTAATCCATTTTAAGCATTTTTGATTTTGATATCACTTATACACCTGGTTGTCAAAATTCCCTACCTGATTTTCTTACCCGGGAATTTTTACAGGGGGGTAACGGATGACTGCACCATTCACTTCTTACCATAAATCCCGAATTACCTATTTCAAAACCCAAATTAAACAACTTACCTATTGTATTCACCGCCTTAAATCAGCCAGACCAACCACCAAAAGAGCCCAATATATCAATTATCATCAAATTCAAGCCCGTCGCAATTTAATTACTCACAACTACAACTGTTTACATCGTCATCAAGATTATTTAGATCTTCTTTCTGGTTGCTAACCATTGTTTCTTTCTCAACAGATGTCTCGTCCAAGGCCTCCCTCCAAGGCTTTGGTCCAATCTTCCAGTAAACCTAATCAACTCATAGTCCCTCCTCCTTTAGAGTCAATCACCCAATCTCATTCACTTGAAATGATTAACCGTTACCAAACTCTTGGTAACATTCACCGTCCTGATTATTCATCTGTATTGGCTTCTGATCCTTTTGCATCTAGCCATTCAGTTTCAGTTACTCCATTCCCAGTTAACCCCATTAAACCATCTCGATCTGAGTACACCAATTCACATGTTACCAACCTGTTCTACAAAGAACCTAGTCACCCAAAAAATCAAACCATCAATGAAATTGCTAAATTCCATTTTGGCTCTGGATGCCATTTCACCCTTTCACATCCAGAAAAAACCCTTTCCTATATTATACTCCATCACCATTCAATTTTGATCAAACCAATCCAAGATCGAACCTATGCTTACAAGATCTTATATCATTCAATTTATATTCACAACATTGTTTCCATGGCTGAATGGGGAAACCCTAATCAGCTTCGTGATTTACCTGGTCATTCCATTCAATATAATTACCATGATTACGTTGATGCCTGGTTCAAGATTTTCTTATACCAAAATGAAAATTTCAGTCATTCTTAGTTCATATCATTTGATCAAAAGTTCAAATCCGAGATTCCTACTTGGTTTCTGAGATGGTGGACTCACTATGGCGCCATTTTAGATATCCTCCCCATTGATCTCAGTAAAATAATTAATTATTTTGCCTCTGTTTACCCATTCACTACTCACCGACAACAATTTCCATTATTGCTAATTTTTATATCCAAATACAAAATTCCATGAATATTCAAATGGCACTATGGGATTGATGATAACATCATCATTCGACAACACACAGTCAAATGGTGGGTTAAGTTCAATGTACCCAGAATTCTTGAAATTGTTCAAGAAGAATTCCCACCTGATCAATGTGCTCCAACTCCTACTCTTGCTAAAGCCCAGCAGAACCCAACTGCTGCCATTTCTCAAGGAAGTCAGCCCAGTCTTCCTCCAGTCAACCTTGGAAGCCCCTCATCCAGTGGTTCCAAGCCCAAATCAAAGTCTAAAGCTGTTGCTACCCAGCCATCCCAGTCAAAGCCCAAATCAAAGTCCAAAGCAAAGACAAAGCCCATTTCACCTCCTGCTTAGCCCAAATGAAAGTGGATGACTTAAACTAGATGGATAGAACAGACTGATCTTTTGGGTGATTAAGATGAGCTGAAAACAAGATTAAGTAAATAAACAATAGAGAAGATTGACTAGAAGCAACAAAGCAGTTAGAAACAGGATACCTTGCTAAAGCCCAGCAGAACCCAACTGCTGCCATTTCTCAAGGAAGTCAGCCTAGTCTTCCTCCAGTCAACCTTGGAAGCCCCTCATCCAGTGGTTCCAAGCCCAAATCAAAGTTTAAAGCTGTTGCTACCCAGCCAGCCCAGTCAAAGCCCAAATCAAAGTCCAAAGCAAAAACAAAGCCCATTTCACCTCCTGCTCAGCCCAAATGAAAGTGGGTGACTTAAACTAGATGGATAGAACAGACTGATCTTTTGGGTGATTAAGATGAGCTGAAAACAAGATTAAGTAAATAAACAATAGAGAAGATTGACTAGAAGCAACAAAGCAGTTAGAAACAGGATACCAACATTAACGTGGCTCTGATACCAAAAGGCAGAAGCAGCACATAGAAATGAAGGAGATGGATTACGAAATCAAAAGAAACAAGATTGGAATGCACATTCAAAATAAAAAAAAACATTAAAACATAGTAACTTAAAACATTAAAACATAGTAACTTACAATATCAGGTTACAGTACAAAGTGTTGGTTTTTCACTCAGAGCTCTTAGATCTTTCAGAATATATTTTTCTAAGAATTTCCAAGTCTTCCGAATGAGTTCAACTTGATTACATTATATACAAAAACAAAGAAAAGAAAAGTAGCATTTGACTGATGAAAGCAGCTGGCAGTGCATGGGGCAAAGCAGATGCTGTCGGTTGCTTTCGGCTGATTGATTGAACAGTTGAGTAGCTTTAAACAAAAGTTGACTGGGTGAATAGTGACGGTGAACAATAAAAGTGAACAGTAACTTTTACTATTCATCTCTTTCGGTGGAACATGTAAATAATAGAATCAATATAAATACAAATTGGCAGCTTTTCTCAAAAGAGTATTAATTGAAGCTAATTTGTATCTATATGGAATCTAATGTTGATTATGCAAATGGGTCCTGGGCATCTTGAAACTCTGGCCCTGAACATGGATTAGTTGATTCTTCAGAGGAGTGAGCATGTTCTGAATCTTCTTCTGAACTGTCTGAATCGGTGGATTGGGTTTTAGCTTGATTCAAAAGTTGATGGGCTAACTGGATCATATCTTCTTTGGATGACTTGGATTTACTCTTGGACTTGAGTTTGGGCTGAGCAGGTGGTGAAATGGGCTTTGTCTTTGCTTTGGACTTTGCTTTGGGCTTTGACTGGGCTGGCTGGGTAGCAACAGCTTTAGACTTTGATTTGGGCTTGGAACCACTGGATGAGGGGCTTCCAAGGTTGACTAGTGGAAGACTGGGCTGACTTCCTTGAGAAATGGCAGCAGTTGGGTTCTGCTGGGCTTTAGCAAGAGTAGGAGTTGGAGCACATTGATCAGGTGGGAATTCTTCTTGAACAATTTCAAGAATTCTGGGTACATTGAACTTAACCCACCATTTGACTGTGTGTTGTCGAATGATGATGTTATCATTAATCCCATAGTGCCATTTGAATATCCATGGAATTTTGTATTTGGTTATAAAAATTAGCAATAATGAAAATTGTTATTGGTGAGTAGTGAATGGGTAAACAGAGGCAAAATAATTAATTATTTTACTGAGATCAATAGGGAGGATATCTGAAATGGCGCTATAGTGAGTCCACCATCTCAGAAACCAAGTAGGAATCTCGGATTTGAACTTTTGATCAAATGATATGAACCAAGAATGACTGAAATTTTCATTTTGGTATAAGAAAATCTTGAACCAGGCATCAACGTAATCATGGTAATTATATTGAATGGAATGACCAGGTAAATCACGAAGCTGATTAGGGTTTCCCTATTCAGCCATGGAAACAATGTTGTGAATATAAATTGAATGATATAAGATCTTGTAAGCATAGGTTCGATCCTGGATTGGTTTGATCAAAGTTGAATGGTGATGGAGTAGAATATAGGAAAGGGTTTTTTCTGGATGTGAAAGGGTGAAATAGCATCCAGAGCCAAAATGGAATTTAGCAATTTCATTGATGGTTTGATTTTTTGGGTGACTAGGTTCTTTGTAGAACAGGTTAGTAACATGTGAATTGGTGTACTCAGATCGGGATGGTTTAATGGGGTTAACTGGGAATGGAGTAACTGAAACTGAATGGCTAGATGCAAAAGGATCAGAAGCCAATACAGATGAATAATCAGGACAGTGAATGTTACCAAGAGTTTGGTAACGGTTAATCATTTCAAGTGAATGAGATTGGGTGATTGACTCTAAAGGAGGAGGGACTATGAGTTGATTAGGTTTACTGGAAGATGGGACCAAAGCCTTGGAGGGAGGCCTTGGACGAGACATCTGTTGAGAAAGAAACAATGGTTAGCAACCAGAAAGAAGATCTAAATAATCTTGATGACGATGTAAACAGTTGTAGTTGTGAGCAAGTAAATTGCAACGGGCTTGAATTTGATGGTAATTGATATATTGGGCTCTTTTGGTGGTTGGTCTGGCTGATTTAAGGCGGTGAATACGATAGGTAAGTTGTTTAATTTGGGTTTTGAAATAGGTAATTCGGGATTTATGGTAAGAAGTGAATGGTGCAGTCATCCGTGACCCCCCTGTAAAAATTCCTGGGTAAGAAAATCAGGTAGGGAATTTTGACAACCAGGTATATAAGTGATATCAAAATCAAAAATGCTTAAAATGGATTGCCAACGGGCAAAAATTTGTTTACTAGCAAGATTTTGAACATCTTTTTCCAAAACATATTTAGCAGATTTGCAATCAACACGAAGTAAAAATTTTTGATTTAAAATATCATCTTGAAATTTTTGAATACATAAGATAGTAGATAAAATTTCTTTTTTAATAGTACTATAATTTAATTGTGCCTTATTCCAGACATCAGAATGATAGCGGACAATTTGTTCAGATGATTGAGGAGTAACTTTCTGAAGAAGAATGCCACCATAACCAATATCGGAAGCATCAGTTTGAATAATTTTGAATGAATTTTCAGTAGGAATACCAAGACAAGGAAGAGACTTAACATATTGTTTGACTTGTTGAACAATAGAAGTATGGACAGAAGACTAAGGAGGAGGATTATCCTTTAACCTATCAAATAGAGGTTGACAAGTTTTTCTAAGGTCTTTGTAAAATTCAACAATATAGTTCAGGGAACCTAAAAATCTTTGTAATTGGGTTTTATCCAGAATTTCATCAGGGAATTTGGACGCAAACTCAATGGACTGACTAATGGGTAAAATAGTATTATGATGAATATCATAACCTAAGAATCAAACTTTAGTTTGAAATAATTTAATGTTAGGAGCAGATATGACGAGACCATGACTTTTAATTGTGTAAAAGAAAGCAGTTAAATGTTTCCAATGTTCACTAAGTGATTTTGAAAAAATTAATATGTCATCAATGTAAACAATTGAAAAATGACTAAATGGGTTGAATATGTCATTCATGATATGTTGAAATTCACTAGGAGCATTTTTTAATCCAAATGGCATGACATTCCATTCATATTGGCCAAAGGGTGTATTAAATGCAGTTTTATATCTATCTTTCGGATGAATTTGAATTTTCCAAAAACCACTTTTTAAATCAAATTTACTGAAAATAACAGCTTGACTAAGTCTTTTAATCAAATCTTTTTTATTGGGAATAGGATATCGAATCCATTCTAGAATAGCATTTAAGGGTTTATAATTAATAACTAGGCGAAGGACACCTCTTTCTAATTCAGCATTTTTGTTAACATAAAAAGCAGGGCAAGACCATGGTGATTTACTTGGACTAATGATGCGATTGTTTAATAATTCATTAATTTCTTTTTTACACATTTCAAATAACTCATGATTCATTTGAATTAGTCTAGATTTAATAGGAATTTGTCGTTCATCAAAATTCTTAATATAAGGTAAAGTAACTACATGCTTTTTCCTATGCCAAAATACAGTAGGTAAGGTAGAACAAACAGTTGATTCAAGTTTTAATTTGAAATCATTGATTTGAGAAATAACAATTGGATCAGTTAATTGTTGGTCAATGCATTTATAATTAATTTCTTTTTTAAGAAAATTTAAATGCCGAGTTAAGCGATTAATTTTATGGGAAATAGAACAGTCTTTTAATTGATTTAATTTTAATAGTTCAGGGGGAGATAAAAATTTAAATGTGACGGGTTGACCTAAAACATGTGTAGTTATTCCTGTACTAGATGTAGTAACAAATATATAAATGGGGAACCTAAGATAATTTTATCAGTCATATTTGTAACTAAAACAAAGGAGGTTTTAAAACATACATTATCTTGGCAAACATGAACTTTAGGTAATTTATATTCGATATGCATTTTACTACCATTAGCAAAAGTTAATTTTTCTTGACATTTTTCATAATATGTAGTAGGGAGTAAACCTTCTTGTATGCAATTTAAATTAGCACCAGTATCAATTAAAGCAATTAATTCTAATTCAAAATCATTGATAATTATTTTAATTTTAGAATACCATTTTTGAATGTAAAGTTTATTAATTAAACTTAACCTTTTTTCTTCAGGATTGTTAGATTGGGATTGGTGTGATCGATTATCAAATAACAAATTATCAGGATTAGTAGGATCAGAATTATGTTCAGATTCATTTGGAGATTCTTGATCATTATTTTGGAAATTATCTAGACTTTTATTAAGTTTTAAAGCAATAATTTCGTCTTCCAATTTTTTATCTTTATTTTGTAATTCTTTAATCGTTTGTTTAATGTGATTGATTTCGTGTTGTAAATCTTGTAATGTAACTTCTTTTTGTTTATTTTTAAATCTATCTAAGGTTTTGGATAAACTAATTATTGGTTTATCAAACTTAGGTTTATGATTTGAATGAATTAATAGGGATTTTAATTTATCAATATATTTTTGTTTTAAATTGGGATCATCTAATTTACTAATTAATTCAATAAGAGCTGATTCTTCTTGAGTATTTTTTGTAAGAACAGTAATTTGTTTAACTGGTTTACAACAAACATCATTACATCCTATAGTAATATTGTTATCAGAATCATCACTAGGTGATTGGTAATCGGACGAAGTATTAGGATGATCAGAAGAAGAGGAACTACTAATAGATTGATTTAATTGAAAGATTTAATATAATTGATTTTTGGAGTTGTCGTCAATTTGAAGTTGATTGACGCGATCTTTTAATTTTTGTTTTTCTTTACATTTATTTGAATAATGACCTTTTCGACCACAGTTATAACAAGTAACATCTTTGGTAGATTTAGATTTCGGATGTGATTTGGATTTATAAGATTTCTTTTTAGGTTTAGTATAGAATTTATCATTTGACTTGTTAGGTGAATAATTCTTTTTATATTTATTAGAATATTTGTATGATGATCTATGTTTATGTTTGGAATATTTGTGTGATTTCCTGCGAGAGGGTGCAACAGGAGGTAAACCATATTGTTCACAGAAATTGCCTAATTCATATTTAGCTTTATGTTTGTCATTGTTAGCTTTTTGAGTAAGTTTAAGATCAATACACATTTTTAAACCTTCTTTTTGAATAGTGCTAATTATATCACCATATGTTAAATTATCATATTCAATAACACCAGTGGGTTGACTAAGAACATCTCTAATTTTGTGAGCAAATAAGCTAGGTAATCCATTAATAATTTTTTCATTCCAAAATGATTTAGTGCAGTCTTCTCTTAACATAACTCTAAATACATCCTTATACCATCTAAAATCACTTAAGGTTGGACAGGTAAGATTACTAAGTTGATCATGTATGCGAGAATATATATTTGTAGGGGTACCAATAAAATGTCGGACTATTGTATGGATTAATTGATTGATTCCGTCAGGGTGACAGCATCCAATAGCTTCATCAAAAATAGGTAGACCATTTTCATCAGTTTGATTAGCATAAATGATTGAGTCGCGTTGTTCTTCAGTAAGGTATTTTTTCCACCAAGATTTGAGCATACCAGTGAAACCAGAGGTAATTAAGGAAACAATTTCAGGTTAAGAATATTGGGGATAATTACTGAGATAACTATTTGCAACCATAGATAAATGATTTAATTTTTGAAGGATCTGATCTTCACTAAGACCATCAATATTCCATTCGTATAATCGTTTAGCAGATACAGAAAATTGATTATTAAGGTTAGTTTCTTCAAATTGGAGATCAGGTGGAGTAGGTTGAGAATACCAGTTTTTGGTAGTTTGAGGATTAACTTTGGGATAATGAATTTTATTAAGATTAGAAGGTTGAAATTGTTGGGCTAATTCATCTATTTCATTATCAGTAGTTTCGGTCTCAGATGGATTCAAGATAGTGTTAGTAATAGGTTGTTGATTTAAAACAGTAAGACTTTTATCTTTGGATGTAGAAGTATCATTGGGAGTTAATTTAGTAAATAGGTGTTCAATAGCTTTGACAGTAGATTGATCATTAGTAACTAAGCTAGTTCGTTTGGAACGATGAGTAGGGAGATTAAGTAAAGGTTGATTTAAGGGTTTAGTAGATTTTGCGGAGTGTTCATCTAAATTAGTTTCTAGTTTATCTAATTGTTTACCAATGGTTTTTAGACATTGATTAGTATAATTATTTTGTTCAATAACTTTTTTAATTTCAGGGTCAGTGCTAGGTAATTTAAAAGGAGAGGCTGGAACTTCAGAACCTTGATGATCAATAATTATATTTTCTAATGGAGAATGATTAGAACTAACAGAAGTATTAGGAGAAGCTTTCCATTTATGTTTGGTGATTGTGTTGATCTTTTTGTAATATTGATCCATATAGTCAAAGAAAGATAATTCAAAACCATATTTAACCATAAAATCATACTATTTTCTAGTTATTCTGGATTGCTGAGCAGAATCATATTTAGCACGATAAGCATGTATTTTAGTTCTATTTCCTTTGGATCTAAAGTCAATAAGTAAGGTATCTAGATCAGGAGTAAAAGCCTTTGCGATTGTCATTAGTTGCGGATTTACTGGAGCCATAAATTCTTCGAAATCAGTTTGAGTTGGAGAATTATTTGAAGCAATGTCTTCTTCTGGTAAATGTGTGGGAGTAGTATAAACAGGTTTACTAATTTGGGAAGTTGTAGAGTTATCAATTCCTTTTAATTTTCGTTGAGGAGTTTGACCAAGATAGATTTGATTATTTGTCCTAAATAAAGGAGTATTAAATATTTCATTTTCAGTTTCAACTTCAGTAGGGACACTAGACGTACTATGTCTTGAGGATTGACTACGATTAAATTTAATACAAACGGAACCATCAGTATATTGTTGAATATTTTGAATATCTTGAATAAAAGATTGTTGTTGATTATGTTTATAATTTTCATTAGTTGTAATCCATTGATCAGGGAGAGTAATATTTTTCCATTCAATCATTTGAGGAACATTAATATGTGATTCATTATTACTACTTTGGATTAACAGAGTTTTATCTTTTGGACTTTTATGTAAGGCTTGAACATTTAAATTAGTTTTCATGCATTTATAATGAACACGATAAATTAGGGCAATATTATGAACTTTTTCTAACATGTTAGTAAATGAACCATTTAATTGAATATTCAAAGTTAATGCTTTTAAAATATGTGGATCTTGTAAACTAAGCGTAAAATTAGGAAAACAATTAAAATGTACTGGACCTTTATGCAGACCAGTTTCCATCATTCCCATTAAACTATCATTATAATTAATAAAACGAGCATCTCTTAAACATAATAAGACAGAAGCATCCTTACCTTGTTGAGTTAATGGTTTAACACCGACTTGAATTAATCCTAAATGAATAAAATTGTTACCATTTTTTAAATGTCTTTTTATCATACTAACATCAAATAATTGACAGGTTTCCCTGGGTTTTTCTAAAGCATAAATTTGTTCAATTGTTTTAATATGCAGGTTAACATGAAAAGTATTCTGTAGGGAAGTAGTTTTATAAGACAGAAGCATCTTTACCTTGTTGAGTTAATGGTTTAACACCGACTTGAATTAATCCTAAATGAATAAAATTGTTACCATTTTTTAAATGTCTTTTTATCATACTAACATCAAATAATTGACAGGTTTCCCTGGATTTTTCTAAAACATAAATTTGTTCAATTGTTTTAACATGCAGGTTAACATGAAAAGTATTCTGTAGGGAAGTAGTTTTATAAATTTCCTTAATAGGTAATTTTGGTATATTCCAATTTAAATTAATTGTATCGTTTTGTATTTCAAGATCTTCTTCATTAATTACTAATCCTGGATTAGGTATTGAGGGCAAAGTTGTTGACCTAGAACTTACTGATGAGTTACTTCTAAATAATCGACTCATTGTTCTGTTTAATTAATCAGTTTTGCAGATATCTTAATACATACCATATTCTTGTCAGTTTTACATCATACCTAGTATACATACATACCCTATTCGGAAGACCTCTAAGTCCAACACAACACGGCCTAACTCTAATAATAATAATAATAATAATAATAATAATAATAAATTATTATTATTATTATTATTATTATTATTATTATTATTATTATGAGTGGGAGGACAAAGTGGATGAGTGGAATGACACATGGCAAGACAAGAATGAAGATGGAAGAAATGGGTAGTTACTAAGTAGTTATTGTTGTATTTTTTCTTCTATAAATAGCCATTAATGGCTACATTGTAAAGATCCAGAACTGATAATCAAAGACACTTGATTTCAATATTTCTTGTTATTTTCCTTATCTTAGGAGTAGTTTAACATAGATTTATATTTCGAAGCATTTATTTTCAGCATTTCCATTTCGAAGCATTTTATGCACTTTCTTTTCGAAGTATAGGAGTAGAGGTAAGTAATTATTACTTTGATTGTTCACTCAATTGTCTTTCTTCGTCTCCCTCATTCTTCTTTTAATTCTTCTTTTCTCTACACTTGGCAATTTTGAAGTCATCTTCGTTGAGGCAAAAGAACCATCAAAGCAATCGCTTGATAATTGGCTTGAATTTAATGTGTAAGGATTTTTCAATCCATGCTGGCACGCTCGTATTTATGATATTTTCCTTCGTAGGAAAAATAAACCAACAATTTTTGGCACGCCCAGTGGGACGTCAAGTATAATAAATGAAAAATGAATTGTATTTGTCCATTTCAAATAGCCTAGATGAAATTTATTGGTGTAAATAAGAAATTTTGGATCTTCGAGAAGAGATCCATTTTCTTGATGAAATAAATTTTCATCCCTTACAATATTATTTGGTAGAAGAAAAAAGACACCATTTAATTGGAGAAATTTATCAACTTGATATAAAAATTCGCCAATGGAATGATGAGTTATCAACTCTCACTACCAAGTCTTTAACTAAGGCCTTAATGGCCGGAATTGGTGAATTTTTTTTAGAATTTTTTCATGGTTAAAAATAACAAAAGCAAAGAGTTGATTTCATCAATGCATTGGGGGGTTCAAGAATCCGTTTTTAAAGAGCCAAATTATGAAATTAACATAACGAAAGAGCATGTTCTTGAGCCAAATTTGGCTAAGAATGATGTTCCATGCATGGCTCGGGGGGTCCAAAAACCAATTTTTAGAGGATCAAGTCATAAAAACAACATATCTATACGTGATTTTCATAAGCCATTGATGGCTAACATGGAAAAACAACCCACTTTACCAAATAATTATGAAAATCAATTCGGCGAAAGTCTTGTTTTTAAAACAAACATGGTCAAGAATAGGTGTGTTTGGTAACGTTTACGTTTTCAGTTTATATTTGTAAAAGTTTTATAAACTGGTTTTTGTTTATTTTTTATTTATTTTTAGAAAAACATAAACTACAAACGCATTTGATAATTGACAAAATATTTAAAAAATTTTAAAAATATAAAAAAGAGTGGAAATGGCAAGTTGGGCGGTCAGAAGACGGGAATGGAAGTAATGCGGTGGGTGGTGGGTAGCTGGTGGTGGTGGTGGTGGGTGGGTGGGTGATGGTGGCATGAGTGGTGGGTGGTGTGCAGGTGTGGGCGATGGCGAGTGGTGGGTGGTGGGTGAGTGAAAGTGGTGAGTGGTGGTGGTGGCAGGTGGGGTGCGGGTGGTGGTAGGTTGGCGGTGGTAAGTGGTGATCGGGGTGGGTGTGTGACGGTGCTGGGTGGTGGGTGGTAGCGAGTAGGTGATGGTGGTAGGTGTGGGTGGTGGTGGCAGGTGGGTGGCGGATGGCAGGTGGTGGTGGGTAGTGATGGTGGTGGTGGGTGGGTGACGGTGGCGGTGGTGGGTGGTAGCGAGTAGGTGGGGTGGCGGTGGGTGGCGGGGTGGTGGCGGTGGGTGGTGGTGGTAGAGTGGGTGGCGGAATGGCGGTGGTTAGGGTGGTGGTAGTGTAGTGGGTGGTGACGGTGGCTGGTGATAGGTGTGGTGGGCGAGTGGGTGGTGGTGGCAGGTGGGTGGCGGGTAGGTGGTGGGTGATGGTGGTTGGTGGTGGTGGTAGCGGATGGTAGTCGACCGGGTGGGTGGTAGGTGGCTGGTGGTGGTGGGGAATGGCTGTGGTGGCAGGTGGTGGAAGTGGCTGGTGAGTGGTGGTGCAGAAGTGATGGTGGCGGCGGTAGATGGTAGTGGTGGTGGTGGTGGTGGTGTGGTGGTGAGGGGTGGTGGTGGTGATGAGTGGATGACAGGTGAGTGGTGGCTAGTGGCTGGTGGTGGCGTGGTAGTGGTAGGTGGGTGGTGAGTGGTGTGGGGGTGGTGGTGGTGGCGAAGACGGTGGTGGAAATGGTGGCGATGGTGGCTAGAGTTGGGTGGATAAAAAAAAAAAAAACTCAAACTCAAAACGGAAACACAATTTTTTTGTGTTTTCATTTTTTGGCCAAATTTATAAACTGAGACACTGATTTAAAATCAAAAAAATTTTACCAAACAAGTTTTTATTTGAGTTTTTAAAATTTTTGTAAATATAAACAGAAAACTGAAAACGTTAGTGTTACCAAACAACAAACAACCCACTGTTCATGAATTCAAAAATTTTGACATTTTTCAAAATGTCAAAAAGTATAAATTTTCATGGTCACACTATACCATGACTTTTGGTGTTCAAAATCCTTTTTGGATTTGTGGTTCACATCAAAATTTAGTTTTGATGAAATGGCTAATAAAATAATTATCTTTAAGTATTGTTTTGATGAGTTTGGATTAATCATGTGTTTGGTTCGGTCCTTAAAAAATTCAAATAAATATCATTTTTTAGGACCGCAGGGGTAATGTTGGCACCATATAATAATAATAATAATAATAATAATAATAATAATAATTATAATTATATAACATAAATATACTTATAAGATAATATATAATACATATTATAAGATAATATATACTTATTAATAAATAAATAAATAAACACATATATGTAAAATAAAATAAAAAAATTAAATGGAATACATTATTTTATTATTATTATTATTATTATTTTCAAGACATGTGGCATCCTTTTATTCATTTGGAAGTCAAAAGAAATTATGGAGATGATGGAGAATATGAAGGACAAAGTGGATGAGTGAAAGGACATATGGTAAGACAAGAATGAAGATGGAAGAAATTGGTAGCTACTAAGTAGTTATTGCTGTATTTTTTCCTCTATAAATAGCCATTAATGGGCTACATTGTAAAGATCCAGAATTCAAATTAAAGATAATTGATTTCAATATTTCTTGTCATTTTCCTTATCTTAGGAGTAGTTTAACATAGATTTATATTTCGAAGCATTTATTTTCAGCATTAAGACAAGAATGAAGATGGAAGAAATTGGTAGCTACTAAGTAGTTATTGCTGTATTTTTTCCTCTATAAATAGCCATTAATGGCTACATTGTAAAGATCCAGAATTCAAATTAAAGATAATTGATTTCAATATTTCTTGTCATTTTCTTTATCTCAGGAGTAGTTTAACATAGATTTATATTTCGAAGCATTTATTTTCAGCATTTCCATTTCGAAGCATTTTATGCACTTTCTTTTCGAAGCATAGGAGTAGCGGTAAATAATTATTACTTTGATTGTTCACTCAATCGTCTTTTTCCGTCTCCTTCATTCTTCTTTTAATTTTTCTTTTCTCTATACTTGGTAATTTTGAAGTCATTTTCGTTGAGGCAAAAAAACCATCAAAGCAATCGCTTGATAATTGGCTTGAATTTAATCTGTAAGGATTTTTTAATCGTTGTTGGCACGCTCGTATTTATGATATTTTTCTTCGTAAGAAAAATAAGTCAAAATATTTAAATTAAATGACAAAAAGTATAATTTACGTATTATATTCAGGTAATTCAACCACTGAATTTTCGTTTTTACAATTATTATGGAAAATGGAAAACATGAAAAAACATTTAAGGAAAAGAAAAATACAAAAAGTGTTTGATATAACTTGAAAGCTGACATGGGTGGTAGTACTTGATGGCTCTTTGGGGTGTGAGGGACTGAAAGTGCATCAAACTTTACACTCACACTTCTCATTATTGTTTCTGATGAATCAATTACTCCGAGTAATAGCGAGCTACGTCAACAATTTAAATCCTAAATTCTAAATTTTAGTGTCATTTTGAAAATGAATAATGCTTGGGATCCCTTTTGGGGGTCACCCCCACACCCCCCTTTGCCACGTGGCAGGGGGTGATTGGAGGAGCAGGAAAAAAAAGAAAAAGAAAAAGAAAATGTAACCAATGAGAGAGAGAGGGGGTCAAAGGGGTGGGGAAAAAGCGGGATGAATCATTACTCTTTGAAAATATAGTAAAAAATTACGTTTTTTGACAAAATGTTTAAAAACGTAAGTGTCAAAATGTCAGAAAATTGATTTGGCAAGTGCTAAAAATGCAGGTGTAAAATTACAAATTAGGACTTATGAAAAAAAAATAAAAAAATAAATTTCTTATGTTGGGAAAGGATATTTTGGTCATTTTAATTTGATTTGACATTATAAATAAATATTAAATTAAAAAGTAAAACGTTAACTTTTTACCAACTTTCCAAATCACTTTCTAAAAAGTGAAAAAGCTTGGTAAAAAGTTAAAAGCTAACTTTTTATCAACTTTCCAAAACACCCCTTAAATGCAAGAGATGTTATAAGAAAATATTTTATTAGTCTGTAAATAGGAAGTTAGGTCGATATATTTGTATCCTCAACTGTAATCGTGAATCGTGATATTAATCCAATCATTTTAATGTAATTTCAGCAATGTTATGTTAGCTTTCATTTTCTGAACCTTCAATTGATTTTTTTTATTTTTATTTTTTCAGATTTAGCTAAACTCAATGTGCCCCGTTGTTCCAAAAAAAAAAAAAAAAATTGTGCCCCGGGTTGAGCACCTGCTCTGTTATGCATGGCTAGAGTTTCCTAATTTTTGAGAGCTTAAACTAATTATCAAAATGAACCCTTATCCTATAGGCCTTTTGAAAAATTGAGACCTTCGTCAATAAGACTTGCTTTAAATTTTCTTACGCTGTGTTTGATTAAGAAATTTGAGAAGAAATTTGAAAATGAAAAGAAAAAAAGAGTGTAAAATTAAGTGAAATATAGATATATTTTATTCATATTTTACATTTCACTTACCCTTTCCCTTTTCATTTTCAAATCTCTTCTCAAATTTCCAAACTAAATACAACGTTAGTGACCTAGTGTTTGTTGCATAACCAAGAGATTTTGTTGTGCAAATTCATTTAATTCTCTACATGTATACCGTGCATTTTTTTTATTGTTATGACATTTTATTTTATTTATTTATTTTTTTTTTGTGCAGAAACCTAAGGATGGTCCCTGTCTTTAATTGCTATTAACTATAAAAAAAATTTAAAAAAATCTTAAATTTTGTTTAGGTGAGCAGTACTAGTAGCAAAAAGCCTCTTTCCAAGATGGTCCCCAGATATTGTAGGTGACTGAGAAATGAATTTTGGTGTCGGTAGAGATAGATAGATATGTGATAGAAATTGTTTTTTTTTTTTTTTGCTCTGAAAATGGTGGGTCGCCCTAGCCCTCTTTGGTACAGTAATTGAGTTGTTTGTAATTTTCTCTCTTTTAATTTATTTTGAGAGAATGTGTCATACTATTTGATGCGTTTTTTACTTATTACTTATAAAGTATAAATAAGTTTAAATATCATATACCTTGAAAATTTGTGTTTTTAAATTTTTGAATTTTATATTGTCAACTTTTAATTTTAAAAAATTGTACCAAACATGTCACATGTACTCTAGCATCTATCATGCTGGTTTGCCTGTCCCACCTTGACTAGATTGTATGTTCTTTTGTTAAATATGACACTCGAATTTGAATTTTATCACTGTTGCTCCCTTTTACTATTCATCTCCCCAAAAAATAAAAAAAATCAAAAATCAGAAAGTTAATTTGAATACCTCTTTCTTTGAGTTCCTATATACGTTAGACACATGGGCCTTGTTTGGTGAAGGTTATTTTTTGTTTTTTATTTTTTGTTCTTTGTGTGGACAGCTGCATTAGGTCGTATTCTGACGATTGATAATTTGAGTCGGCGTGGACATTTTTTGGTCAATTGGTGTTGCATGTGTTGTGGAGCTGCGGAGTCTGTGGATCCTTTGCTTATTTGCTGTCCGGTTGCTTCACGCCTTTGGATGTCTATAGTAGCTTTCTTCGGTTTGGATTGGGTTCAGCCAAGGACTGTCAGGGCTGTGTTACAAAGCTGGATTGGGGGGAGGGTTGGGAAGAGAAGGCGGAAAGCTTGGAACTTGGCTGGCCGTTGTCTTATGTGGCTACTGTGGTTGGAACATAATCGACGGGTATTTTTGAGGGAGATGCGTTTGGCGGTTTGGTTGGAGAGGCGTTTTCTCCTCGTGGTGCATAGTTGGTTAACGCTGACTGTGGACCCAGTTGTTTTGTCTTTTGTTGAATTTGTAGAGAACTTGTCTTCATAGTTCTTTTGCTTGCTTTTATTCATGTTTTGTGTAGTTCCGGTTTAGGTTGCTTTTTGTTTGTTAGTCTAGCTTTTGTATTCTTTGCATCGCCTTGATGCCTTTTAATAAAATTGGTTTATTTATCAAAAAAAAATTTACGAAAAGACAAAATAAGTTAAAATAGTTAATAAGATAAAATGTCATATCAAACATATTTATTTTATTTTTTCTTTCACAAACATTACATATAATTATAAAAAAATTCAATTATATTTTAAAACCTAAATATTTTAACGTATTAAAATAATTAACAATTAAAATAGTCAGGTTTCTCAACGAGGCCATGATGTCTGAGGTTTACAATGTGTGGGTTGTTTTTTGTACCACTACATTTCAAATAAGAAAAAAAACAAAAAAATCATTATCCTCAAAACTCTTCTTCCTAGAAAATGTCAATATGCCTCCACACCCAAAACAATAAAAAGCCCAAATACGGTTATGAGTAAGGATGGTAATTAAAACCCAATTTGACGGGACCTGGGCCCGGGCCCCAACCCCCCCCCCCCCCTACAATAATTTCTTTTTTGAATATATTCTCGACGGATAAGGAATAGTATTTAAAAATAAATTTTCGATAATTTTTAGGTCGAAGAAGGTGATAGATTTCCCGTCTCGGCCCTAGCCCATCCCCATCCTTGTTCCCGTTCTCGTTCCCGTTTCCGTCCCGAACTGAAATTATTATTATACCCCTCTATATATGTGTCTTTCTCTAGGGACATATTTAAAATTATCAGATTTTTGGAGAAACAATGTTGTTTTATTGTTGCAATATTTATGTTATATGTTTTATTTGAACAACTATTGTTCCATGTTGTAATAGACTAATGGTAATATTTTTTTTTTTTTGGTTGGACATTTGAGAATCGAGGTATTATGTTGCATGGATTATTTTGAGGGGATGGACCCATGGAATATCTTTGAGAGGTACCCATTGATTTTAGAAGTTAACTCAACTAATAATGTTGGTTGTGCATGCTACTTTACAAAATTCACCAGTAGTGTTTTTTTTTTTTTAAGCAAAAAACAGGTGTTGTTTGGAATTTATTAATTAATTTATTTATTTTTGGTGTGAGTGTTGTTTTGTATCTTGTTTGTCACATTGTTGTTATTTGGATGTTTATATTTAGACATTGTTGGATTATACTTTTATATATATTATTTTTATTTGCCTCAAAAAAAAAAAAAAAAAGAGTAAAATGGGATATGCAAAATTAAAAAAAAAAAAAAAGTTGGGGATTTTTCGGGATTGGAGAAACTCGATCCCCGTTAGGGGGCGGGGGCTGGGTGATGGGTTCCTCGCCAGGGATCAGGAGCAGGGGCGGGGACAGAAAATTTTGTACCTTCAAGAATCGAGGACGGAGAGTTTAATCCCCGGCTCATCCCGACCCGTTGCCATTCCTAGTTATAGGCACTAGAGAAGTTTTCAGCTGCTACCATTTTTGCATTACTTTTTTCATACCATGTCATATTTTAAGAATTTTCTATGTCAGGATGTTTTATTTTTGTTATCAAATTTGACCATGGTTTAAATTGTGAAAAGCAAAATAGTTCTTTGTTATTGTCATGTCGAACTATTTTAATTATTATTATTATTTATCTTCTTTCCTAATCTACTCATCACCTTTTCATTACACGATAAATTTCTTCAATTTTAATCATATACTGAAAAAATTCTTTAAAACAAAAAGATAATAGAGATTTAGACGAAGTATTGACATACCACAAATCTTACTAGCATTGGTGTGAACGAGATTTGCAGTATTGTCACGTGTGACTGTGAATAATTTAGAATAAAACCCCAAAATGAGGAAAAATGAAGAGCTATAAAGCTGTATTTGGTTAACGAATTTAAAAAGGAATTGAGAAAGGAAAAAAAGGAAAGAAAAAAAGTGTATGAAATATAATTATATTTTATTCATATTTTACTCATTTTTTTTTTTTCTTTTCAAATCTCTATCCAAATCCACAAATCAAACACGACATAAAGGAGGCATCTTCGGTAAGATCCCATGAATGCTGCACTCATATGGTATCTGAATTAGGACCAAGCTAGGAGAGACTGATGAGTGAGGAGGCTCAAGCACAGCTCATCTCAGTTGCTGCTGCTGATGATGAATACATTTATAGTCTTAGTCTTTGGTCAAACCACATGATTACGACCTTACTTGGACGAACATCTAAAAAGAAGTTAGCAGAGCCCAGAAAGAACAGCCTGTGAGTTTGGATAATGCTGTGCTATATGGTCTGACGCTGAGCACAATCAATCTCATAACAACACAACACAGCTAATACTACACTAGCTTGTGAGGCCATGGCAGTCCACAGAGTCCAGAGAGTGGTGCCAAACATGTGAAACTTTGAGTAAATTCGTACACAATTCTAACTTTGGTTTTTAGTAGTGGTCGTTGAGTCATTGCTTCAGATTAAACTGAGTTTTTGGGGGTGAGGGAGGGATCCTCAATCCCAAACGGATAGCTTACTAATACAGAAATCGTTTACAGAATTAGACACAAACTACATGGATAGACGGATAAATTTTTCAATAGTAAACCCTATTAACAAATCTTATAAAATTTTATGCATTAATTTGTATCCTGTGTTTGAATTTTGTATTTGCAGTAGGACTTATTCCAAATTTCTGTATCATTAGTTGTGTTAATCATGGTTTAAAAATGGCAAGATATGCATCATATTGGCCGTACTAGTCTTTTGGTCTTTTGATATCGATACATCCTATATATTCTTATAGGTTTGCAATACATAGTATTTTATAGATGATCTACGACCCGTTTCACAGTCAATATGGCTGGTTTGATACCTATTAGGCTCTTGATGATTTTAATATTTTCAAAACTGCATGATACCCTTTTTTCTCTTGGTTTTGCTATTTAAAATATATACATATAAGGTCCTATGACCAGGAGTGAATTAAAATAGAAAAATAAAGAGATTTGAGCACAGAAAGTCGCATGCTGAGTTTTTGGAACTTTGCATATCAGCTTTAACTTGGGGACCCTGTTTTTTCAAAAGATGAGGACCACCGAACCAAATTTTGGGTTATGATGAAGAAGGATGGATTTTTTTAACCATTAGTTTCTCACACACAGACACAGAGCAGTTGCAGAGTTTAACATGAGGCAGAGAGATTCAGAAAGACTGGTCATCCTTGAAAGTGATATCTTGGATGAAACTACAAGAGATGAACACAGATGATCACTCCCCACCCCCCTTGCTATGTGGTGTTTGATGCTGATTAAATAAGTTGTTTATAGCTCATTTTAATTTGAGTATTTGTATCATATTATTTGGTGAAATTTTTGTTTATAACTTATTAAGCAATTGAATAAGCTAAAAAAATCTATTTATCTGAAAACTAAGAGTGGATATTTTTTACTTTTGTCTTTTTTTATCATAACTTTTTAGCTTAAAATAAGTTACATCGAACGAGCCCTATGTAAGCTCTGATTGTTAGTTCATATTGCCAAAAAAAAAGGGGTTATTCCCATTTAATTTTTGTTTTGTATCCAATTTGTTTTTTAAGTGTAACAAGTGGTTACCCAAAACTAATTGGGTATGTAAAAGTGATACAATATTAGAATTATTGAAAGCATCTAACCTAAAATTAATTAGTAATGAGTGGAAAGTGTTTAAATTATATAATTTGAATTTCAGTGGTTTGGAGAAGCGATGCGAATATCAAGCCTCTAACATATTCAAAATTTGATAACCAATAGACGATCGATAATCTTATAGCTTTTTGTAAAAATAACAAAAGAAATATTATTTAAACTAAAGTAAATTAGCTTTATATTTTTATTTATTTATTTTTTACTTTTAATGTGCAGTAGTAATAAAATATGATTTTAATTCATTCAGACAAAAAAAAAAAAAAAAAAACATACAACCATAAGGTGTACGTGCGTGATGAGATGGCTAAAACACTAGCCTTCATATGTTGTATTAACAAGGTGGACACATAAGAGCCATGCAACCAAATGTACTATATAAGTTAACATAACACAATTGATTCAAGTACATATTATGAATGTGAAAGTAAATGTGCTTAATCGGCATTTTGGGGTCACAATAAGAATTGAGAAAAGAAAATTCCATGCGAGTCACACTCAAAAACTCCAAAAATTAGGCATCGCTTGACGACATTACTTTTTAACCTAAAAGTCAAAAAGTTATAAAAAAATCATAAAACCAACAACCTATACCAAAAAATTCAAGATTTTATTTTCTTTTTATTTTTTGTACATCTTTTCGTAAAAAATCAAAAAGTCATCCCCAAATACTAGTTTTTTTTACATCATATTTTAACAAAAAAAACTAAAAAATTACTAAAAAATTTGTTCCCAATTGATGTGGCATCCCACATTGCATGAAAAACAACCCTAAAAAAATCCCCCAATATGGATGGTCTACAACCATCAAGACATTGATTTAATGCAAATCCATACGACGATGCTCAAAATTGAATCAAAGATGCCCCACCAGACAATATATATATATATATATGTGTATAAATGTTTAGAAAATAAAATATGTAATTTAAATTTAAATTTATAAAATTCCACCAAAATGCATCGCCTACAATCATCAAGGCATGGATTTCATGAAAATTCTTAACACAATGCTAAAATTGAACCAATCCGACGCCCAAAAAATAGAGATACAACTGACTAAAAAAAGGTATTTCAAAAATGTTCAAAAAAATAAAATATGGGGTGAATTACACTTTTAACCTCCAATTTTATTTTGGTTCTTGGTGTTTCAAATCGAACAATTTACTCGTTACACTTTAACTCCAATTTCATTTTCTGGGTAATTTACGAAATGATTTTTTTAATACAAAACTATATTTTTTTATTTTTGAAAAATGAAAAACAAAAACCAAAACAAAAATAAAAATAAAAATAAAAATACGCCCTTGAAATTTGATACTGAAAGAAAGAAAGATAGCATGGGCAGGCACATGTTATGCTGAGGGACACATTTGATATGATGTGTGTGTGTGCGCGCGCGCGCAAATGAAATGATATTAGTGGGAGAATAGAGACATGGATGTAATGCTCCATGCGTTGAAGGCATGGAATGAGCTAGCTGTGTGGGGGCCTGTGTGGCTGTTTATTACTAGAGTTTCTATGAGTTGTTTTCCAACTCAAACTACTTGAGAAGTTTGCTGATTGATTTTCCCATTGAATGGTATGTGTTTGTTTGATGAGAAAATTAACCTTGCCAGTACTCTCTCTCTCTCATTCATTGTTGAGTACTTGAGAAACATGGAGTTGATGGTTTTTTTGTTGCCTTCTATCCGACCATCGACCCATCTTCCTATTCATGGCACATCATATGGGTGCCTCAAATATTTATTTTTTAAAATGTTAGCCTTTTTGCTGAAAGTGATGCACTACTTAACTAAAATTTGAGTAAATTGCAAGTATGATAGCGATGGACTATAGTGCATATCTTGATTACTGCAAAATATTAACTTCTTGATTAGAATCTAACTATTTCAAATAATAGTGAAATTACAATGTTCATATTGAATTAACAAACTATTTATAATTAAGTGAAATATTTATTTATGAGTCTTTATGTTTTCTACCAATGTTTTCTACTTCTCCACATTGTCGTCATCTCCGTCCATTACTGTCACCACTACCATCACCTCTTTCCCCACTACGTTGTCCCTCTCTCCTTCCCAATACTCCCTACACTCCTATAAACTTCTACTGTAATTGGCACAAATGACTCTTTCTCTCTCCAACATACACATACCACATATTTAGTGTTTGTTATAAGTATTCTTTCATATTTTATTCATAATCTTTTCATTTTGTCTTTTAATGTGCATATTAATTTAGTTTTAGTTTTAATTTCTTTTTCCTTTTCAAGATTGAGCTTGAGTATAATCAATCTAACTCAAGTCGAACTCAAAAATCTTAAAAACTTCATGAGTCAAACTCAAACTCAATTCTTTAAATTCAACTTTAACCCGGTTTAAACTTTGAACTCAAAAGATCACATATTAATCTCTCCATCCCCCTATTTAAATGTAGACTAAAATATTGTTGTACCTCAAACATTGAACAATACATGTAGATCCCAGTTGTAAGGCAAATACAATCACTACCCACATGAGTCTTGCCGCCAATTGTTCCCAATCTTAAAAAGCTTTTACACACACACATAGCAAAATTAATCACCTGCTAATTAACAAAATTAAATACCCGCAAATGCATGTAAAATTAGATATATTCTTGAATTTTTAAGCATAAATAGATATGTAAGAATCAGGGATGAAATTAGAATTTCATTATCAGAGAGGTCAAAGATAAATAAATTTTTCTAATCATATATACAAACACACATGTATATATAATAGTATGATATATAAATTATATATAAACATGAAAAAATTCAAATAACATAAAAGTAATCTCTATTAGAATAAAGAATTTTTTTGATATAAAATAAAAAAATAACGTAAGATGGTAAAAAAATAATATATATATATATATATATATTCTTTTATACTGATTGATTATTTTATTTAAAATAATATATATATATTTTAAAAATACTATAATAAACAGATTTTTTTTACAAAAACAAAAGAACCAGAATCCCTTATAATATTCTCATAGTTTCATCCCAGATAATAACACCATAAAAGCTGGTGTACTTGCTATGCGGCATAAGTTACCCTATTTAAATAGATCAACAATGATTCATAATACTAAAAATAAGATCACTAATAGTATTAATATATTAAAAATGTCAACAAAAAAAAAGGCATAGACAATAGACGGGACTCACTACTATATCATTAATGGTGCTATTAGAGCGGTCATAACTATTTTCCTTAAACAGATACCATAATGCATATATAGAAAGGAAAATGAGTGGAAATACTAATTAATGCCACCATTAATAATGTGACAGTGAGTCTCACCCACTGTCACAATATCACCATGTCTATTTTTTTTTTATAAAAAAAAATAAATATCACATCATTAATAACTGTTTTAAAACATCACTTTTAATGAGCACTATCATTGTTGATATAGAAAACAATGTTCTATTGTAATACTTCTGTAAAGTGTTCTTACAACTAAGCCTAAGACCTAACATCTATGCTACTGCAAAAGTAGCCCAGCTTAGGTTATCCTATGTTTCTTGTTTGTCTGGTTTTTTTTTTTTTTTTCCTTTTTTTTTTTTTTTTTGGTTTTTTTTTTTTTTTTTTTTTTTTTTTTTTTTTAATATGTATTTGAAAAATTCTATAATACATATTTCTTTTCATATTTAATTATCAAAAATGATTTTTTCCAGATTTTGGCCCCCCCGAACAGCTCGAAACAGATAGAAGAGAAAGAGAAAGAGAGAAGGAGGAGGGGAAGAGGGAATGGAGAGAGAGCGAGGGTCCCTCTACTTCTGCCTATTAATCGCAACCTCCGCCGATCGATCGCAGATTGCCTGGCCGATCGTCGCAACTCGTCGCAACTCATCGGCCGATCGTCGCAGCTCGTCGCAGCCCCGCCTCCGCCGTCGCCGCCCCACCTCCGCCGTCGCCTCCACCTCTGCCTCTTTCTTCTTCTGCTCTTCTTCTTCTTCCTTCTTCTTTCTTCTTCTTCTTTTCTGATTGGAAAAAAAAAAAATCAAAACGACGAAACGACGTTGTTTTGAATTCGGGGATTCGAGAAAGCTCTTTTTCGAGCTACGTAGCACAACTCTTTGATTTTTAAATAAGCGATGTGTAGTATTGATTGATTGTGGTTGTGAAAAAAAAAAAATCAAAACGACGAAACGACGTTGTTTTGAATTCGGGGATTCGGGAAAGCTCTTTTTCGAACTACGTAGCACAACTCTTTGATTTTTAAATAAGCGATGTGTAGTATTGATTGATTGTGGTTGTGAGACCTTAAGGTTTTCTTTTTTTTTGTTCAATTTTTTATAACTCACCCTGATTTTGGTTATTATTTGAAGAAAAAATTACAATTTAGTAAAATTTCAAAAAGAATAAATAAATTCATGAAAAAAATTTAAAAATTTAATTATTAATATTTATAAAATTTATTATTAATTTGTAATTGTCTTTTAAAAATATTTAATATTTTCCTTTATTTTGATACCAAAACCATTAAAAAAAATAATTTACATATAATACATTTAAAAATAAGATGTGTATTATAAAACATTTTTTCTTTATTCTCTTTCTTTGTCCTCTTCATCATTTTGTTTCTCCACTCTGGTTCGAATTTGACTCTTTCTTTTTTTTAACGCCAATTTATCAATTTATTGAAATTTAAAAGGCAAAATCAATTTGGTAAGACTATAATATAAAAATAAAATAAAATGAGAGCTAGAGAGAGAGAAGATGTGGTGACATCACATCCAAAACCCCTTATGTGAAGGCGCCTTTCTCTCCCATTGGGCTATAACACATGATATGCATGTGGAACCCCACCACCATCATCACTCTCAAGCTTCACTACTAAAATATCTACTATAAAACAATAGGAAAATGTCTCGTAGCTCAAATTTTGTGGCTCAAAAGTGGCTCAAATGGCCAAAACGACGTCGTTTTGGCCATTTTTATGTTGTCTCTCCCATTGGGCTATAACACATGATATGCATGTGGAACCCCACCACCATCATCACTCTCAAGCTTCACTACTAAAATATCTACTATAAAATAATATCTCCTAGCCTTGTACAAAACAAACATTATTATTAAGGTAAATTAACTAACATTCCTAAGGTTTTTATTTAATAAATTTTATTTTTTACATTTAAAAAATTATATCTATCTCCAATCATATTAAAATAACACATTTGTCACTTAACTTTTACATATATAAAATAATAAAATAATATTGATATTTTATTTATATTATTTTAAGATAAATAACAATTATATTTTTTGGTTTAATTAATGCAAAAAATTAAATTTTTTTTATTTTTTTGATGTTGTAAATATAAATTGTGTTTATGGTATGTTTTGTTTTAAAGTAAAAAGTCACCATTAAATTATATTATTTTGTTTAATAGTTTTATATAAATTTTATATTTGTATATCATCACTTAATAAAAATATGTTTAGGTATAATTTAATGATGGAAAGTTATAAAATGTAATCATGATGATAGGAAGAAGAAATCGTAGAAAAAAGGACAAAATGATCATTTAGAAAATTTTAAAACATGACATCAGTAGTCTAGAGAATAATTTGTAATGAGATTATAAATTTCAAAAAATGGAATGTAATTTTTCAAAAATGAAGAAATCTGTATTAAATAAAAATCTTAAAAACATCAGTGTAATTTATTATTATTATTATTATTATTATTATTATTATACCAAAATTGATAAAAATGTAATATTACCTTTAAGTTAATATAATTGAAGTACCCCCCTATCTTGAGATAATTCAACTTTGTTCCAACCCTTTTCCTTAATGGATCTTGCAATTTTCATTTGATATTTACAAGTAATACACATGCAAGTGAAGGAATTGAAGAAATTGTTATTGCAATACCAAAATTAGTTTCACAATACAATAAAGTTTGAAAATGTGGCAAATGACAAAATGGGTGTTTTAAAAATGTGACAAAAGTGAGGACTTTGCTTAAATGATCATCCTCATCAACTAGGTGTACTAGGGTCATTATTGAGTTCTCTTACTTACCACCTTAGTGGGAGTTACTTATTCACTCAAAAAAATAAATAAAAATTAAAAAACACCTTAATGAGAGTTTAAAATATTATTTTAGCGGCGTTATTATGGATAATATACATTATTTGTGGGTGCAATTACAGCTATAAATGATAATGACATGGTTTGTTGGTACTCTATGTCGTAAATTGTCAAAATATTAGAGATGACTCAAACCATTAGATTATTTAATTTGTCATTTAAATTTTATTAAAAAATTATAAAATATTTCTTCTTATCGGAGGTCTTGTAAAAAAATTCTCATTTTGATTTTAGGTCTAAGATCTGAAAAAATTTGAACTGCTACTATAAAATGAGCATATAACTCTCTTATATCTGTTACGTGTTTCACATTTATTCTCAAGTTGAGTGAAATTTTTAATGGTATATTTCAATTCACAAACTACAAATGAATTATGTGGTCATTTCCAAATGTTAGAGGATAAATTAAACAAGCTCCAAAACACATAGAGATAAAGTGAAATTTGTCCTACACTATTTCTTCAATAAAATTGAAAACAACGAAGTTGCAATTTTTAATCAATCAAATAAAGAGAAGAGACAAAATGATTTTTTCTTGAGAAACAAAAAAAATCTTTGTAAGGAATTAAGAATTCTATGCTTTAAAAGAAATCTGTTTTTTTTTTTTCAAATTTTTGTTATATATAAAATTTATACAAAAAAATCTAAAAAATAATTTATAAACATAAAATATCATTATGGGTGTTTTATTTTAAAGTGAAAAATCCATATTATACAAAAATTATATATAAATTTTTTTATATCATTACTAAAAAAAAAATGATATCATGATATTTATTATGTCAATATAGCTATACTAACCATATTTTTACATGATATGTAATACGTGACATACACAATAACTGTTGTAATGATATTTATACAAATTTCATTCATATTCATATTGAGACCTTCAAGCAACTAAAATTAGAGGACAAAGACTTGGCGCCTGCAACATCTCCCCTCATCGGTTTCAACTCAATGCCAGAATGGCCAATTGGCAAGATAAAGACCCCCAGCAATGGAACTCCCGGAGGGATACACGGGAGAGACGGGGCTCCAGTCTTCGTCGCTCCCAAAGTCCTGAAAGGCAGAGGCGGAGGGTGGATCCTCAGGTTCTAGAAGATCGGGTAAGGGAGCAAGACGAGTTAATAAGGAGGATGGTGACAGACATGGAGATAATGATGCGCCACATAAAGAAAAAAGGGAAGGCGACGAAAGAGGGGCGCAAAGCAACACGCACTCTTACCACTCGAAAGATCGTGACAAACAAGTCACACCATCACAAGTAGAAAGTAGGAGCCTTAGAACAGGCGACACTCAATCAAGGACTTCCAGGACTCGTTACTCCAGGTCTGAGAGAATGAGGACTGAGAGGTCATACACGAAAGGAATCAGCTATCAGCCCTTGCGCACGCACCAAACAACATCAAGGCACAGGAAGTTGCCTAGGTCAACAGACTTGCGAACAGTGCTAGAGGAGAGGGCCCGATGGAAGGAGGACACCAGGGCTTGCGACCCGCACAGAGTCTCAACCTTACAGCGATTGGCCCCTCGGACGCATGGGAGTGTCGAGGTAGGGATGCCAATGTCGCACCTTGCTTACAAACCAGTAGATAAAGTGTTAGCAAGGTTACAGAGCTCGCCATTCATTCTGGCAATTGAGAACGCACCACTACCCTCAGGCTTCCACCAGCCCAAATTCA
>NW_021025523.1:2345602-2364637 GCF_004153795.1 Camellia sinensis
CTTGTACAAAATAGTATCGATTCTCACACTTCCTACACGGACAACTGATCATCGAACCTTCAACCCTATTGGTGTAGGCAAACACAAGGAATTCATCAATCCCATTAATGTATTCGCTCGACATCCTATTTGGCAAATCAATCCAACTCTTATCCATCATCTGTACACATTCACAAAAATATCTCATCAAAGTAACTCTAAATATAATACGTACGTATTACACCCTCATCTCTCAAAACAAGTAGTACACTTCCATTCCATAGAAATGAATATAGCTATCCATTCCAAAGCTCCAAAAGAAAAGTAAATTGAGTAAAAGGATAAGGAGGAAAGGGGACTTTACTGAAGAGAGTGGGAAAGGAATGAGAATAAAGCAAGAGAATCCTTTCAAAAGAGGCAAAACAAGACACAAAAATAATAAAATAAAGAGTAAGCACTGGATGTGCATGCATGAGAGAGAGGGACTTAATAAAAAAAAAAAAAGAATCCGCCTGAATGACCTCAACTGTGCAGTCATGAATAAAGGTGAGGCAGAAACCTCCCCACAAAAAAACACAAAATAAGCTATACTTAGCACAAAAATACAATTAAATTTATAAAATAATTTTAAGAACATAAACATGTATTTTGTACATGTCTACATACACACAGAGAGAGAGGGAGAGAGATTATGAAAAAAAAAGGTCTAATATATAGCAAACCACTTCAACAGAGAAGAACCCCCTCCACTAGAAAATAAAATAAATAAAGGACTAGAAGACAAGTAGAAAAGGAGCTACAGCCTAGATAAAGCAAAGTGATGGAAATTTTTTGACAAATGAATAAATAGTTGAGATAAAAATTTCCTGAGTTTAATAGTCAGAAAAAGATCTTCTCCAGACCAAGAGAAAGTGATCATTCTATTTGTCTTTGTTTCAAGGTGTATGTCTAATATTGAGGACAAACTGCCGCAGTTTGCTAGATGAATAGGCTAGACATGCTACTATGCTTTATGGGATCTTGGATATTCTTAAGTCCAGAGATCAGCTAATTAAAAGGAAAATTTAAATATTTCGTAAAAAATTCTAGCTATACATATTACATAGGAGACAATATTGTTTCAAAATTCTAGCTATACATATTACACATGCAAATGAACTTAAAAAAGTACGATGGAAGTATATGTATCTTGTAGCTAACCTAAAAACCAATGGGCAGTAATCTGATGATGAAAAGCTGATGATCTGAAATCAAGGGATGTAGCTGGGGCTGGTCTTCCAACAGAATGTCCGCACAAATGCACCAGAAATGAGTTACATTGGAACACAAAAGATCTGAAATCAAGGGATGTAGCTGAGTTACATTGATGGTCTTCCAAAAGATTTAACTTCATTACAGTCATTGATTGGCAACATTGGAACACAAGAGAGTGAATTTAAACCATTATTTGTCTTAGCATAAAGAACATTATTTGTGTGATAAAAAATCAATTGACAGGAAAGGTACAACTTCTGTCTTAGAAGGAAAAATTCAAAACCATTCTCGATACCAGGGTCACCAATTCTGGCAAAATATTTCAACCATAATTAACTTCATAATCAAACAAAAATGTTCACGCACAGTAATATAAAACACAGGTAATCAAAAAAAATGAGAATGATGATATGATATAAAAATGTTCACGCACAGTAATGTTCACGTACAGTGAACTTCATCTTCTATTTTGAGAATGATGATATGATATAAAACACAGGTAATCAAAAAAAATGAGTTCAACCTCTATTTTCAGAATGTGAACCGATACCTGAACGAAGTGAAGTTAAACGAAGTTGAAGTTGAAGTCGAAGTTGAAGTTGAAGTTGAAGTTGAATTTGAGTCCTCAGAGAAGAGTCAGCAGAAGCACCATTGTTGCGATTTTCGAAGCTTCCAAGAACTGCGGTTTTGAGCATGCAGAGAGAGGATGGCTGAAAGCCGAAGCCGAAGAACTTCGCCGGAGAAGAAGAACTTCGCCGGAGAAGAAGCTCTGAAAGCTGGGTTGAAGATGGCTGGCGACGGCTGATAGGCGAAGTCGAAGATTTAGGGATTTTGATCCAAATGATTCAAAGATTTTAAAAAGTTTTCTAATCTGATATTTGCTGGAAGTTGAAGTCGAAGTTTGAGGGACTTCATAGATTTAGGGATTTCGAAGAATTAGGGATTTCTATCGAAATCATCGAGCGCCAAAATTAGGGAGAGCGGGGCAAAAGTTTTGTCATTATTTTTTTTGCGATGGCACATTTTAAGCCGTCGCAAATGGTAATTACGTATTGCTAATCCGGCTCGTTTTTTATATTTTTTTGCGACGGACATTTTTGCCGTCTCAAATGACTAACTATTTGCGACAGAAACATTCTGCCGTCTCCAAAATAATGTTTTTTTGCGACGGTAGGTAATGCCGTCGCTAATAATCCCATATAATGACACTCCCCGTACAGTTTATTGTCGACGGTAAAACTGCCGTTGCTAAATACCTTTTTTAGCGACGGGTTAATCTGTCGTCGCAAAAAGGTCATCTTTTGCGACGGGAAACAAGCCTTCGCGAAAGCTTCCATCTTTTCTGCCTACTTTTCTTGTAGTGTATAATGAAAATGGGTTAAGTTTTACATAAATTGAACCTTAAGAAAGAATAGTGTAATTATATAAAACTTATGGTGTTTACTTTATTTTTTTTTTAAAAAATCTCAATAGAGATTGGTGTAATTTATCTTTAATTAATTGAGTTGCACCTTTGCATCTGTCGAACTACCTTACACAAATTAACATTTTTTGTATTTTTTATTTTTAAAATTTTTCACTTGACTAGATATTCTAATTTTGTTTTCCATTTTTGCGTATGTGTTGTTAGATTTTTTTATATAATTAATTATCTAATTTAATATTTATAAATATTTTCTTGTGGATCAAATTAAAAAAAAAATGACACTAATTTTTGGACAATTTTTTAGGGATAGGTAATTAACCCATATTAGTAGCTTCCAATGTGGTAAAGTTAGTAATAATCACGTAGTTGAACAAATGGTTAATATTGGTGGTAGAACCGTCTAATTTCCTCAACAGTAAAGTGTTGGACAAGAAAATTGTTCATGAAAGTAATGTAACGGTCCATCGACAACCTAACCAAACTTCAAGCGAATTGTCTAGCAATTTAATGATGATATATTTTTAAAATTATATTAGATATTTTTTTTAAAAGATAAATGTGTTTATAATTATTTAATTAATTTATTCAAAAAGTATTAAAATAAATTATTCGAATTATAAAAAAGATCCCATGATGGTTACAAAGATCCAACAACACTATTTGATTAGGATAGAGAGACCTACTCCCTAGTTTTTATATTTGCATAGCAACATTGTTCTCCATATTTTCATTTTATCAAAATGGAAAGAAATTAAATAATAAGTTGTGAAATCATACACATATTCAAACTTACACTCTTAACCTTGGATATAATTTGTTTGGGTTTAAGAGGTTTGTTTTACCAATCATACGAGAGATTATATGATCCTCACAATGAAGACCTTTGAGATTTAACCCCTTATCTCTTAAATGAACTTGTTTGGTGTAAATTATTGTATGATGAAAATTAACAATAAAAAACAAAAGTTAAAAACATCTCATATAATTTTTAGATAATCAATTTTTATCAATTTATTTAAGTTATATATACTTGATAAATTACAAATAAAAACTAAATCAAACACTCCCGAAATAAAATAAAAGGTAAACTTGACTTTACGTTTTCTATTTTAGGCCATGAGCAGATTACCCCTTATCATTTAAAAATAATCACATAATCTCATGTCGTTTATGGATTAAAATACACACTAAATTCTATTAATAAAAAATATAAATTGATCTTTATACTCTCATCGTAATCTTCTTCTCATTTTTGAATATATATATATATATATGCACACTTATTTTCTTTCTTCTTCCTCTCATGGCTGCAAAACCCCACCCACCGCTCACACGCACCCTAACAACCACCACCTGCAACCATCATACCCTACCCCACTCAAGCGACCACCGCTTCGCAACCTCCCCAAATCAACTTATTATGGTCAACTGCTCCGATTGCCATGGCAGCCATTGCTGGGCTCATCCAAATCAAAATTCAACTTTTAAGTGAAATCATAACAAATTCAAAATCAAAATCAAAATTTTAATTGAAATGAAGAAGAAGACTTGCATAATTGAGTTGCAGATCTCTACCATCCTTATCTTCTTTCGTTTTTGCATAATTCACCTACATAATTTTTTGTACATAGTTGTAGAGTTCTATTTATTTTTTTCTTCTAACGTGTAGGAAGATGATTGTGACCTTGAGGATTGATAAAACCAGTTAGTGAAAAATCAGTAGATACCATCATGTCAAGCCAATTTCGATGGACCTAACTACGATTGGTTAGAAATTGATAAGGACCATAACTGAGTTGGTTGTCCAATTATGTACAAAGAATTCTTCTATTTTATCAATTATATATATCTATATCATATACAATAGATCAAAAATTTATATACAAACCTTAATTCAAAATGCTTTGCAGCTATATATAATTTGTAAATGTATATATATTATCCAATCTGATACCAATGGACCCGCAAGAGGGTTCGGCCCACGACTCAGGACCCAATCTACGGATTAGATATTAAAGCCCAGTAACCTTGAGAAACCAATGATGGATTAGGACCAATAGCATTCAAACACCTGTAGGATAGGGAATTAGCCATGTAGGCAGACAAAGATCCTGCAAAGTTATTGTACCCACACATCAGCCATTAATGAGGCTCTCGTAGCATTACATGTGACAACCCCTTCACATCGGAGGATACAGACTCACCATAAACGATGCGAGCTAGAATATAGACTTTTGACTAACAAGACAATGTGGAATGGATAAGGAAATGATGAGCAAAGGATATAAGGAAGCTTCCGAGATGCATTAAAGGTTAAGTTCTTCATCTCCCTCTTCTTTCTCTATACAATCAATTTACGCTATCCTAACTCGATCATTGGAGTGTTTGTCGGGGGATTACCTCTCCCTTTGAACTTTTTTGCAGGCACGTTCCATGGACCTAGCAAAGCCGATAGAAGTGTGGATCAGTCCAACCCATCCTCCGTTGGAACTATTGCATTATCAGTTGGTGCCATCTGTGAAAAACTCCAACTCTGGTGGACAGTTGTGTTCATTGTCACCGGAGAGAACCCTGTCCTCACCCATCTCCTACGTTAGGGTAGATGGGAACAAATAGGTCCATGGATTCCCAACACAATGCTGGTAACCCTGAAGGTGAGTCCTCTAACTCGAATAACCCACCTCCGTATTTCGCAGAACTTACCAACAGCATCAATCGTCTAACCGAACAAAACCAAGCCTTGATCAACACTTTACTCCAGCGCGATTTACTTATTCCTTCTCCACCACCACAAATAGTTCCCCTTACCCTGAACAAACCCACAATCACCACCCACTCCCACCACAGGTGCCCCACAGAATATTTTCACCCTTCGTTCTACGCCCTCAACCGTTGAATCTTGATGGTCCGCACCCTCCTCTTTCCGGCTTGCAGCTTCGACAAGAGACGCCACTGACTTTCCATAACCACCTCCCACCGCACCATGCCGCCACTCATAAAGGCGAGGCTAACAGTGTTCAACCCCCGATTCCTGCTTGCGAGGACAATGCCCCTATCTAGGACGAGGAGGGGAGGTCCATGAAGCTGCAGCTGCAACGGGTCATACAGAACATACAACACAAAACTTCCTCTACCGTCAAATCTCCTTTTACTACTTCCATCAGAGATAAAGCTCTCCTTCCCAAGTTCAAAATGCCATCGATCAACACCTTCGATGGTACCACCGATCCGGTTGACCACGTGGAAGCATATTAGACACTCATGATTATCCATGTCTTTCCCGATAAAATCATATGTCGTGCCTTCCCTGTCACATTGAATGGGTCGGCGCACCTATGGTTCAGCTAGCTTTCCCCAGACTCTATCACCTCTTTTTGCTAACTCAGTGAATCCTTCTTGAGCCATTTCATTGGTGCTTAGTGATAGCGACATCCAGCGACCCAATTGCTAAACATTCGGCAGACGGAATGGGAGTCACTGCGCAGCTTTGTCACCCGTTTCAATACCGAGGCCTTACAAGTGAAGGAAAATGATGACAAGGTCATTCTCATAGCCTTCATAGCCGGCTTGCTCCCATCAAATTTCCTTTTCTCCCTTTCCAAAACCGCCATTTTCCAAAGCCGCCCTTCTCGCCAAAGCCCAAAAATATATAAATGTTGAGGACTCCCTGGTAGCCTACTAAGACTCCACATCAAAAAATCCACCCCCCAAGGACAAAAGAAAAGAACCCGAGCACAGATCCTTACAATATATACATCGACCCCCTCAGTATACAAATCGACCGGCTTAAGCAGACAGACCGGTACTTACTCGCCCACTTGGTCGGTTTGAACGATACACCCCTCTCAATTCACCCATGGAGCAAGTCTTACACCAAATTTAACGAGTCTACAACTTGAAATAGGCTCAACTATCTAGATCTCCCTCTAACCGGCGGGATCAATCTAAGTATTGTTGTTTCCATCAAGACCACGACCATAACACTGAGGAATGTGTCAACCTTAAAGACCAGGTCGAAGATTTGGTCCGCCAGGGGTGTCTCAGTCGATTCACGGTAGCTCGTCCCCAGCAAAGGCTGATGACTGACCCCTTGGGGCACAACCGCCAACAGACTCCTCCCCGACAACCTGCACAACCTAGGCGGAACGATGATCAGGTCCCACCACAACCCCGAGCACAAGGCAACCCCACCCCCCTAGTCGGCGAGATCAGAGTCATCACTAGCAGGCTCGCAAGCTCGGACCATCTTGGTCAACACAGTGAGCCGAGATCAGAAAAATCAGACAAGGCTTTGATAAGGAATTAACAACACTGGACCGCCCCTACAAACAGCCCAAGCAATGGTCAATTACCTTTACGGAGGCAAACTGCACAGGTATTTGTTACCCCCATGACGACCTCCTGGTCATTTTCACTCTCTTATCAAATTATAAAGTCAGGTGAGTACTTATCGACAATGGAAACTCTTCAGACATCTTCTTCCTCAATGCCTACCACCAACTCAAGGTCGGAGAAGAACAGTTGTCGCCCCTCCATACCCCACTAGTCGGCTTCACCGGAGATCGTGTGACCTCCATGGGCTCCATGGATCTCCCTATCACCATTGGAGAATATCCACGGTAGTCCACCAAACTACTCACTTTCCTTGTCATCGACTACCCTTCTGCTTTTAACATCATACTCGGTCACACAGCTCGCAATGCCCTCCAAGCTGTCACCACCACTTACCATCTGGCCATGAAATTTCTAATCGATCAAGGGGTCGGCACAGTGAGGGGCGAACAGATGGTGGCCAGAGAGTGCTATGTTGCCTAGTTAAAGGAGGTCAAGATGAAGGAGGCTATGATCATTGAAGGCCTTGATGTTAGAGATGAGAAAGAGCTAGTTAGAGATGAACCAGTGGAGGAACTGGTCGAAATACCCATTGATCCCACCAATTCAACAAAAACGACTAAGATAGCTAGTTGTTCTTTCAGGCCAAAGCTGACCTCATGACTCTCTTAGCCGAGCATAAAGATGCCTTTGCTTGGACTTATTCGGACATGCCAAGTATCGACCTTTCTTTTTATTACCCATCGCCTCAGTATTGAGCCCTAATTCTAACCTTTTCGCCAAAAGCAATGCATTTTTTATCTAGAACGCAATAACCTCATTGCCACTGAGGCAGACAAGCCGTTGAAGGCCCAGTTCATTAGAAATGTAGACTACCCCAAATGGCTATCCAACGTAGTCTTGGTCCGCAAAAACAATGGCAAGTGGAGACTCTGTGTCGACTACTCCGACCTCAAACAAGACTTTCCTAAGGATAGCTACCACTTCCCTGAATCGATCTACTGGTCGACATAATAGCCGGCCACCAGATGCTCAACGTCATGGATTCTTTCTCCGGCTATAATTAGATCTTAATGCATGCAGCTGACCAGGAACACACCTCTTTCATTACTGACAGAGGAACTTGTCATTACCGGGTGATGCCATTCAGTTTGAAGAATTCAGGAGCCACTTACCAACGTCTGGTTAATGCCATTTTCAAGAATCAGATCGGTTGCAACATCGAGGTCTACGTCAATGACATGCTCGTCAAAAGTAGACTCTCTTCGATCACCTAACAGACCTACGGGAGACCTTCCAGGCGCTATGCAAGTATAAGATGAAGCTGAACCCAGAGAAGTGCGCCTTCGGTGTCGGATCTGGTAAGTTTTGGGGGTTCATAGTCAGCCACAAAGGTATCGAGGCCAATCCGGAGAAGATCAAAGACCTAATCGAAATGTAGTCTCCCCGAACAGTAAAAGAGGTCCAGCAGCTCACTGACAGAGTTACTGCCCTCAACTGATTCATTTCCCGAGCAACTGACAAATGTCTTCCATTCTTCAAAATTCTCCGGCAAGTTATTGAATGAAACACCGAGTCCGATGAGGCCTTCCAACAACTGAAGCAGTGCATAGCTAACCCCCCATTTTCTTTCTCAAGCATTGCCGGGTGACACCCTCTCCCTGTACATAGCTATCTCCAACACCGCGGTTAGTGCTGCCCTCATCAGGGAAGATGGCTCTGTCCACCGCCCGATTTACTACATCAGTCGTGCACTTCGGGGGGCAGAACAGAACTACCCCTTGTTAGACAAAATGGCCCTCGCTTTGGTCATCGCCTCCATACGCCTCCGACCTTATTTCCAAGCCCACTCCATAGTGGTCCTCACTGACCAGCCTTTAAAAAAGGTCATGCAACAACCAAACTCGTCAGGCAGACTCATGCAATGGTTCGTTGAACTAAGCCAGTATGAAATCTCTGGCCGACTCTGAACAGCTATCAAAGACTAGGCTATCGCCGATTTTATCTTAGAGTTCACCAATCTCACTCTGAACGCATCTCCTCCACCAACACACGTCACTACTAATACAGAAGACCCCCACTCCTGGACCCTTATGGTGTGTTTGATTGGACGGACTGGATAAGGGGGGATTAAAATCCATCGAACTTGAGTCTTGGGACTATTGAACCCCCAGACTATTTGGTTGGATTGGATATATATCTTGTGTTTATTTTTTCATGGGATTAGATGTCTAGAAAAGACTATTTTCAGTAAATCAAACGTTTGGTTAGACAGATTGAATAGGATAAATGAACAAAAGACTATTTTACCCTTTTTCAATTGTTTTCTAAGTAATAGCAATATTAAACATATCGTAAATATTTTAATTATTTTTAGTTAGATTAAATAAAAATTTATTTTATTTTATTTTTTACACAATTAAATAAATCTATTTTTTTAAATTAAATGTACAGATGTTGAAATAATTTAATAAACATGTTGATGTACAAATGTTTAGATAAAACATAATTTAAATAAATGAAATTATTTATTGTTGAAATTAAACATTTAATTGTTTAAATAAAACATCTATTAAAACATCTATTAAATTTAAATAATGAAATTAAATAAAATATAAACAAAATTTTAAAATAAAATATCTATAAAAAATTATTTAAAAAATAAATAAATAAAACATCAATAAAAAGTTAAATAAAATTATTTTATTTTTAAATTGAGACACTTAAATTTTATTGAATTTTATTAAATATAATACATAATTTAATAGTAGAGGGTCAAAATGGTCATTTTACCACCTAATCTCAACAGTGGATAGTCCCTCAAAAATTGTCCCACACCCTCCCACACCTCTCCTAGGATACAATAATCCCCCATATGGGGGACAAGGAGTCCGGCCAAGCTCCATGTCCGGGGGACTAAAAAAAAAACAAACGACGGATAAGAAGTTATCAATGGATTACAATCTAAATAGTGGATTGTCCCTCCCCTAATCTGGCAAATCAAACACGCCCTTAGTGTTGATGGTTCATCCCACAAAGAGAATAGTGGAGCTAGTTTAATCCTCACCACATCGGAGGGCGAATACTTCAAATGTGCCCTTTGATTCTTGTTTATAGCAAGTAATAACCACGCTGAATACGAGGCCCTAATAACCGGTCTCCGCCTGGCTAGAGACATTGGGGTCGACCATCTCCAAGTATTTAGCGACTCCCGATTGGTGGTCAGACAGATCACAGGCGAGTTTAATGCAAAAGAGAAAGCAATGCGATCATACAGGGACATCGCTCTTCCTCTCACCGGCCTCTTTAATAGCTTTTGCATCAAGCATGTCCTCAAGGCAGAGAACTCCCAAGCAAATGAAATGGCACAGTTAGCCTCAGCAAATCAATCAGACCTTAGCTATGGCGTCCGAATTGAATACCTAACCCATCCAGTAGTTTCACTGGATTAGCAAGCAATTCATCTGCTCCAGGACGAGCCTATCCCATGGGTCCAAGACATTATCACATTCTTAGAACAGGGAATACTACCTGAAGGCAGACAGGAGGCCGCCAAAGTCAGGGCTCGGTCCTCAAATTATGCCCTTGTCGATGGTATCTTGTATAAGAGGAGATTTTCACGACCATACCTCAGATGCGTCAATAATAATCAAGCCACCTATGTCATGAGAGAAATATATGAACGCATTTGTGACAACCACTCTGGGAGACGATCTTTAGCTCATAAAATCCTTTGCACGGGCTACTTTTGGCCCACACTAAACCAAGACGCCATCGACTTTGTGCTTAAATGTGTCAAATACCAGCGTTTCGCCAACATCCCCTACGCCTCCCCTCCCACAGAGTTGATCACCCTCAGCAATCCTTATCCCTTTGCCAAATGGGGCATTGATCTCGTAGGCCCCTTGCCGACTGGTCGAGGCCAAGTGAAGTTTGTTGTGGTTGCCATTGATTACTTCACCAAGTGGGTAGAAGCAGAGCCCCTTGCCAAGATTACCGAACAAAATACCTCAAGGTTCATTTGGCAGTCTATTGTGTGCCGCTTCGGGACTCCTCAAGCCATTGTCTCCGACAATGGCAAACAGTTCAACAACGCCAAATTCAGAGCATTTTGTGATGAGCTTAACATTACGACCTATTTTTCTTCCCCTGGCCATCCTCAAGCTAACGGCCAGGTAGAAGTTACTAACCGCTCTCTGTTGAAAATCGTTAAGACCAACTTGGAGGCCGCCAAAGGACTTTAGGCAGAGGAGTTGCCGAACGTCTTCTGGGCCTATCGGACGACAGTCAGAACTTCGACTGGGGAGACTCTTTTTTGCCTAACTTACAGTTCCGAGGCAGTCATGCCTGTAGAAGTGGGCCTATCGACGCCCAGGGTCATCAATCTCGATCCACAACTGAACGACCAATTCTGGTGGGTCAACCTGGACTTCATCGAAGAACTGCGAGAAACAACCGCCGTTCGACTGGCCTAATACCAACAGAAAGTGAGGCAGCACTATAATCGCAGAGTTTGACCTAGGGAATTCACAGTGGGAGACCTTGTCTTTCGAGAAGCAACCCTCGCCACTAAAAACCTGACCGAGGGGAAACTCGCAGCTAAGTGGGAAAGACTTTACATCGTTAAAGCTAGACCCTACCCAGGCACTTACCATTTCCAAGACATGGAAGGCAGAGACCTTCTTTACCCTTGTTGAGGCCGAGCACTTGAAACGTTATTTCCAGAAAAACAACGTCTTTTGTTTTTTGCATAAATCCAATTGTTGCATGTTTCATTTTACTGTTCGGAACACTTGTTTATTTTTGTGCAGTTCAATACAATGCATCAACTTATGCAGGAACAAATATTTGAATTCCCCATTTTTTGTGTTGAGCCTTAATGAACAAATATTCACCAAGCCTCAGCCAGACTGAGCCCTCCAAAACCTCAGCTAGACTGAGCATGAAGCACTCAGCTAGACTGAGTTGAACAAATATTCAACCACTCTCAGCCAGACTGAGCCCTCCAAGCCTTAGCCAGACTAAGTTGTTCTTTGAAACACAACACCATGTGCAAAGCCAGTTCGTTATATCACAGTCTAAAAAGTAAAACACACAAACCATCCTCAAAATTTAAATTCTTTACAAATGTCAACCATTCTTTACAAAAAGCTATGTCGATTCGACAATAAAACAAAGAAAGGGAAAAACAACAACAAAAACAGAACAACCAAAGTCTCATTTTCACACTGCTTTACCTTCATCCCCACCATCCTCATTGAATACCAACTCTTCCTCCTCAACCCCCTCATCCAGTGGGGTCTGGGCTATGTCCTCCTCTCCTGGCTTCACGACATTAAAGTCCATGTTAGGGAAGAGCTCCTTTGCCCTAGGGGTGCTCGCGGATTGGTTTTGTGAAGTTTGCGGTTCGGTTTTGATCCGCCCGCATCTATGCAGTTTGGAAAAAAGTCAACTCGCAACCGCCCGTAGTGCGGTTTGCAGTTTGTGTGGATAAGGTTTGCAGATGTGCGGGCGGTTGCGAGCGGTTTGTGGTTTACACTTTTTTCTTTAAAAATTAATTTTGGAATTTTTTTTCCATCGAATTTAGGCATCATATTCATTTTATATATTTGTAATCATTTGATAACAATTTTCTGATGAGTTTACAAATAAAAATTGAATATCAGTGCATTAAATGAAAGTACCCAAAACAAAGAGACCCTACACTAGCATTTTGGCCATGAAAAAAATGTATATCAATGCATTAAAAGTTGTACTCGATTAGAATTGCCAATTCAGTAATCAATAATCAAACTAGAAGTTCCATAGACCACCAGAAGGAAAATTTTATTAGGAGGATGAGTCACCAATGAAAATCATATAAGAAACCAAGTTTAGGACTTGTTAATTCTACGGCATTAAGAAAGTTGAGAAATACTTAAAAATAAGGATTGTAGTGTCATAGAGAACATAATGGTGCTCCTATTAAATTTACAAAGTTGGTATATAAATAATAATAATAATAATAATAATAATAATAATTAAAGTGCGGGCAGTTTTTGCGGTTTGGGGGTTTAACCCGGGACCCGCCCGCTACCTGCAAATTTGTCATATTTCAAACCGCATCCGCCCACATTATGTTTGTAAAACCGCCCATTTATATACGGGTTGGGCGGTTTGAGCGGTTCGGATAAATCGTTGCCCACCCCTACTTCGCCCTGTACTTGAAGCTCGTCCAGCTACTGTCCTAGTACTGGCTCATCTCATGTTTGTAGTAGTCTAGCTGCTGAAAACTTTGGATTATTTCTTCTTCGGTCTGCCTAGCAGCAGCCACTTTGATGGTCCAGCACCACATTTCTCCTCTCTGGCCAAGCCCCTTGCCATAGCCACGTCAATGGCCATTTGGAACTCCAGGGAATACTTGAATTGTTCCACCGCCGCGATGCATAGGTTCGGATAAGTAGCCCTCTTAGACGTCATCATCTTATCAAACTTTGCAGTTTTGGCCCTTTCTTCTCCCAAGGCCCTCTCTAACTCAACGACACGCGCATCTGCCTCTTCCTTGTCTTTCAAGGCCTGATCGCGCAACTTTTCATTTTTTATGAGGGCCTTTTCCAATCTCTCTTTGGCGGTGTCACAGGCTTTTTGGACCTCCCCCATCTTCTTCTGCTCGCTCGCCAGCTCAAACCCTAGTGATACCACCTTGTGACGCACCACTTCAAGTTTAGGCTTGGTGACTGACAGCTCAGAGGTGACCTCAGCCTGGCCTACCCTAGTGCGCTCAGTCAAGTAACTCTGTACCACCACCAATACCTCTATCTTTTTCACTCTCTGAGCATAGGCCAGGTCCTTTGCGCATGCGCTTCGTGCTGCTTTTCTCCAGCCAGCCGTCTCCACCCTTAAGTTCTGCAATTTCGCCTGCACCCCTCCTAGCTGGGCTTTCGGCAGCTCAGCTTCCACTTTCGCCCCCACTGCCATGCCCAGTAGGGCTGTCGCTAGGGTCGCTATTTTCACCTATGTTGAGAAAAACCCTCTCATAAGGTCGACCTCCGAAAATTGTGCCATACTCTACGCGACCACGTCCTCAACAACCCTCAACAGAGGGTTTGCGGCGACCCTAACTTCGTCCCTATCACCTGCCAAGCAGCCGACCACCGTGCAAACATGATATGTGGCAGTCCTCAGCTCGGCGCTTGTCTCTACTTCACTTGCCCGCTATCTCTTTACCTCATGACTTGGGGGCACTTCTTGTGAGGGCACGTCCTTGGAGGGCAGGTCTGTCGACCGCTCGACTTCTGTCCACCCTTGTTGCTCATCAACTTCGTTCACCACTTGGCCACTTGGGAACTTGTCTGTGACAACCCTCACCACTAATTAGTGCTAATCTATGATTAAGCATGTTAAGTGACTGATTGACTGAAATTCTGAACTGATTGATTGAGTGTATTAGTTTAAATGCATTTCTATCTGTTTGTCATTGATTTATCTGTTCATGTTTTAAGTTTCAAACTGTAAATTGAAGGCCTTATCGGCGACTGAATCTGGAATTGATTAGTGTTTTGTGTTAATTAGAATTAATGTGATTTTATGGTAAATTTAGTTGAAATTAGATTTGGTATGATTAAATTAGATTAAATGAAGTTAAAATGCATCAACTTGAGTTATTTACCAAAATGCCACTTAGTGGACTCTCATGGGCCTTTTATTTGATTTATATATGTTAGCTTTATCATCAAATTTCCTCAGCCATTTGAGAGCCTAACCGACTAGAGAGAGAGAGATAGGAGATAGTGTGAGCTCATCAAGAATTGCTTGGAAATTTTGAGGAATTGAAGTGTAGAATGCACATTTGAGCTTCCCTTCTTGAACTTGAAGACTTAAGGTAGAGCATTTACCTTCTTGTTCATATTTTGGGTTGGTTCTTGCATGGTTTAGAGGATTGTTGGAGTTTAGAGCCAAATTATGGCTTAAATTGTTGAGTTGAAGTTTGAATCATTCATGCATGTACATATTCTTGCATTTTGAAGTTGATTTTCATAAAATCTTGCATGCAAGTTTACATTATTGTTCTAGTCCATGAGTTCATCATGGTTTTGAGTTTAATCTTGCTTTGGATCATGTTTTGAGGCATTAGAATTCATTAGAATTCATGCATGTCATATGTTTTTCATGTTCATGAAAACTTCTTTGAAATTGTGTTTAATTGAACTACATTTGGGCTTTAATTTCTCAAATTGATCTTTGAAACATGTCATATTATGAGTTTACAAGTGTTTTCCAGAAAATTAGCCCAAAAGGATTGAATTTGATGCATTAAAGTTGAGTTTTGAGCTTGACGTTCAAATCTAGAAATTCCAGATTTTGGACTCACGCTCGAGGGAGGCACTCCACGCTCGAGCGTGAAATGCGCGTATCCAGCACTTTGCATGTGTTTACAGTCCGCTCGAGCGAAGGATTGCACGCTCGAGCGAGGACTTGTGTCTCACGCTCGAGCGAGGGTCGAGCACCCGTCGAGCGTGAATTTCATGCATCCAGTACCTTTGCAGTCCGCTCAAGTGAGGAAAGTCACGCTCGAGCGAAGCTCTTTTGTCTGCATGTCCGCTCGAGCGTAGAAAGCCACGCTTGAGCGAGAGCCCTGTTTTCTGAAAATTCTGAAAAGTGTTTTAAAGTGCATTTTTGCATCCTCATTCCATCCTAGGCATTCCTAGGCCTAGTTTAATGCATCTTAATGAGGATAATGCTTTAGAACCGTACCGAGTCAAGATAGAGACTAAGTTATTATTTTCCAAACGTGCAACTTAGTGTGTGTTCATCCTGTAACTATGTTGGGTTGGCATCCGAGGACGCTCACTAGCCTATCTGTAGCCCAGAACTCTGTGAGTAACAATGCTGTAAAGATATGTTCAATCATGAATATTTTCTGAATGAACAATTGTATTACTTTCTGAAATGATATTTCTTACTGAATGAATGCTTGTCCTATATGCGAACTGTATTTGTGGCATCCATAGCAATTTAATGTTATTGTACTGTACTGCTACTGTCATAGAGATCTCTGTCGGTTCCTATGTTTGGAACCACTATTGTTTACTGATATGATGGCCATCAACTGACTGTTCGGTCTGTTAAAACCTACTGTACTGTTTTGCTATTGGATGTACCACATATGACTATTATAGTTTCTGAATGACTGTTATGGCATGAAATATGAGCCACAAACTGAATGACTGATATACTGATAAATGACTGTTTTCAATACTGAAAGGACATTCATTCTGAACCTCTTTACACATGTGTTATTCACTAGGTTTTAGCTCACTGCTCATATATATATGTAGGTGTTCAGGCACCGGACCGTTGCTAGGAGCGCCAGGCTAAGCCCTTGTTTTGTCAAGCCAACCTTTATGCCTCACTTCGAGGTTCCAGATCTATTCAAGCTAAGGCTGCTTTTGGGGTGTCTCAGATTCACCCTATCTGTCTCTGTTATGTATAAACTGAATGATATTTGTATTGTACTGTTATGGTGGGGATTTGGTCCCTAACCTGAATGCCTATAAATGATGTATGTATATACAGTTTTTGTTCTGAATGTGTACATGTTATGAAAAGTCTTTTGCATACAGACTGTCACAGCTCATTGGATATCTTTTAATTACTGTTTTGGCTTCCGCCAGCCCCTGTACTCTGTATTACTGTTTTACTGTTAAGCAGGCATTCGGTAATCTCGGATTACTGGCCGGTTACGGTGCTAAACCCATAGGGGCGGGTTTGGGTCGTGACAGAGTGGTATCAAAACGATATTAAACCACGAGTTATACCACACACACGTGTCCAAATGAGCTATAGGATGTCCTAGAAAAGTGATTAGGGCATTGCATGAGCATTGAAAAAGTGTGTGTGGCCATGACATGAATATATGTGCTAACGTGTTAATATGTTTAAAGTATGCAACTGTTTATGTTTATAATTGCCATAATTGTCTATAGTGAAATGGATAACGCAAGAAATGCTGATGAAACTGAATCATCTGAGGCGAGAATGACATAGCTCGAAAGAACAGTTGAAATGCTAACTGAGGCCTTAAGGCTACAACAGAACCAACAGCCCCCACCTTCTCCAGTTCAACTTGAGCAGAATGTGAATGATGACATAATTGCTCTAACGCAGAAGTTCAGTAAAATGAAACCGCCGTCATTCCAAGGATGCCTTGAACCATTAAAGGCCGAAGCATGGGTCCTAGAGACCGAGAAATTGTTTGAAGTCTTTCCGTGTTCTGATGCACACAAAGTGCTACTGGTTACCTTCACCTTGCAAGAAGAGGCCAGAAGGCACTGGATGCTAGTCCGCGACACCAATACAGCTATGAATTGGGCTCAGTTCAAGGGAGCCTTCTTTGAGAAATACTTTCCACAGTGTGTCAAGGACAGAAAAGTGACTGAGTTTGAATAACTGAAACAAGGCACTATGTCCGTAGCTGAGTACGAATCGAAATTCACTGAACTTGCCAGATATGCACCACACATGGTGGATACCGATTACAAAAAGGCCAGGAAGTTTGAAGGCGGCCTTAATGTTGAAATCCTTGACCGAATCAATGTTCTGAAGTTACTGAAATACGTGGATGTTCTTGATCGAGCAATAATGGCTGAGTCGAACATCGAAGCATTGAAACAGACTGAAACACCAGCATCTGAATGGCGTGGTAAGAGACGGGGTTTTAAATTTAAGAAAGGTCGGAACAGTTCGTTGAACAAAAAACAGAACACAGGGTCAGCAAACAATTCTAGTCAAGGAAACCGTTCTATACCGCCCTGCTCCGAATGTGGTAAGAATCATAAGGGGGTTTGTTATAAAATCTCTGGTGCTTGTTACAGGTGTGGCAAGGTGGGCCACATGGTTAAAGATTGCCCTTCCACTTCCCAAGGCAATAGCAAAGCTACACCTAGCGCAGCAACATCAACTGTCGCACCGAAACCCAATCCCAAAGCTACCGGAAAAGAGCCTATAAGGCAAGGCCGAGTGTTTGCACTTGTACCGGGAGATGTACAGAATACCGAGACCGTTGTGTCAGGTATACTCTCAATTTGTGCGCAAAATGCATATGTTCTGATTGATTCGGGGTCTACACATTCATATGTATCGCATGTTTTTTCGCGAAAATTAAATAGACCACTGGAACCTATGAACTATTTGTTAGCTGTATCTTCACCTGTTGGGGGATCTATGACTTGTGCTTATATGTACCCTGCATGTGAAATTATTTTTGGAGATGTTCATTTGTATATTGATTTATTGCCTCTGAATATTGATCACTTTGACATGATATTGGGAATGAATTGGTTAACGAAATATCATGCTACCATAGACTGTGTAACAAAACAAATTGTTTTCCGTCCACCTGGACTGCCTGAATTTGTGTTTAACGGGGTTGGAGTAGTACCTCCCCCGTATCTGATTTCATCCATAAAAGCTTTCAAACTGATTAGAAAGGTGTGTAAAGAGCATCTATGTTCCGTATTGACTGTACCTACTGATGATAAAACTAATGTGGACAATATTTCTATAGTCAGAGAATTCCCAGATATTTTTTCAGACGACCTGCCAGGGGATTTGATTGATAGGGAGATTGAGTTCACCATTGATGTGATTCTGGGTACACAGCCTGTATCTAAAGCTCCGTACAGAATGGCACCTACCGAAATGAAAGAGTTGAAAGTTCAGCTACAAGAATTGTTAGATAAGAAGTCCATCAGGCCCAGTACTTCACCGTGGGGCGTGCCAGTCTTATTTGTGAAAAAGAAAGACGGCTCACTGAGACTCTGCATTGACTACGGTGAACTGAACAAGGTAACAGTGAAAAATAAATATCCATTGCCTCGCATTGATGATTTATTTGACCAGTTACAGGGTGCCCAAGTGTTCTCCAAAATTGATCTTAGATCTGGATATCACCAGTTGAAAGTCAAGAAAGGGGACATTGAAAAGACTGCCTTTCGAACGAGGTACGGACATTACGAAAGCATACAAAACATACAAGGAGTTACCAATGCACCTGCTGCATTTAT